>OU015500.1:92082376-92434876 GCA_907164885.2 Dolomedes plantarius | reverse complement strand
AACCTATCTGAGGCATTCCAACACGGCATACATAAAACCGTCATATGGCGTTGCCACTACAAAACCGTTATATTATGATAACGTCAAAGGAATTTCACCTGAATTTTCCTTTAAAGCAAAACTCAACTTCTATGGTCGAGTCGTTCAAATTTACAAACAATTACATGTTACAATTCATAAAAAAAACATTACTCAAACGAATACACATTAATTTCTGGTCACATTTTTACACTGAAACTACAATTAATCAACATACTTATAATATACATTTAAACTTTTACGACTAAACTTCGGCTTAGCCTGGTGTTCGGCGGGAATTAACATGGTTAAGACGTTTCACAGTATTCTTAACATTAGGACATTTCCCCTTTTGACATTTGTCACAAGCCGACACGTAATCATTTATGTCTAAGTGACAATATGGCCAGTAAAAATACTGAGTTAATGATTCTTTCATCTTAGCAACGCCTAAATGAACATTAGTTTGTTCGTGGCAGAGTCTTTTTAATTTCTCTCGATACTTTCGAGGCACAATAAGCAGTTTTCTAGTGGTTCCATCGTTATTTTTTTTCTGGTAAAATAACATCTCTTTTACCACTACGTACTTATTTTCTTCGTGCGTCTTCTTTTTCGCCCTATCAAAAATTACTTTTAATTCTTCGTCCTCACTTTGTGCAACTCTAAATTCTTCGGGTGAAGTCTTTAATAAGTCGGGAGTAATTATTTGTTTCTCCTATAGAGGCAAGATAGTCGCGCTCTCTTCCGAAGTGATTTCTTCTACCGCTTCTGATCCGGGGATCACTTGCTCTATTTTCGTTATTTCATCTCCCGGGTCTAGTCTTTCTCTATCAAATTTTAGTTTTTCGGCCCGAGTTTGCACAGTATTTTTCACCGGAACTTCTACATTCCTGTTGATCTTCTCAAGCAAGGCTGCCGTTTTATTTCCTAACAAATAGTGTTTCTGCTCGAATTCCGTATTGCTGACAGCTGCTCTAGTTATGGTGTGGCCCCATTCACATTTTAAATCGACCTCTGCTATAGGTAAGCAAACGGATGAATCTAACACAGGTGCACTGAAATAAACGTGCTCTCCTGTGTACATATGGGGTTGTACCAAATTTTTAGAAATCAGATCAATGCTCGCTCCTGTGTCTTTCAGAATAGACGTAGATTTTCCATTAACGACTCCCTGACTGATATATGGAGTCATCACGCCACTCGAGTCTCCTCCACTAGTTTCTGTTGCCGCGATAATTTCCGTCTCTTTAAGTTTAGGGCACTGTGGTCTCAGATGGTCATAAGAACCACACTCGTAACAACGGAGCTGTTTTCTTTTCTCAAAAATTCTTTCCTTGTTTTGTCCACTAGGAGCTTCTTTTTCCACATCTTTTTTTTTCTTTCTTCTCTTCCTTAAAATTATGGTTATTTTTAAATGGCTTATTAATTTTATCTGTGGACTTTTGATTCTTTGGGAATTCTCTTGTTCGGAAACTGTCTTGTAAGCTTTCATACTTATCGATTTTTTCCGCTAATTCTAAAGGAGTATTAATCTGCATCCACTGCTCCAAAAAATGATCTTTTATATCGGCAGGTACCCGTCTCTTCATCTGTTCCGTTATGTGTAGGTCTCTCAGTTTCTTAAATGTAGTGATTTCTAAATCTGCTATCCATTCATCATAATAGCCACTAAGCTCATGGGCATAATTCCTCCATGACTTATCTGCGAGTTTAGGATGGCGATAAAACAGTTGTTTTAATTTTTCTGTATTCATCCTAAATCTCTGGAGAATCATCTCTTTGACGTAGTCATAATCTTTTGCCTGTTCTGGAGATTCTCTGGCCATCATGTTGGAAATTTCTGGGGTTAGTACCCCTAACAAATATGGCACCCAATCTTGTTTAGGGACTCCCGCCATCTCTGCTCTTCTCTCGAAATTAATTAGATACAGGCCCATTTCGTCCCGTTTCTCGTCAAATTTCTGTATGGTTTTAAGGAGCTGAATGTTCTGAGTTGCGTCTGCATCTCTGTCCCTCCCATTTCGGGCTCTATTGTCTCCATTAATTCCTAATTCCAGTCTCCTCATTTCGAGAGTAAGTTGGTCTTGACGAATTTTGTCTTCTCTTTCTCTCTCTCTCTCTTCTCGTTTCGCTTCTTTTTCTTCTTGGCGAAGTCTCTCTTCTCGTTTCGCTTCTTCTTGGCGAAGTCTCTCTTCACGTTCCTTTCTATCTTCAATAATACGCTCTAGTGCGAGTCTAGCGTCTTCTTCGACGTAATTTTCGTTTTCTGTAACGATCTTCTTAATTTCGAAGACCCTAAGCGTATCGTCAGCTTGTCCTCCTAACTCTTCTAAAAGTTCTAAAAGGTCCCCTTTCTTACCCTTAGTTAAAAAGGACATTTTTCTAACTTTAGGGTGACTAATTTTATGATAAACAATAAAATTATCCCTCAGCTACTAGCTATACCTTCCGACGGTATGTGTCCTAACCGGAACTAACAAGTTCAAAACTGATCAATTTTAGACCGAACTATAATTTTAGCCCTTATGAACACCAAACTAGCACCGCACAATATAAACATTCACAATTTACTCAATACCTATCAAATCAAAATACCGAACTCTTATACTGAATACCCATAAACAGAATTCTCAAGTTAATCCACTTTATAGTTATATATTCTAACTCTATATAGATTTCCAACACAGTAATACACAAATACTAAATTATCACAGTTAATATCAAAGCACAAGAAACTTAAATATATCTGTTACTATTAAAAGAAAAAAAATACTAAATAAACACTGTTATTATCAAAAGCAAAAAAAAATTCACTTTCTTTAAAAATAGAGAAAATCATACAGTATTTGCAATTAACAAAACACAGAAATTGGCTAAACTTATTGCAATTCCTAACAAACAAAAATTGGTTCTTTACTTGAACACTAACTGGTTACTCATTCATATACCATAAAAACACACAGAAATTGGTTTTACTTATCACAATTCCTAAAACAATAGTTCCTACTTAGAACTTCAAATGGTTAACTCATACACCATTAAAACACAGAAATTGATTTAAATCATCCAAATTTCTAATATAAAATATCAGTTCTTAATACGAACTCTAAATGGCTACTTATACATATACCATTTAAAAAAAAACACAGAAATTGATTTAATTCATCAAAATTTCTAAAATATCAGTTCTTAATACGAACTCTAAATGGTTAACTTGTACATATACCATTTAAAAAAACACAGAAATTGATTTAATTCATCAAAATTTCTAAAATATTAGTTCTTAATACGAACTCTAAATGGCTACTTATAAATATACCATTTAAAAACACAATAAAATAATTTTTACTTATTGCATTTATACAAAACCATTATTTAGTTTTTAAATCAAGGCCAGAATCTGATAAAAAGAATCGGCCTACCTGTAATCCTTTCGTTCATCACTGATATCCTATGACTCTTCTGACACCATTTAATAACAGTCTGTAAGGACTTCGCCTAAAACTAAGACTGACAGCCTTTAATATTTACAAAATGCTTTATTTGCATCCCGATTAAATATAGGCTTTATACAATAATTACAAAAAAAAATAAGCACTATCTGAGGCTATTTCGCGGGGTTCAGGATATCATAATGGAACACGGCAGGCTCTCCTTCTCTGGCACGCGTTCGGCGACGAGGGGTTCTTCACACCTGTAAAACGAAGTCAACTGCCCCCATTTACATCAAGGTGGCGACTATATATCCTCACAAATCTCTGTGGGTGGTTGAAGCGAGCTCCCTTTGAACTCCTTTTGTAGACCGTCTTCAGACCATTCCGCGTCTTCCGCTAAAAGGCTAGGTGATTATCCTCGGGACAGGCTTTGTCTGCAAGGAGGGGGATTTCTTACAGAAGACGGCTTCCTAATTGTCCGATGGCGACGCGGCGTCTGCCACAACTTGGTGACAAAGCGACTGCCACCGATGAATACGGTAGATTGATAATGGACGTCTTGCCGTTAGGCTCTCTCAGGAATTCCGAGTGTGAAAGGGGCGTAAGTCATTACAACAGGCAAATCCTCTATCCAAAAATCATTACAGCCTGATACGATATGGATACCACAATTTGGCGATATTCAGAATATGCAACTGTGAATAAGAATATTTTCTTGTTCTTTCAAGAAAATTGAGTTTTTATTTTGTAATAAATTAATTCATTTATCTTCCTTAATTTTCTGCTGTTTACGACAGCAGAAATCTCGTAAACAACAATGTCATAGTAACTGAATGCCCAAAATATGGCTGTCGTTGGCTTCAGATTTCAGCGCCCAAACTATTTTCTCATATATCTACTCTATATATACATATTATATGATACGTGTATATATAAGGTTATTTGTGCCTCAAGAAATCCCTAAATTTCCAAACATAATGTCGAAATAGCGTAACACTGAATAACTACACCTGGTCAGTTTGGAAATTCAGTACGAAGTCATGATTTTGACGTGATATATTAAACGTTACGTCAGTGATATCCTACCTACGTAACACAAGCATTATGTGTAGTTTATGAATTGAAGAATTTAGCATAGCTTTTATAAAATAAATTTATTTAAGATTGTACATTCCTGAAATAACAAAAATACATGCTACTTAAATTTTATTAGTTACACATATTTCCATGAAAGCTATTTTATACTCATTCAATGCAATGGAAAATAAAATAGTCTTTAAGATATGAAAGAACGAAAATTGTGTTGCGTTACAGTCTTTTTTCCTACAATACGATTAATGACGTCTAACAAGTGAATTTATACTTAATCTGAAAATGACACATTCAATGCCTTTTCTTAACACAAAAATCTTGAAAACTGTACTATTGGTAAGAGCAGACTTTTTTTTTTCAAATAAAAGCATGGTCTATGTCGGGCGCTGTCAACTACACCTGTTGGTCCCATTGTATGAAGCAAATTTATTAAAGTGCTTTGCCAGGGTATAAGATAATGTGAAAATTTGAACAAGGTACTTTAGACAGATAATTATTTTTTGGTAATGTAGAATGAGATTTTAAAATAACTAACTGTCTTACATAGTTGCTAATTATTATAAGATACATTGTTAAGTTAAAAGTTATATTTAATGCACATAATTCGAACAGAATATTGACGTAAAGGAAATGCCAATGATCTGAGAAAAGTATATTTTGACTTGAAATTACAAAACAAAAATAAAACTGAACGTTTACTAATAAAATATTGAAAACTTAATACTGTACATGAAATTATTGTGTTAGGTTCCAAATCTTGTAGTTAAAATGTGCAGTCTTCCCTTAACATTTTATGCTGAAAAAGTTATTACGACATGGTATGAGTACCACTATTACTTGCTATTGAACATTTTTACTAATAATCTGTTGTGTGAATCCCTAGAATAAACTGAAAATTACTAACTATGTGGTAATTGTGAGATTTCAATAGATTTATTTGCAATATTTGGAACAGATATGGAGCAAGATGTAACAAATAAAAAACAATTTAAAGAGGTCCTCCGGACATTGCTTAGGTCCTTTTGTATGGTCTTGTATAGTGGTATGACTTTCTGATAGCACAAATCAGTGTTTAATTTTCATTTTTCTATGACCTAATTTTCTCGGCAATAATACTTCAATAAACCTTGACCTTGAGTCACTAGGTATATAAAGAAAATTATAGAGATTGTATTTTTAAAAATAATGCTTTCCACGAAGTAGCTTTTTAAGTGAAAGTGATGGTTGAAAAGATTAAAGTGATTACTGTTGAAGTGGTAGAATTCCCGTTTGATTTACGAAACCACTTACGAAAATCTATTCACAAACATATTAACTCACATTTATCACAACCATATTAACACATCACAAACATATTAACTCACATTTTTTTCAAGGCATATCAATCTAAAGAGCCTTATGGAGGTGAATTTAACGAGATGGCTTAACCCACATGCGGGAATTAGTTAGGGGACTTTAGGAGTTGAGAAATTCTAACTTATTGTAGTGGTGTCAAATGTTAGGAGTTTTAAGTAAGAGTATTTCTGTAATCATTCTGAATTACAAAATTTATGTTTGTCATTTCTTAATTGTGTACTAAATAATGCATCAGTTATATTTTAGTTTACTAATTCTGACGACAACCTCTTATTATACTGTTTCAAATTTTTTCAGAGACGTATACAAAATAACAATATCAGGCACCGATTCATCCAAATCTGATCTATTTATTTCATGAGATGACAAAAACGACAATACAAAACAACGTCATACTAGAACATTTTTTTCTGTCTTTAAGATCTACAAACCACGTTGATGCTGGTGATCGAACAGCCGAAAGTCAAAGTTGTAGTATTTATTGGGGGATAAAAGTAGAAGTTTTTTTATTACATTAAAATTATCTATTACAGATGACACTAACAACATAAATGACAGTTCTATCTACTTACCACTTTAGCTTAAAAACTAATACAGTAATTTGGCTGCTAAGACTTAAATATTGCAAAATGCACAAATTGATTGGCTGATTTGAAGCCCTATGGTCATATTTTGGTACATGAGGGCTAAAGGGGCCTGGACCTTCAGCTGAAAGTTGATTCCAAACAAATACCCATGTCTAGAATTGTATTTAGACTTGCTACCCTGGTTTTAGAAACTATTGCCCAATCCTTTCGATCATATTCTGAGAAAGACGCGTAAGATTAAAGCTGATACAATTTTCCATAAACTTAGTTGAGAACTCTAAACCTACCAGATTTATATTTTTAAGTGAAGAACTTTTGAATCCAGAACTTTGTGACCCTAAATAATAAACACAAGTACAGTCACTTCTAATAGCTATCATTTGTTTCTATCCATAGAGTTATTCCATAAATACTCCACGAGTGTACAGAATTTATGTAGAGACTATAACTGCAGAATCTTGTGAGCGCAGTAACATTCCGTAATTTTCATTGACATACTATGAACCTTTTCACGTATTTAAATGTACCAAAATGGCGTAGATTATTTATATGATCAACCAAAATATAAAGCATAGTAAACTAAAACTTTCCATACCGAATACAGATAATATTGCCAAGAAAGAAAGACACACAGTTAAATGTACATTATATGTAATACACATTTCATTTTTTAACACTTCCTATCAAGTCATGCATACCTTCACTCGATTTGTGAAGAGCAGTATAATGACGCGCGCAGGAAAATATTGCAAATACCACAAAAAAGGGTTCACTGACTGTTATTCATTTCGAGTAATCAAAGAATTATCTCTGTGAGGCAAAAATATCTTTATTGTTGTTTACACGTAAAATTTCCGAACACAATTCCAGTGATGTGAAGTAACAATTTCCACCAGACTGTCAGTAGCATCTGCTTCTCATGTTGTGGCCGCGAGAAAAATGCTAACTTATTACGTTGTTTCCATACAGAATGAAAAATTGAGAAAGATATGAAAAGGATACAATAAAGACCGATATCTCCGTTTCCAGTTTTTGAGAAGATTATGTTAGTGTATTTTCTTGGCCATGTGTTGTTTATTCGACAATATATTGCTAGGTTTTGTATTTAGATAAGCTTCAGTTATTAAAATCTTCCGAGGGCATTTATAGTCATATTTATCTATCAGAATGATTTTCCCCGTGAAATAACAGTAATAGGGAGTGTAATTTGTTAAATACAATTTGATGAAACTAGAAGAAATTGCAAAATTTTAGTGTTCATTTAAATACATATCTACAACTACAGTGGTGGAAATTGATTTATGAAAACATAGTTTTATAACAAAAAGTTCTTTAATGTTCATTAAAAATTAATGAAATTTCCTACATTATACATGCTATGTATAACAAATGATTTACAAATATAAAATTCCCTACATAATAATAAACAAAAACATAGGGTCAAAAATTAGATTTTCGTAACATACAAACTTGCAAATTTATTTATGAAATATGAAATTTCATTGGCTAATCTGAAGTACTGTGACAAAAATTTGCCTAAAATAAGGTAACGTGACAAGCTTAGTAGGCATAAAAAACGTTATATATTGGAAGCAATACGTTTCAGTCATACTTTTCGTGATTGGTAAATGAAAGATGCCTGAGGATGAAAGAGCCAAAATCGATGCATATCTAGAAGGTGGAAAATCTGTTTCGAAAATTAGTATAGTAATTAATAGATCAGTTTGAGTGATATATGTAACTGTAGTAAATATCCAGCAAATTATTGCAAAAATTTTAACAAAAAAGGTAATCCACGTTCAACTAAGATGGAGAAAAGGGGGATTTTTCAACTTGCATCAAAAACTGGCCACAGTTCAAAGCAGATTTGTGCGGATCCATCCCTTTCTGTTATTTCTAGAAGAGTGAGGAAAATTTTACATTCTTCATGGAGCTTGAGATGATCGAAAATGTCTGGTCCAAAGATACCAAGTTGCGATGTACTTCTATCTGCGTCCCAAGCAGATAGAAGTACATCGCAAATACGACAATTGGAAGAAGGTCATTTTCTTCGATGAAAATAAATTTAATTTGGATAGCTTCGAAAGTTTTAAGTATTATTGTAGGGATCTCCGAAAAGAACCAAAATCTACATTCAGCAGAAATTTTAGTGACGGAAGTTTGATGATTTGGGCAGCGGTTGCTTGTGATGACAGAAGTGAGATTGTATGTTTAAAGGGTCGTCAGAATTTATTTGATTACAGCTAAGTTTTAGAAAATTCCTTTCGACCATTTGCATGGAAATATTATAGTTTAGATTACATCTTCATGCAAGACAATGCAAGTATTCCCACTTGAAATGCAATGAAACTTGGTTTGACGAACAGAATATTGTTCTTTTAGATTATCCACCTAATAGTTTTGATTTAAACCCCATCAAAAACGTTTGGAGACAGCTTGTTCGAATGGTTTATGCAGATGGAATGCGGTACACATAATTTGTAGAATTGAAAGATTCAGTCTGTCAAAACTGGAAACATATTGATCAGAAGTACATCAAAAATCTTGTTTTATGTATGCAATCTAGAAAATAGAAAGTTTGATGAAGAAAGGCGACCGTACTTACTATTAATTTCAATGAAATGTGATCTATATCTATAAAGGAAGAAGTCCTGACTTATATATACATACACGTATCAACGCCCAGCAAAAACTATTGGAGATACAGATATCAAATTTTAGGAGCTTATTACTTTTGCGCTGAAGGCGTCATTTAAGAAGCGATTTTTCAAAATTCGACCCCCAAGGGGGGGAGGGGGGCAAAACGTGTTTTTTACATATTCCTTCATATCTCAAAGAAGGATATTGATATCCATAACATTCTTGCTTTAAAATGTAAGTAACATGAATACCTAAAAACCAATTTCAGGATTTTTCAAAATTAGGCCCCCAAGGGGGGGAGGGGGAAAAAACGTGTTTTTACGTCTTTTATCACATTTTCCTTCATATCTCGAAGAAGAAAACAGATATCCATAAGATTCTTGCTTTAAAATGTAAGGAACATAAATACCTAAAAACCAATTTCAGGATTTTTCAAAATTCGACCCCCAAGGGGGGGAGGGGGGCAAAACGTGTTTTTTACATATGCCTTTATATCTCAAAGAAGAAAATCGATATCCATAAGATTCTTGCTTTAAAATGTAAGAAACATGAATACCTAAAAACCAATTTCAGGATTTTTCAAAATTCGTCTCCCAAGGGGGAGAGGGGGGCTAAACGTGTTCTTACGTGTTTTATCTATATATATAAAGAAATCAACACCCAGCAAAAACTATTGGAGATACAGATATCAAATTTTAAGAGCTTATTACTTTTGGGCTGAAGGCGTCATTTAAGAAGCGATTTTTCAAAAATCGACCCCCAAGGGGGGAGGGGGGGGGGCAAAACGTGTTTTTTACATATTCTTTCGTATCTCAAAGAAGGAAATTGATGTCCATAAGATTCTTACTTTAAAATGTAAGGAACACGAATACCTTAAATCCAATTTCAGGATTTTTTAAAATTTGGCCCCAGGGGACGGGGAGGGGGGGGGGGCTTAACGTGTTTTTCACGTATTCCTTCATATCTCAAAGAAAGAAACAGATATCCATAAGATTCTTGCTTTAAAATGTAAGGAACACGAATACATTAAAACCAATTTCAGGATTTTCAAAATTCGGTCCCCCCATGGGGGGGGGAGGGGGCAAAACGTATTTTTTACATATTACCTCATATCTCAAAGAAAGAAACAGATATCCATAAGATTCTTGCTTTAAAATCTAAGGAATATGAATACCTAAAAACCAATTTAAGGATTTTTCAAAATTTGGCCCCCACGGGGTTAGGGGGGCTAAACGTGTTTTTACGTGTTTTTTACATATTCCGTCATATCTCAAAGAAGGAAACAGATATCCATAAGATTCTTGATTTAAAATGTAAGAAACACGATTAAATGTAACAAACACGATCAATGTCACGATTTTTCGACATTCGCTTTAGATTTTGAAAAAATTGCTAGAAACAATCGAATAATTTATATTTCCTATATATCACCATTTTGAACACCAAATTGGTGGTAGGAGAAAAGAGAGAGATCAATCTTAATTAAATGAAGTGTGGAAAAGTGTGTGTGTGTGTGAATTGTATATATTTCGGTTGTTAGTACGTATACATCTAGAGCTCAGGTTAACTCCATCCATTTTTATTATCCTGGGCAACGTCAGGTAATTCTTTGTTTATGAAACCGGCGATTTTCACAAGGGTTTACGGGGAAGCCCTCAAACTCCTAGAAGGGCCGGGATCCAGTGGGTTATCAAAATTGAAAGAAACATTTTAATGCTGACATTAGCATGGGGAGGGGGGGGGGTTATTATAATATGCTGATGGGATGATGACCAGTGGAGAGAGGTATAGATTGCCATAAAATACAAATATACATATCATACAAGTAAGCTTTATTAAGGGTTCACCCGTGCAACGCCGGGTATATAAAGCTAGTATTTTATAAATCAATTTCGATGTTTGTACGTTACGAAAATCTAATTTTTGACCTTATGTTTTTGTTTATTTTTATGTATGAAATTTTATTCTTGTAAACCAATTGTTATACATAGCATGTAAATAATGTATGAAATTGCATTATTTTTTAAAGAATATTAAAGAAGTCTTTTCCAAAAAACCATGTTTCCATAAATCAATTTCCACCACTGTAAATTATTGCAAGTATTGATACATTTGTCAGTATTTTATTCCAACAAAAATATAATTCTTATGGGCTATAAAATCTAAAAATACATCTTGGAGCTATAGATCAACCTTTATCAACTAAATTAATAAATTTAAGGATTTGGCAATTTAACTTAGATACTTACCCAATAGATAAATTTAGCTAACAAGCATGATCTCCTATTCCCAAGAGCAAGTTTAATGATCTGCAGATTTTATCCGAAGTAATTCTTAAAATATAATTCATTGAGGACTTAAGGCAGATATTATTGTAATTTTCATGACTGTAACCAGAATTAAGTGCTAATAAGCGTAGTTGAGGCGTAATTAATTGCATATTTACAATTTATAGGAATAATTTGTATCACATTTATATTTCAGACTTTAAAATAAATTTAAATTATTGAGTTAGAGACGTAAAACGTTACTTATAGTATTATTACGTCTCATAGAAAATTAGCTTCTAATTGGCTATTCGTGAAATGCCGGTTTTCCTTTTATGACATCAATATTTCATTGGTTTATGATTACGAGATTGTAACCAATAGTATCTTTCAAACGAATAAATACCATTTTTCTGTATTTGCATGATAGTCTAATCAACCATAAATTACTTTTTCTTGATGAAAGTTTTAAAAATTGTATTTGGAATTAATTCGTTTTTCGAGTAAATAATTCGTCAGGGAATTTGGAAATGTGCATTTTATTTTAAATTGATAGATAAAGTTTAAAAAAAATGCAGAGTTAATGTCCAAGGGAACCAGAAAAAGTTGTTAAGTTCACTTAAAAATATTAAAATTAATATTTTTATTTAAAACGTAAATTAATATTTTTATTTAAAAACGCAATTTTCTATTCTACCCTTTATAAACGGTCCTATGACAATTGTCAATTTAGCTCTGCTGTTAGTATAATTTTCCTATATAAATGGCTACAGCAAATCAGAGGTATAAGCTTGATACACTCTTCTTACCAAATGAAATCTTTCATCTCTGAATTTAAAGGAGGTTGTTGGAAACATAAAAGCTCTTCACCATGTTTACACTGTTCTGTTAATATGTAGTACTTTTATCTGGAACTTTAGTGTATATGGTAAATGAATACCTTTGACTGAGAACTAAGACCCTCTGTTAATGGAAAAATTGTATGTTTACTTCTGTATGTAAACTTTAGGGAAGTTTAGAGAGCCTTTTTTTATTTATTTAAAACTGTTCCACGTTATGTTAAAGTCTTCTATATCGATAATTGTTTTATCTGCTCTGCTTTAAGAAGTGAATGATTCCAAAAGCTAGGAAGGTTCTCATTTTTAGATTTTCTTTTGATAAAATCATTAAAAACACTATTCTATTAAAGAAAAATTTTCTTTAAGAATGCCACTGGTATATTAGCTGCGTTTACATGGACAACAACAATACCCGGGATTTACACGCTAATAGGGAAAACCTTCGAAGTCCGTTTACATGGGACCACATTTTCATCCTGCTTTTACCCGTCTTACCGGAAGTAAAGGCCGTCACATGATTCGGCGGAAGTGATCCTCATACACCATCATTACTTGTAAATCACGTTATGGGTTCGATCCCAGCCGGTGTCATACTTTTCCAAATTCACTGTATTGCTATTTTTAGCTTTCCATCTTCGAACTCCGCATTTATCTCGTTACGAAGTGTATGGGCCTGGGGAAGGCCTTTTTTTTTCCAATTGCTGTTCTTTTGACCTAGTATTCTTAAATTTTAAAAATAACAACAACAAAAAAATCATAAAACTTTAAAAATCCAAAAAGATTGAAAAACTTACAAAAATATATTTTGTATTCTTATGATATCTGCTTTTCTGGGCCTCTTAATATTATTGCTTTTTTGTTTTCCGTGGATCATTAGTCTTATCTAATTTTTTTTCTAAATTTTCTTAACTTGTAACTCTATATTTTTTCTATTAAAATTAACTTTTTGTTTTAATTTAACTTTACTATTAATTTTTTTCTTTTACCCGCGTTATTCTTACCTTAATATTTTAATTCATTACTTAAAATTTTAACTACTGAGCACTCCCACCTTGATTACATATATCTTGCTTACATGAGATAAAGTCAACACGATCAATGCACTCCTCTTCTAAAACACAATTACGTCTGAGTCTATTTGTTATTTAAATGCAGCACATGTCAGTCACTGTTGATAATTATAGAACGTTTACGATTGTTTTCTGTTGTTTTTAAAAATAAATTTAGAAAATAGATAGGAAAAAAGGAATATAAGAACTAGAAGATTGATGCGGATATTAGATATAATCGTACGATCTATGGATTCATCGCTAATTTTAGTTTTTCCACAACAAAGAATGTGGGCAAAATTACGAAGCTCTGTTTGGTGGGAAGAAATTGTTTTAAATTCCTGAAGTAATAAAGACTGGAAAGAAAATTTTCCAAAAGATAGGTGCATTTTTTTAAATTATAAGATTAATTGTAAGATACTTATTGTTTTAATAAATCCTTTTATAAAATCAAAATGTAATTTTGATTTCAATTTTGTTTCAGTAATTTTTAGTCATGTATAAATAAAAAAATCATAAATAGATATAAATAAATTTTTATCTGTGAATTCTAAAATAATTAATTTATAAATAAATTTTAATGTTACGTTTAATTATTGATTATACTTATTAAATTTATTAATTTTACCATAACACTTTAAATGAAAATGTTATTGAAATTTTATTGAAATTAAATTTTATTTCTTATTTTATATACCAGATGGCAGTACCATTCTATTTATAATGTAATTGGGGATGGGTTTTTTTTTTTAACTAGATGGGCAGATCAAGAAATAAATGAAATCCTCCGGAAAAAAATAGGCACTTTTCTACTGTTTTCTTGAAAATTATGCGATCGTTAAGGGGTTCCAGATCCTTCCATCGATCATTTGGCTGCATTTTCATGGATTCACACAAGTTCAAACCCGCCATGTTATTTACTCCCAGCTTCGAAATGCATCGTGGGTAATTAGCGGGTTTTATCCTGCATTTTTCCCTATCGTAGGGAAAAAGTAAGAAATTACCCAAGACCCTGCTTTTACCCGGGTTTTTGGCACATGTAAACGGCACTATTATGTTCAATTAGAATTTTCCATTAGAGTAAGATGCTAACGTATTAATTAGATCCTGTTGCCAGTAAAAATCAAAAGTAACAACTATAAAGTACGAAAGTAATAAAAAATGCTGTTTCAAGAATTTAGATGAAAATTCGTGATTTTTCTTCCTCTGCTAAACGTCGCTAAAGCATTGCCAAACTAATTACTTTTTTGGAAATTTTAACGAACATAAAAATGTAGATATACAAATAGTTTGACGAAACAAATCTCCCTTCAAAATGAATATGATAGATAAACATAAATGTGGAAGATTTCCGTACGTACGTACGTTTGTGTGTTAAAGCCTTGGGATAAATTTTATATTTAAATATTAATTGAATGCTATGACATTTTATGAAGGATAAAAAATATTTCTTTACCATGAAATGACAGATGAAAATTAAAATGAGCCTATTTCGAATGCAAAGGAATCCCAAACTTTCTTTTTCCTCAGATATTTCCCATTAATTTAAAAAAAAATAATAATAAATTTAAAAAAATTTAAAAAATAATAATAAAAAAATTTAAAAATTTAGTAATTTTAAATTGAAATGTAAATTGCTATTAAATAGGTGCAAACCTATTTTTCAAATTATAAAACTTTTTTTATATTTAATTATCACTGCATTTTACACATGATGATCGACCTCATCATTACCGGTTATTACCATTAATTGACGAGTAGAAAGGCAGCATTTGTACACTCTTATAAAGACTTCATATTCCTGTAAAAAGGTTAAATACATTTTTCGAATGCAAAGGAATCCCAAACTTTCTTTTTCCTCAGATTTAGCAGCCTATATAATAATGAAGGAATTTTTTTTAAAATGTTAAGTTTATACATTTTATAATTCAGTTTTAATCTTATTTAAAATCCTATATTTTTATTTTTCGCAAGATTCTAATGAGCAGAGACTGGTTGATGTATACTGTGCTGCTATATGTTGTTAAGTTTATGAAATAGGATTTCTGACACCATGGCCGCCATTTGGATTCGATAATTTGACAATCCGTTTATGATATTACCCTATTATTTAAAGCAGACATACCCAGGATATTTTTAGAACACTTCGCATGAGTTATAATGAACCATTTAATATGAAAACTGTCCATGAAAATTATATTAACAAATAAAAGTATATTTTATGCTTTGGAACTATCTGTGTGTATAAGCATCTCGGAATACTGACTAGGATATATTCGGAAAAAGCAAGACACTTCTTTCAAAGTCAGCATCGGTTTCGTAAACAAAGATTCAACTACACAATTCAGCTGATAACAATTTGGAATAATGAAAACGTGAAATCAGCCTGTCAGTAGAAGCATCTGTTAATTCTATTCTTATTTTTAGGAAGACGTTAAATTGTTAGTTTTGTTGCATTAAGTAGGCTTTGGTTGGTTCCTAGATAGTGGTTGTAAGGATACCCAAAACTCTCTTTATTTGCTTTGTTTATCTTTTGAGGCTTCACGCCTTTCACACCACCCAAGCTAATTTCACGCCATTCGTGATTTTGTATTCTACAATTTCTCAGCCTCTGGAGCGTCTATTCATACGGCACTTGATTCTAAATTCTACTATTCCAAATTGTATGTTCTTTGTAGCTGTACCAGTGGGCAAAAATTAAGGACGGAATGGATAACTGACATAATAGCGGAAATATCAGTCAGGACTGGGCAAAAGACCAATCAGGACATTCGCAGAGGCAAGTACTGCGTATGTGCAGCTTATGGTGGGATTTGTAAAAATCATACCATAAGGTTGAGACATTACATGTGAAAACTTTTCTTGCCCTTAATTTTTACATACCAGTGTAATATATATGGTTCCTTGTCCACCGACATAAACTATTCCCCATCCCTATTGGTTTCTCCTGTGGGTCGTGGGTGTGGTTTACTTCGGCTATTGTGTGTGGAGTTGAAATCTGTTGCGGTCGTCTCTCACCGGGGGACGAGGGGGGCGGGCTTTCCTCCTCGCTAGACCATTGTTGTTATGCTGGGCCCAATCACGTGCAATGGAGCAAGATTTATTGAAAACATTTAATTTTTAATTAGTTCAAATCTTCTTAAATAAAGTGCTTGATGTTCATGAATTGTCTGTGCGTGGATACATTATATTAGATATCTCATATATAAATAAAAAATACTGTTCAATAAGGTTTGTGAACTATGGAAAATGCATACTAATTATTTTTAGTAAAGATTAAAATAATATAAATAGATTAGACATGAATTTTTAAAGATATTCTACAAAGATTTTCTTTAATTATATATTTTTTCACACAAACCTTAATTATGATACATGTTGACCTAAAAAAAATTTAAAGTAAGATAAATTCTATTAATCTCCTGAATTGAATAATTATTGGCTTTTCGAAAGAAATCGAATATCTAAGTTTGTAGCATAATTTCTTATCTCGCTAAGGTTTCCGTTTTATAGAAGTAGTTATAAAATTTTTTCCTTCACAGAAAAGAAAAAAAAAAAAACCCTTTAAAATGTGTCATTATGGTAAAGAAAAAAATAATTCAATTTATTTATCAGAGAATATTCATAAATGTAAAATAATTTGGAAAACTATCTTCTTATAGTTTCTGACGCCTGGTCAATCTGTCATTAAAAATACACGTCAATTCCATAACAACATTAAAAACTTTGTCACCTTCCATTTCATGAAAAATTTTGTATGCTCGATTTGTATACTCGATGTTTTATTAAAACGTGTATTTTACAGATACAAGAACACCTAATGATATTGTGGTGACAAGATATAGTAATGAAATTGCTACAAACTCATGCCTTCTGTTAGATATGTCCTTTATGCCTCAAGTAAAACAATTTTTTACAATTTTTTTTTATATAATTTTTAAGTGGTTTTGTAGAAAAATACATTATAAATACTCATTATAAACAAATCCCGTTTTGAAATACCAAAATGTTATAATATATCAAAATATTTGTTTCTTATACAGTGGTACCTCGACTTAGGAGTGTCTCGACTTACGAGTTTTTCGAGATACGAGCATTCTCTTGGTAGATTTTTTGCTTCGAGTTACGAGCTAAAATTCGGGTTACGAGCAAGCTTCAGATATCCCACCGCTAGTTTGAGCAGCGAATGTCATGTTACGTGCTCATCAAATGAGAACACAAGAAGCATACAATATTTACAAACTTTATGTACAATTATTATACAATTGTATACATATTATTCTGCGACCACTATCCAGTCTTAAACGGTAAGATTAACACTCAACAATTACCACCCGGGGCAGATTGTTCTGCCCAAACTTGAGTCGCCCTCTGAAACAGAACAGCACCCAACCTCTCTCGCAGAGAGATAGCTTCAATTCCCTTCCCCAAACTGGAACTCCCCATGGGGTCTAAGGGAGGGGATGACCTTGGTCCTAGGATTGCAAGCTCTCCCCCTTCTACGGATTCTGAGAAAACGTCCTTCGGATTCTCAGAAAGAAGAATCTAGACATTACAGCCACAGTGAACGATGCAACAATTGCCCAGTTTCCGTGTCTCACTCGTTCACTCTAAGAGAGTAGCTGTAATAACAGCGAAAGTGAGGAAAGCGGGGAGAAAAGGTCAAAAATTAACGAATAAGATTTAATTTTTCAGTTCAGCCTCTCTCCACCTCTTCCATCAGCATCTTGAAGTCTGATCTCCAAGATAAATGTTGTACATTGCACTTAATAAAACAAATTTATTGCAGTACATTCTATTGTATTGCGTTTTTATAACATGTTCATCGTCTATAAGCACATTTTTCTTATTTAAAAACATGTAACAAAAAATTGGGGTGTTTTGGGGGAGCCCGGGACGAATTAATGGCATTTCCATTGATTTCATTGGGGAAAATTGATTCGAGATACGAGTATTTCGAGTTACGAGCTCCGTCATGGAACGAATTAAACTCGTAAGTCGAGGTACCACTGTATAATGAGTAGTCCTACTAAATCCATTCTGTTACATTTGTTTCATACGATGTACGGTAAAATTAAACTTTTAAAATGATGAACTTCATTGTTTCTCATTATACATTTATCTGGCTTTTTCAGGTTTCTAAATTTACAAGTGTTAAACACATGCTGATGTTAAACCTGCTGTTGTTTACTTCAAGATACACTCTATAAGTTATATGCCCCAAATGAATTTTCAACATGATTCTTTGATATACATGGTTAAGCATATCGACTGCCATTATACGTTATCTCATGAGATTTGTACACTAAAAGAAACATAGAATTCGTTAATACTCAAACCTTATTCCAAAATAACATGACTAATAAACAAGTTTCGAAGAAATAATGTCGCCCTTACTTCGGTGTCACTCGCACCTGTTTGCTGCATTGCGGTTGTGAGACAGATGTTTACTTATTGGATATTGTTCCCTGGGCGTGAGATAATGAAACACAACTCTAATAAAAACGCGCATTCGGCATGCAGTAACGTTTCTCCCAGTGAGAAATAATTTTGAGAATAAATGAGTGCCTCGAAAACAGTGACTTAATCTGAAATTTCGTAGGAATTATTGCTGCATTTTAAGGCGAAATCATCACAGCTGATTACTGCAATATGAGGTGGTATAAAATGTATACCATCAATGTTTGATGTATTCTTTAATTTTGGTACTACATGGTGTTATTAAAAAATATTGTACAGTAAAAAACGTATTTTGGATATTTTAAGCTGCTGAATTTATTCAAAGTAGTACGAAAATATCTATTCAACGTTTTTTCATAAAGAACAAGGAATTTTTTTTTTCAATGAAACTTTTACTATATTATCACCAAACAAATAGAAAGAATGCCAAATTTAATACCATTATCCGTAAAAAAAAACAAAATTCTTGTGTTTTTTTTTTTTAAATATGGAGTTTATTCAGAAAGTAAGTTTTTCAGACACCTATACTTCAGCAATTTTATGGGATCTGAATTATCGAAAAACGAATTTTGTAAAATTGCACTGCAATAAAATTTGTAATGATATCTGATACACAAGAATTGCAAGTCAATCCGTGAACCTCATGCACGGGATTTGTTGAAACTGAAAGACCCCATTAGAAATTTGTATAAGATGGCATTTTAAAATTACTATTGGGATAAATTAACGTAAATTATATTTAGCAATATCGATTTCTCAACATTCCCAATATTTTTCTTTTACAGGATTCCGAAGTAAAGATATATTTATTTCAAATTACACTTAACAAAGTATTTTAAATGTTACGAAGAGCTATGGCTTGTTAAACAATATGAAATAGATTGACGTTTACAAATAGGAAATTTAAGTATAATAAATGACAAAATATACCATTGCTTTCAGTCCATGAAAATAAAAATGAACATTTTCTGTAAAAGAAAAAAAAATCTTTGTCTATTATGTCTAAAAAAATTTACTTTATTGTCATTCGAGAGGTCAAAAGGCACCATTAAGTTGATCTACTTTATGGAAGGGATAAGTACCACGTAATCCTCCATGCGGGTAAAAGCTTAACGTGGATAAATAAAAGTCATTGAAAACATCGCGAACCTTCACATCGTTTGTAACTCCATTGTGGAACGCAGATAAAACTGGCAGATGGGGCTTAAATTCCATCTCGGGCTTCGCTGACAACACCTCCTTTCTCTTGTAATGTCTTCTTAGCCTTTAGTCGGGCATAAGCTGTTTGGTTGCTTTAGGGTTTATAGTGAGATATACAGGCATCTAGATGATGGGTAATGCTAAACTTTTAAAAAAAAACTCTAGGAGCTAAACCCAGAGCTGTTTCACAAAGCTGAAAAAAAAGTATTATTGAAAAGCTTTCCTATGATCATTAAAATGTGGGACATCGAATAAAAAACGTTCCGCGATAACACGTTTCATCAATTGATGAAATATTTATTTTTTTTCAATGCAGAGTCACTTGTCGCCAAACATTCGCCTATACTACGTCGCAATTTTACATCCCATTTTATTGTGGGGGCACCATATAGACGGACATCATTACCCCCTATGAAGGGACGACAAGAACAAAGGCATTTTTCGTGGCGCGACGCCAGGATTCGATCCGAGCACCCTCAGAACCGAAAACCAGTGCGCTGTACCACTGGGCCGCCACACTGATGAAATATAATGGATCGTATTTACTTATCCGGGCACTTGATTTAAATTCACGTGCTTATAAACTTACACACACGTATATGCATGGGTATATAAATGTACTGTTATGAATATGTAAATAACCAGATAGATAGACGAACAGACACAAGCAGCATGCACGGGCACACATACACACCCACACCCTTATGTGCATAAGCCTGGACAAAAGAACTAGGTGAAGGATGTAGGTAATGGAGTTGAGATTTAAAATACGTTTATGTATTTTAAATACTTTTTTATGGTTATAATATGCATATACAGACAGGCATAAATAATTTGTATAAATTAGTATATTTGAACCCTTTAATACAGAGATACAGTTTTCCCTCGGCATACGACTGAGATAGGGACCGAGACATTGGTTGCAAGATGAACTCGTCGTAAGTCGAGTTTCAAACTTCTTTTTGTTGTATGTGTGTTAACCTTTATAGTCGTGATCCGACAAATCATTGTCATGTAGAAGGAATTATAATTGTAGAGTTAACTCTTATTTCATGAGGTTTATTAACATATTAAAATCTTGGTTAAATACGTTATTTACAAAGTTTCGTTCCGACGAACGTTAAAACTACTCGTGAGAGCTGGGCTCATTATTTCAAAGTCCGACGAGCTCCCCGTCTCCTGTAAGCGTGTTGACCCTTCAACAGTCCGAATCCATTCCCCCCTCTTCGTTCCCCGCGTCCTGCCTTTATCCATTCTTCTCAGCGCCTTCTCCAACCATCCATGACGAATTTCCTTTCCTGTCGACTTTTCTAAAGTAGAAACGTGCCGCTAATCGTTTCACAAATCTTTCTAAATGACTTGCGTCCTTTTCAACTATTGCCGCACTTCCCCAAAGGTGTATATCGTTCGACACCTGTTGATGTTTCATTTGGGCACATTGAAGACGCTATTACACACGTTCATCAATTCCACTTAGGAATGGGAGACGAGAGTCTGACATACGCCCCTTCCTTTAGAAGTGAAAACAGTCCTTTGAGACGTTTTCACGTTTGAACAACAGTCCCTGTTGATCAGAGGATAATGAAGCACACCCATGGGGTAATAACTGTGCTTTTTAACTTGTGACGGGGCGCTTTGTAGCTACAACAATAACACATTTTTACAAGTAAATGATTCCATGTTTTCATCTGCATATGAGATAGCCACAACATTTACAGGTAACAAAAATTACTTTTCACACTTAGCCTTGACACAAAATTAATATTATAATTCTTGCTCATTTCTTTACTTTAACCTAAACACTAACAAATTATTTGCCTACCAATCACTTATCTTTAAAGCAAGAATTTCTAAGTTAGTTACACTTTTGATTCCTTTTTTTTTTCAAACTCTTTAGGAATTTCCTGGCTTAATCTTAACCAGTTAAACTTACATATTTTACTGAAACTTCCCCAAATCTCTAGGGAATACTTAACATTAACTTAGTTCTTCACTTAAAAAAAAACATAAACCAAGTGTTCATACCACAAAACAACCAAAAAAAAATAAATATCACATAACTTATACACTTAAATTCATAATACCATTATATTTACAAATTTAATCCGTTTTTCTTAGGATTCAACATTAGTTATCAATGCAATTACCAAAATACACATTTAATTAAATTTTCAATGAATTCTTCGAGAGCAACTTAAATCAATTTTAGAACATTTATAAAATACACATTTACATGAGTTTCCCTGAATTCTTTGGGAATTACTTAAATTTGTGATTCTCTCTGCGATTTTTACGGGACCCTAAATAAATACGAACGGGTTTTTGGCTTTATTATTTCACTATCTCTCATTGACTGAATTGAATGATTGTTGTTCAATTTTGAATTTGTGAATTTGTGATCTAGTGTCGGTACAAAATCACCCTTTTCTGCGGAAGTCTTTCCTCCCATACTTTGCGTCTGTTTCCTACCCGTATCGCTGGGGCTTCCCTGAGCACTTAATTCTTCGTTTCGTGTTTCCCTTTGATTATTTCCATTCTCATTATTAGTTTCCTCTAACCCTTTATTCCTTAACATATCAATTTGATCTTTCCTCTTGTTTTCCGTTGAAAATCCCATTTCTCGCACCTCATCCAAATTCTCATTGAGACTTAATTCCCTATCCAAAATTTTATCCATTTCTCTCACCTCATCTAAATTCTCACTGAGACTTAATTCCCCATCCAAAATTTTATCAATTTCTCTCACCTCATCTAAATTCTCACTGAGACTTAATTCATTACCTCCTCCCTCATAGTACATCTCCTCATCTTTCGTCTGACTTCCCATCTCAAACATATTAAGGGGAATAATCATCTCCTCCTCTGTCTCATCTAAATTCTCATTAGGACATAATTCACTACCTCCTCCCTTATAGTTCATCTCCTCACCTGTGTCTCTTGCGCTTTCAAATCTATTCGGGGGACTAGCCATCTCCTCCTCTGTATCCCTTACAATTTCGAACATATTAGGAGGAATAATCAACTCCTCATCTAATATCTGATCTATACTGTTACTCAAATGCCTTTGGGAACATGCTACAATTTCGAACATATTAGGAGGAATAATCAACTCCTCATCTAATATCTGATCTATACTGTTACTCAAATGCCTTTGGGAACATGCTACCCCTTCAAGGACCTCCTTTCCTTGAGTAATTACATCCCTCACTTCTCTTTCCTGTTTGGTTTCAATTTTATTCTCAGGTTGAATAATTTCGCCTCTGTTAAATTCCATCTCAAATTTATCTCCCCTCTGATCCCCTCTATTTCTGAGATTTTGAACTCTTCTGGGGCACTGATATTTCAAATGGTCTTTACTATTACAGACAAAACATCTTTTATTCTCCTTTTTCTGCTCAATTTTGCCAAATACCTTATCTGTGTTAACTAGTGGTTCAAGAATAACCCTTTTTTCCTCTTTCAAAACTCCTTCGAAATTATTATTAACCATTCCAATACTTTCTCTGACCCTTAAACTTGAAAGTCTTTTAGCTGCCCTCATCCTCAATTCTTCAACTTCCAATTCTTTCAATTTTAACATCATCTGCTGTTTTGCTATTTCTCTTTGCTCTCGTTCTAATCTCTCATTAATTATGGCAAATAACCGTTCCTTAGCGGACTCTTCCTCATATTTCTCACTTCCTAATATCATTTCCTTAAGATCAGTATATGTCCTGTTCTCCGAAGACGGATAAATCCCTGTTAACTCTGTAGCTAACAAAATTAAATCGGCTTTCCGCCCCTTCCCTATGAATGCCATTTTTAGCTTATACCACTTAATCACAAATGCAGCAAACAAGTACAAATTCACTTTTACAACTATAACAAAATTTAACCAACTATACTTATCTTGAACTATTTACTTCCACAATTATGATAATTCTAAGAGCATTTAACTACTACAATTATAAATCACTTCCACTAATAACTAGTACGAACACTTGTACACATTTCCCGTTATACAAAATAACACTTTTTCACTTTTAAATTATTATTCCATTTACCAAAATTCAATAACTCAACAAATTACTTCCATCATTATACACATGAATCAACACTTCAAAATTTATCAAAAATAATTAGATTCCTTCAACTAATTACTACCGCTATCTCATACACAGGGAGAAAAGATAGAATCACTTACCCCTTTTTCACCTCGATGAAAAACTGTCACTCTAATCTTTCTCCGCTGCCGCACTTTGATCACAGTTCAAGAGAGTTCAGTATATAACCACGTCGTTGATGCACACTTTACTCCGACCTTGAATTTCTCCTGTTTCTTGACCAGTTGCCGAGTAAATATCTGTCGCTGAAGTCGTGCCCAGTAGACTCGTTCGGAATCCAACTTCTCTTGAAACTGCGTCTCCTTGAAGATCTATCACCACTCTCGTACTCTAGATCATCTTTTTCTGATACCTTCCGTATCGCTGGGGTCCTCCCACGTTCTTTAATTCGACTACGCCAATGTTAACCTTTATAGTCGTGATCCGACAAATCATTGTTATGTAGAAGGAATTATAATTGTAGAGTCAACTCTTATTTCATGAGGTTTATTAACATATTAAAATCTTGGTTAAATACGTTATTTACAAAGTTTCGTTCCGACGAACGTTAAAACTACTCGTGAGAGCTGGGCCATTATTTCAAAGTCCGACGAGCTCCCCGTCTCCTGTAAGCGTGTTGACCCTTCAACAGTCCGAATCCATTCCCCCCTCTTCGTTCCCCGCGTCCTGCCTTTATCCATTCTTCTCAGCGCCTTCTCCAACCATCCATGACGAATTTCCTTTCCTGCCGACTTTTCTAAAGTAGAAACGTGCCGCTAATCGTTTCACAAATCTTTCTAAATGACTTGCGTCCTTTTCAACTATTGCCGCACTTCCCCAAAGGTGTATATCGTTCGACACCTGTTGATGTTTCATTTGGGCACATTGAAGACGCTATTACACACGTTCATCAATTCCACTTAGGAATGGGAGACGAGAGTCTGACAATGTGTGCATACATATATTTTTTTTTAATTTTCATACATGCGTACTTAATTTAAAATACATTGTATTTAGAAGACAAATTATTCTTCGCCATCACTATTTATTGTGTTTCTGCAATTCATTGGTTCAGAATTTGCGACAGAAGATACGCTGCCAGTTTCTTTTTTACAAAGTTATCCAAGGTAGTATGAACAGTTCCTGTCTTCTTTTCCTTGTATTTTTCCTTGTAGCATACCAGATTTTCCTAAATACGACGATTTGCACTTGTGAATATTTCTTCATTTGGATCCATTGCTTCTAATTGCTGTAGACCTTTTATTAATATAATGAAAAGCTGAAGCCATTTCTGAAGCCAATGCAGGTTTATTTGATTTATTGTGTGGTTATCGAAACTATTGCATCATGCATTTTTATTATTGCGTCATGAATTTTTGCAGCATTGCAAATTATTACATCATATTTTTTAATAATTATGTAAAAAATATAAGTACTGAACATTCGAGAAATAGTATTTTTGAGAAAAATAATAATTTTTATTTAACTTAAACATTTCGGTCGTAAATGCGAGTGTTCGTAAGTGCGAGCGGTCGTAAGTCGAGGAATACCTGTACTCAAACTTCGGAACTTAGGGATGCATACGCTCAACCAAGCTTTTATGTATGCCCGAGACACACACGCTCATTATCGGACAGGTCATTTTGTAAACATAATTTTGGAAATTAGTGTCTGAAAATTATAAAACTTTACAAAAATGTGCCACCTCCTGCTCAGGTTGATTGCATTAATGTATCTTTGAGAATCATCATATTGCAAAATGAAATATGCGACAGATATCTATATATATAAAACAGTTCCGTAACTGGCTCATTCATTCACTGACTGACATACAACGCACAGACATAACCGCTGGATCTAAAGGGCTGAAATTTTGCATGGCAATTCTTCTAATAGTGTAGGGGTGCACTGAGAAAGATTTTTTCAAAAATTCTTCTTAGATTTTTTAAAATTAAATTTTTAAGCTGTTTTTTAAACTTTTTTTACGTTTGCATTTTTCGAATTTTTACCTCCATTTCCTGATTTTTTGGGAATTTTTAAAGATTACTTTTTAGAATTTAATTTATTAAAAGCTGATCACGTGATTTCTTTTTCTACCATTTTAAATAAATTTATTGTCACGTGCATAACAACTAAATAGGTAAAAAAATATTTTTTTCTTTCTAAAGCAGCAGACGATTAGATATTATCTAAAAAAAAATAAATATCCCTTACGATGTTTTTATAAAATATATTTTTTACATTAATTGTATACATTGATCGTCGCATTTATTATAAATATATATATTTAATTTTTTTGGCATTAATTGCATACATTGGCCGATGTATTTAATTTGAATGTACTCCGTAGCGAAGCGCGGGTTTTCATCTAGTAGACATATATAGAATTCGGGATAAAGATTCTAACCCTGATGACATATTGAAATCAGCATGTTGCAAGTATAGACCTGATTTATCTAAAAGAGTCGCAAGTATGTCCCAACATAAAAAAAAAAAATATGTTTAAGTACACGTTTGAGTGGATTTAGGTTTTGAATTTTTTTTTACGTTACTATATTTTAAGATATAGTTTACTTTGTTGCGGTCCGCGTAACGTAGCAAACATATTCATATGGTCCGAGAGAAAAGAGGATTGAATATTTCTGTTTTAACAGCATAAATATGCAAAAATCAGCGATATAAAATGAAACTAAAATTGAAGTTAATCTTTAAAATGAGTAAGACAAGTACAAATTAAGAGGAATTTAGAAAAAAAGACCGCAAACTTAAAAAAGGAAGCACCTTCAGTAAACATAAACCGGGGTTGAGGAAGATCATAACGTAACTTCAATTCAAGGACAAAAACATTTGGAAGTTCAATAAGACCATCCCCCCTATTTGATTAATCAAACAATCAAGAAATTTTGAGTCTTCGATTTTTTTTTTTCTGTACAGATATTGCTAACAAATATTGCATTTCTGTGGCGTTGTGACAGATGTCGATATGTCCGAAAAAATTCAATTTTATGTTTTAAGTTGATATGTCACACTTAAAATTGGTTCTTTAATGTGGCAAAAGCTGATAGTCGAATTATGAAATAATACTAAGTTATTCGTATTGGCAAATGCTGTTATGTATAAAAGAGGTAATACTTGGTCCGTAATTGGATGATTTAGTCCCTAATAGAAAATTTTCATTGAAGTCCAGCCATATGCTTGAGGTTGAATATGAGTATTAACTAAAGAATATTTGGATTGAAATACTTAATTGAACGACTTCCATTTCACAGCAAAAGTTATTTTTTTAATACGGCGAAAACACGAAAAAATGGCATATTAATATCTGCCATAATGCCACAGATTTATACATTTTTTTCATCTCCCATAATGTTATTTAAATCAAATACGGACTTTACAAGACTCCTGTTACACATCTTGATTAAATTCCCATATATCTGACACATTTCTAGGTACATAACAGTAGAACGCGTTCATTAAAACAAGTCACACGTTCATGAAAACAAACAACAAAAATAACTTTTTTTTTTTCTCATAACATTAATTTACTTCTAACGATACCCACGTTAAAGATTTTAATGTAAGATGACCCCTATTGGAAATTCTCTCATAATGCTTACGCTTTCTGATAGACTAGAAGCATCAGAGGACAATCAGCTGAAACAAAGAAAGTATATTTTTACTTAATGGTCCCAAGTTCATACTTGATCCGAATTCGTTTTCTTCCCTCAGAGCCTCTCCCCGCTGAAAAGCGTTTGCGATCGATCTAAAGTTCTCTTAAGTAAATATTTAAAACATTCAGGTACAAAACAAAGTTCGGCTTCAGTTTCCTGGACAAACTATTCGATCAAGGCTCACTTGATCTTTATTAGACCCGTAAAAGTTCCGGATAGGAGGAAATAAAAGAAATAAAAGACTTGAAAAGTTGTACTGAAATGCCTTTGAAGCTCGCCGAGTTTCTAGAGGAAATACTGTAGTAAAACGATGAAAAAAAAAAGTGTGCCAGGCTTACTTTCGTACATTTAAACACAATAAGAGTTAAAAATTCATTTTGAAATAAACAGATATCCCCGTTTTTTCATTTTAATTTAGTTTGTTTCTAGTGTTGATTATCCAAAGTAGTAATCATTGTTATTAAAAAGAACTTAAATTTGCAATTCCTTTTATGTTGAAATTTTAATGATATTAAATTTAACGTCTCTATCAAAAGGGAAAGACACATGACTAATCACAAAGTAGGAGGTATACTGGGTGTCTCAAAAAGCCTTGATACATTTAAAAAATTCCTACAAAAAACGTACACAATTTAGAAACAAGAAATTATCATATATGTTACCTTATATATTAGAGGTTTTTTTTTGTATAGTTAATAAATTTCAATAAGTGCAACTTTTGTGGTATGGAGAATATCTAGTTGGTAATCAATCTCAGGCAATGTGCGTTCCAAAATGGATTCCGTAACACATGAAATCGCAGCAATTATGCAGGGCCTTTTTATCGCATGGGCAAATCGGGACTTTGCCCAGGGCCCCCTGATGCAAGGGGGCCCCAAAACCCCCTTGGAGTACGCACCTAGTACTTCTAATAGTATGTATTTTTATAAATGTCCGTAAGGGGGGGGGCCCAAATAGCATCTGGCCAGGGGCCCTCAGCGTTCATAATCGGGCCCTGCAATTATGCGTCTCTTGAGTTCTGAAACATTACAACCCAAGGACAATTCCCGAATTCAGAAACTATTCATAAGCTACGATGTTGTTACGACTTGGAGAATCTTTCCCAAATGTTGTTTTACTTGCGTAACAGACTCCGTTTTGCAATACCAACCAACACATATTGCTTTCTCTGATGAAGTAGCCATTTTACAACATCCGTTTTCACGGAACAACTAGCGCCACCTATTCAATTTTTTCAACAAAGAAAAAAAATTCTAATATATACGGTAACACACCTGTGAATTTCCAGCTCTTACTTTGTATACTTCTTTTTGTATAAATTTTTAAAATGTGTCAAGGTTTTTTGAGACAACCTTTATAATCTGTAAATTCCCGAAGACACAACTGAATTGAGTTTCTAGAAAATTCAAGGATGCTGAATTTAAAGGATCTTTTATTGACATTGCAATTACATTCTGCCTAGATCTTTGGTCTATATCCTTGTCTCTAGACACATACGGTACTCTACCGGTACTCTAGCATCTGGACCTTGATGGCCATGCAAATAGCGTGTAAAAAACATGACTTTTGCACAATGTTTGTGTGATAGGATGTGGTTATCCTACCATATGGGAATTTTAAAACCATTATATTGTATTTATGTTCTCTAAAAATGGCCATTTCTTTATTCATTAGAAAATACATAACAAATATATACCTTTGAAAAATGGAAAAGAAGTATTTAATGTAATAATGACATTATCTTTAATAAGTAGACATAAGCATTTTTATCATTAATGGCGTATGACATTTAAAACATTTCTTTTCCAAATTTTTTTTATTAATATTAAACTATATTAATCCCTATATTGATAAAAAAATTGCATCTACTTTTCCAAATTTTTCATTTTGTTGACTTATTGTCCAATTAGTTCAAAATATTTCATATTGTATAGTTACGATTATGTCAAATAAATTGAAAAATATATTGAAATTTTCAGAGAATTTTTATACTTTTATAAAAATCCATGAACATTCCACATGATCTCTCACATCCTATTAGCCTCAAATGAATAAATTCCATGTGACATTTTGTTATTTGTTTATGAAGCTAAAAAATTATTATTTTTCTTAGAAAGAACCGAGTTAAAATCTCTATTGTCAAATTGAAATGATCGATGGTTTGCGTAGAAATGCAATTTTGAAGCATGAACTTGGTATTAGACATGATGTTGTTTCGAATACCCCCTGGCTGGAACGTAGTTCCAGACTAGGTCCATATAGGCTTGCGGATTGAGGAGTGAGGCTCCGGTTTATAATGGCATCACAACCTTCGGAGTCCTATTTATCCAGGTGCCAACGCAATTTTGACTGAGCACACTCAGGGGGGGGGGGGGTCGTACCCTTTCCACCTTCTCTCACTTCATAGAGGGACTTTCGGGTCTACGGATTTAAAGTGCCCATATCTGGCCTAGACACGGAGGTATTTAGTGGCGCTTCTCGGGATTCTATCCGAGCACCCTCAACCCCCAAACCCGGCGCGCTACCGTTTGGCTACCTAGAGCCTGGGATTAAACTTACATGTAGCAACTAAATAGAGGTCATCTCAAAGACTTTAAGTAATTTTTGTACACGTATAAACATTTTTCGTTACATTTTATGTTACTAAGATATTATTCAAAAGTCAAAACTGTGTCAATCTTTAATTTCTGCACATTGTTATTTGTATCTTTATTTCAACGTTTTACAATTGGACTAAATGAGAAAGAGATGTATAATTCTCTCATTTCTCTCTTCATCTAATAGGAATAAATCTTAAAAATGTTTTAAGATTTAATAATTGTAAAAAAGCATTATGATGATTATTTAGTATTAATTCATAAACTTAAATTAAAGAATCAACGTATGCTATGTATCAGGCTTATGATAGCAAAATAAATTAATTTATAAAAGTTTATTGTACTTCAAAAGTTCGGCACTTCAAACACTAAAGAAGTATTTTTCAATTTAACTTAGGAATAAATTTTCCCAAAAATTAATATAATTTATAGCAAGTGCATACAAATTATAAAGGCTTGTATAAGTAATTAAATTCCAGCGTTTACCTTTGGGATTTGCAACATCCAAGGAAAGATGAGCAACAAAGTTTTAAACCGGTGCACTGTGATATTTTACGAAAGAAAAAAAAATATGGTTAATATTTCTGCTTTGAAAGGTATTCGAAGTTCAATACATTTAAAAAAATGTGGGGGGGGGGGTTGGAATTCATAGATTTATTTAATTGATAACTTGACAATTGACATTTCAAGAAAATATGTCGATATGCTCTGCAAGTGTAAACGTTAAAATGGATTTAAAGTTATTAATCATGTTTATTTTTCTCGGGATACTGTGCGTGTTTCAGGAAACTGCAAAGATTTGACGGCACACATAATCAAATAACGTTTTTTAAAAACCTCGAAATATGAATAATTAAACTGACTTCACAGTTTTATTGAATTATTTCTACTTTACATTTTTGACGCAATGTTAAAACACATCTAGGAGAAAAGTAAATTAGAGATAATAATTAAGCAAGAGTTTTAAATTAGTATAGCAACAAGGCTTTTAAAAATAAAAATTAGTTGTATGGAATACAAAAAAATTGTTTAAAGTATTGGGAAACATGCAGCTACAATATATAACTGAATAAACAGGTAAAAATTATTCTTCTCATCCTATCTTTAACAGTTTCTTGGCGAAACGAATGATTGAAATTCACAATGTGAGAACAAACATTAAATAAATCACTTTAAAATCCTATTTAATAAATTCATTTAATTGAATTTTCTTTACCCAACCCATTAAATATCTGTTTGAAATATATTTTCTACCTCATAGTAATTACTTTCCTCAGCTTATTAAGTATCAAGCCTTTGAAAGCATCCTTTACGCATATCTTTGTTTTAATGGTAGTCCCTATTCACATGGAAAATATGAACAGCACCAGAAAAAAAGAGCCTGTTCCGAATGTGTTGTTAATGATTTGAGGGTAGCGGCATTTATTGTTTCTAATACATTCCTTTGTTAAAAACAGATATTTTTGAAACAAGGCCTCGAAACAATGTAGGGGTTTTAGCTCAGAAAATTAACGCATGGTTTTCCTGTCGAAAACATCTGGAAATATCTGAGGGTCGATATCATATACGAAGATATGAACTTCCAAAGTTGTTTATTTTGCGATACGAGTTCAAAACATTAATTTGATATGCTTGGAACATAAACTGCTTTACTTAAATAATTGTGTAGAGAATGAAACCGTTGAGGATGTTCTGATTTGCAAAGAAAGAAAATTTTAAAATTTTTTCTATTTGTTTTCATAAATAAACTGTAGTATTAATTCTAAGCAGAGAACTTCTTAAACCTACTAAAGAAATTGGTTGTTCAGGATGTTATAAACTTTTTTTACAATCCGACGTCTAAAGTAATTGGAACTTACTGCTTAGCCGTGCAGAGATCGTGCGTCTTCTCACAGACGCCAGTAGCACTTTGTTTGCATTTTGTGTATTGATCGATGCCCAGCAGATGTCACTACCTTCAAAGTTTATTTGTATGAGTCATAACTAACAAACAGTCCCGCAGTTGCTATCATTCATTTATCGTTAACGGATATAGAACCAAAACACCAGATTGAGCTTTTACCAAATTTGTAAAAATTGCTAATAGATATACATATTTTTAAGATTTGCTTTATCTTTATTTATCCTGTGGTAAAAATTGCTCATAGAAATTCCTTTATTTTCGTTTGCTTTAATTTATTTTATTGCAAAAAGTAGTACATATCTGGGGAATTATGGCAGATGTTGATATGTCCGAAAAATTAAATTTTATGTTTTAAGTTGCCCTGGCGCATTTAATATTGGTTCTTTAATGTGGCAAAAGCTGATAGTAGAGTTATGAAATAATACTAAGTTATTCGTATTGATAAATGTTGTTATGTATAAAAGAGGTAATACTTGGTCCCTAATTGAATATTTTAGTCCCTAATTGAAAATTTTCATTGAAGAACAGCCATATGCTTCAGGTTGGATATGAGTATTAACAAAAAAAAAATAATATTTGGATTGAAAAACTTAATTGAGCGATTTTATATTTCACAAGAAATGTTACTTTTTTTAATTTGCCAAAAACATGATAAAATTGCATATCTTCATCTGCCATAACTCCCCAGATATAAAATTACATGGAAACAAATATTGGTTTTCATTTACAACCATCATATCTTTAAATTACTGTTTTAATAAATATTTATTTTTACAAATAAAACAACTAAAACTTAAATAAGATAGTGTGGCGTCTATCAGACTCCATGTGACCATGCCTACAATTTTTATATGTGACTAGTGCAGGGGTAAATCGATAAACAACTTAAATACAACTTCCAAACCTACGCGACATTGTGACCAACGGCTCCGGTTCCGATGATTAGTTCCTCAGCCATTCAACCATCATACAAATATAAGTTACATGGAAAAATATTACAAATATGGTTAGAAAAAAGTACAACATTTTGCTTAAAAAATATCATTTAATTAAATCACAATAATATTTCTTGATCAGTGTGTTATAGTAGAAAAACTAGTAAACGTTATATCTTTATTAAGAGAGCAGTGAACTGCATTTAATTAGTAAAATGTAGTTTTGCATTAGAGTCAGGTGTTATGAGTGAATGTAGAGTGAATGTTAGATTCAATGTAGTTCTGCATGCAGATTTACATGGCGAAAGATCAGGCACAAACATAATTTTAATGAAAATTGCAAAATTAATGTCATCTATTTCGCAATTTGAAATTTTTTTTTAAGCCCGTTCGAATTTGATCTTATAGCGGTCTCATGTATTTTCCTTTGTAAATCTCATGTAAATCTGAAATTGCGTTTTTCTCATTTAAATAAAATATATGCAAATATGAGTTACAATTTCAAAATCATGCCAATGCTAAAGCAACACACGCAATCTATGCGGAAAATAAAACAATTACGTTTTGTCTAATATTGCGCAAATTGTGAATTTTAAACGTGAAGCATTGATTTTCCATTAAAACCAGAGATTTCACCCTGAATATTAATTAGATTTTCTAGAAGTCTAATCATGTTTCCAGTGAAGCGTTCAACACCGGAATCACGAATTCGTTCAACTAAATACCTTCGGATGAAATATTTGTACGTGCTATGTGTATCCAAATTCAAGGGTTCAAGAATGCATTTTCTCAAACTTTTGGGAACAATTGGCATTTTCTTCGAATGCAGAATGCTGCTAAAAGTAAGATTTAGAATAGCAGAAACGCACCCCGGCTTCGAAGGGAAGCTGATAGTGCACGATCCTGATTTCACTTTTAATTAGAACTTACTTTCTTTCGAGCATTTGCAATCGAAGGTCTTGGTAGAATTTACTGAGACGTGTTAGTTGCTTACTGGTGAGTTCCTTCAAAATAACTTCAACAAATATAAGAGTTAGTAACCTGACAGGTGAATCGTTAATGAAGTTGTTAAAATTCGTCACAGGCATAATGCATCATGGGAGCACTAATCACACTCTTATGGTGATCGAACGGTCCTCACTGTTAGTTGCGTATGAAAAAAAGTTTTCATATTTGAGTTGATGAAATAATTATATTTTATTCCTGCATATATATATATATATATATATATATATATATATATATATATATATATATATATATATATATATATATATATACACTGGTGTCCAAAAGAGAAGCATAATTGATGTTTATGTAAATATTTAAGAGGAATGGTCACTTTTAAGTACCTTTAAAAGTATCTTTTTTAGACCTATTTTCGATTGTATGTACTACTCATGATTTTTGCTTTATTTGCATGAATTTTTTTGAGTAACTGCCTAACATACTGTTTATTATATATATATATATATATATATACAACATTTTAAGGTAATTAAAAAAATAAAATTATTTTTTATGCATAAAAAGTGAATAATTTTTTAAAAATCTAGCATTTTGCAGTCAACTACTGTACGCACTCTGTCAAAATAAATTATTAAGGTACAGTAATAATTGTTTACTACATGTGATTACAATACTTCAGGCAACAAAATCCACCAACATTTTTGAACCTTTAGCATATTTTAATTTTTTAAAGAATTTTTGTATAGGATTTTACTGTCATTTTTGGAATTTCTAATTAATAATAGAACGTACTAAAATGCTTTAATATATTTTAGAATAATGTTAGCGGTGACTTAGAATGAGTGAGCGGGCCACTGCATGTGCTGAATATTTCCACTTTCAAGGAAGTTGTCGACCAGGATCGCACGGTGACAAGGCCCATTACCATCCATGAATATGAATCCAGGACCAACAGCACTTCGAAACAGGCGAACATAAGGCTCAAGGACTTCGTCTATGTAAGTTTCAGCAGTAACGGACCCCGTGTCAAAGACGTGGAAGTCTGTGTGGCCATCCAGCATTATGCCTGCCCACACCATGAATCCGTTTGAAGGAAAATGATGTCTTTCCGTGATGTTTCTTGGGTGAAAGCGAGTTCCACGTTTTCTCCATATCGTTCTCCGATGAGAGTCAGTCTTCAGAGTAAACCGGGACTCGTCACTGAACATCACATTGGTCCACTTTTGCAAACTCCAATTCTGATGTTTCAAACTCCAGTTTAGACGAGCGCGTTTATGCGCACGCCTGAAAAAAACGCAAACGGCTGGTCGTCTGGCATACAGACCAGAATGATTGATTCTTTATTGAGCGATTTTAAATTTCATAGAAAATTTTACTTTTTTAATTTCCCGAAAAAATGAAAAAAATGACATATCTACATTTGCCATAATGCCACACACACACACACACACACACACATATATATATATATATATATATAATTATAAAGAGAGAGAGAGAGAGGGGGTACTGAACACAAAATTCTCAAAATAAAGCATGTTTGTTTGTTTGTGTGTGTAAGTAAGTAAGTAAGTAAGTAAGTAAGTGTGTAAGTGAGTGTAAGTGTAAAATGCCAAAAAAATATTTTTCATTCCCAAACTTGCGTAAATTCATAGCGCGATCTATAAATATATTTTTTTTATTGATGCACTCGTGGTATAGTGGTTAGTTCGCAGTGTGCTTGGGTTGTAATCCTGAGTAACGCGTCGGATCCTGAGTAACGTGTCCATTTAGGGATCAATGCCGGATCACCTAAATGGTGCTTCCGCAATAAAGTAGCTAACAAGACTTCGCTGTGAGTAACAACAGGCGAATGTCTCAACAAGTGTCTCTGAATTAGAAAAAAAAAAACCACTATTATTAAGTTTTTATACTTACCCTTAGGCGGACACCATAGTGGAAATGTACCGTGAGAAGTGTCATTAGGGCGACTACCGTTAATGATCAGGAATGTGGGGGTGGGGAACGAACTGAAGGGGATATATAATTACATTTGTACAATGTATAATATACATTTCCATTTTCTATCAGACACGAGGAGCGTCTGGTGAAGGCAGTACATTTGTATCGTGGAACGTAGAAAATGAAAACGAAGAACGAAGATAGGAATTTCTAATAAATGTATTTATGCGCACATTGGTGTAAATTTCATTTTAAGATACTGGTGTTCTATCCCCATACCATCAAAATGGTTACAATTGAATTTTATGGTAGAATATGTATTGTTGTTTTAAGATATTATAATATATATATATATATATATATATTTTGGAACCTAGATCGTTCGAAGATAGCTCTTCGAATTATCGTTTTCCTGTATGTGTTTCTTACTTCCTCCAGTCCCAAAGATAGAATTTCGTTGTTATGTTCCCGCATCCATAGTATCCTGGCATGAATCGTTCAGTGCAATAGGTGTCCCTTTAAAAACGATCGATTGAGGTCCCATTATATAGTATATATATATATATACAGTGGAATCACGATCTATCGTTTTTCAAGGGACCGATTGAAATGAACGATAAACGCGGGAAAACGATGGATCCGAAAACGATCGATCGAGATTCCACTGTATATATATATATATATATATATATATATATATATATATATATATATATATATATATATATATATATATATATATATATATCCTTACAAAAAAATTCGTTAATTAACTTTGCCAGTAATTTGACAGATTTGGAACAAAAATCGTTCCTAAATATTTTAAGAGTAAGAATTTTATATGATTGGTACTACAGATATTTGTAAAGACAACTGAGATAGCTTATATCCATGATTTTTACATAATATGTGTTCGTTCAATAGTTCATTACTCCTCTATATACATCAATTAAAAAATAAACGTTGCCATAGAAATTGTACTAGAAAGGTACATAACTAAAAACTGTAAAAAACCAAAATAAATAAGATCCGTCAATTTTGTAAGAAGGTAAATTAACGTTGATTACATTCAAAATACTCTCTGTTGAGTTCAGAATAATTAATTAATTTTCGAAAACATTTAACTAATAGTTAATTTCGTTCTGGAATTATCAGTGTCAAGAATAGATTGAAACATTCGAAGGATCTCAAAATATCTTCTCCGGGCAATATCGGAATGATATTCTAGTAGTTATAGTATAGGAATAGTGGGAAACACAATGTGTTACGACTAGTTTATTAAATATCAATTCATGAATATATTTTAACATTAAATAGTCCTTAATTATTAAATATCGAAATACGTTACCGAATTTAATGATTTAATATACCGGAAAATCTCTCAAAAACTTAATTTAACAATTTTATTTTCAAGCAAGCTTTATTAAATCATTTGTAAATGGCATATAAAGTATATTAATAAACGACTATACATATATACAGTCGAACCTCCATATATCGAACTTCCACATATCGAAATTTTCTATATATCGAACTCCTAGCAAATCTCCTTGTTCATTACATAGAACAATTGTTTCTATATATCGAAAAAATCTCTATATATCGAAATTTTTTCAAGACAAATTGGGAGATTTTATTCCACTTTAGAATAAAATCTCTCAATTTTTGGTATTTAAAACAATATATCATGGACTTCAATTCGCGGAAAATGTCCCTGATTAAGTTTTTAGTGAATTGAATAAATAAAAAATGTAACTGTGATCATTGTAACCACTGTCTGGATTATTGTTTTTTAAAGGTATGTAGTACTCAATAAATCTTTCATATTAGTTCATTTTTTTAGTTATTAACTTTCATTTAATGGGATTCGCATATAAATTAGAAATGGAGTTTCGTATACGAAACTTAGCTTCAATTTTTTTAGGAGAATTATGATAAAACTAAGCTCAATTCTATATATCGAAATTTCTATATGTCGAATTTTTTTCCGGCAATTTGCTACTTCGATATATGGAGGTTCGACTGTATTTAAAGAAGAAATTTTGGAAACTAAATTTAAAACTATACTATTCCGGTTAAATGAAGCCCGAATGTGTACGATTTAATTCTCCAAAATACAAATCAGTAACTTAAACCTTAAACACAAAATTTCAGACATAATGTTTAGTATTTTAATACACTTATCCGTTTATATTCTTCATGCAAAGCAGCTGGACTGAAGATTTAACGAAATGCAAGGTTCCAAGGATGCAATCTCTTAAATTCAGAAAGATGAAGTGTAAAGCTGCAGTGAGTTATGTAAATATATTCTTTCTGGGAAATTAGATGAAAAGGTGAGGTTTTGAATTAATTCAAAGTAGTGCCTAAGGCAAGTTTAAAAATTTAATCAGGACTTCCTTCTGAAAGTAATCTTAATCAAATTGACAAAACACTTCTGCATAAAGCATTTCTAAATCATAATTTTGCATTGAATTTCACCCTTTTGTGGGATTGTTAATAATATGAATTTCGTTTACAGAAAACCGGGTATATATAATGTTATGGGAAACAGATGCTAATGAAGTTCATATTACTCTTTGACGAAACTCAATCCTAATGTAATTAGCCGACAGACATGACTGGTGTGTGCTATATGAATGATACCTGGAACAATAAATACAAATTACGTATTCAGTGGGGAAGAATTGTTGCACTAGTGAAACAACAATGTATCGTAATGCCACATACGGTTAGATACAATTTGATTCAAACAGCGATTGAATTCCATCATTTTAATCAATTTACGCGCCTATTTTCCAACTGTTTCAAAAGAGAATCAGAAGGTTATATGTATTCACTTATTAGTAGTTAAATCAGATCGATTCATTTAGAATTATTACTGTCGAAGATTGCTTACCTAAATAATCCTGTATGTATTCCTATATTATTTCTATTAATGCTTTATCGGTAACACATTACAAATAACACCAGCATTGTACAGTAAAGTTCCGATAATCCAAACTTCGGTAATCCTAAAATCCGCTCAATCCGAAAACAAAAGTAAGCAAGTAATATATAAAAAAAAAATTAAAGTCAATTCCTACTTAGGTCAACAAAGAAAAATTTGAGTGTGAACTAATAGTTGGAATTGAAAAAAAGGATTGCCTGCCAGAACCTTGCCTACTGTGCGAGATTAGGAGGGGGAGAAAGAGAGAGAAAAAGTTTGTCAGGTTGGGGATTCGATCTCGCAACCTACAGGACAGGAGTAGCCCGCGATACCGCAGTGATACCGTTTACACAGTAACAAGAAGGAAATTACTATTCAAGAGCAAGAGACGCTCTAGGTCTAAAACTAAAATTGATTAATTAAATTTAATTAATGAATTAATATTTGAAAAAATCTATATTAACATCAAGTGTCATCCACTACAAGTTTAAAAAAATGTATTTGAACTTGAGTGGATGAATAAAAAGTACTTTTATTAAGGATTGAAAATTTGAACAAGATATATATATAGTCTAAAACTAAAATTGATCAATTAAATTTAATTAATGATTAATATTTGAAAGAACTGTATTAACATCAAGTGTCATCCACTACAAGTTTAAAAAATGTATTTGAACTTGAGTGGATGAATAAAAAGTACTTTTATTAACGATTGAAAATTTGAACAAGATATATATATATATAGAGTGTGAACTAATAGTAGGAATTGAAAAAGAACAAAGGTTACAATAAAACAACAGTGATACTAAGTAATATAAAGTATGTTTTTAAAAATCACAAGAAAATTGAAAGTTAGACAATGTACTGAACTAATTATTACTGGACTACATTGGTTTATAAAAATCTGTTGAAAAAATCTATTGAAAAAATCTGTTAAATTGTTTTGTCGAAGAGAAGAATACCCCTCCCTTGAAGCCAAATTACGTTAGAAAAATGGTGTCCGTTCTGGTCGCGGCGGAGTGTTGCTCTACGTAGCATAGCACTACATCAAATGCAGCCGCGGCGTCTGAGTAGGATACCCTCTGCTCGCTGTAACCGTCTGCTTCACCTTCACTGTCGTCTGAGACATTGACGTGTTCTTTCAAAACCATTTCAACAATATACTGATCGTCTAAAATCTTACACTCTACTGAACGAACAACTTACACTCTACTGTACTGTACTAGGCAGCGTTCCGCTCTCTTATCACCCATTTCGTTCCGAGATTTGGTAATGTTTAGACAGACCTTATAAGATAAACTGTGTAATCACACGTAATATGTCACATTTATGTCATCAAGCGTTATTATGCAATTTAAGTATATTTTAAGAATAATTTCGCTTAATCCGAAAAAATTCGTTAATCCGAAAAGGGTCTGGTCCCAATCACTTCGGATTATCGAGACTCCACTGTATTTAAAAAAGTATGCATCTTATTATTTCTTGCATTTAATTGCTATTTCTTGTAATTTCTTGTGCGTGGGAGTACACCCATACCTCGTTTTACGGCCTAGATACGTTCAGGAAAAGTTGGCCGTAAAGCGAAAAGCCGTATAACGAATCAATTATTTTGATACAAACCCATACAAATTTAATTGGATCTCTTCTGATTTTTTATAAATAACATTGTTTTCAGTTCATAAAGCATTTTATTATTTTTATTTCTTATAAAAATGCTTACATAAAATTAAAAGTACAAAACAATGTAATATTAAACAGAAATTCAAAAAATAAACATATAAACAAACAACAACAAAAAAAAGGTAATCATATTTACATATGTATACATATAATAAAAACTATAAAATAAAATGTTTAAAAACTGTTTTAATGTGATGGTTTGGTTTGGTTTGGAGTGCTACGGCCAACTTTTTGCTACACGAGGGCTAAATAGACGGGGACCTGCAGTTTAAAGCCGATTTCGAACGGCTACAAACATCCATGCCAACAGTGGGACTCGAACCCATGGGATCTGAACCGAAAGCCAGCGCCCTAGTCATTCGGCCATCGCCTGGCCAAAACAGTACAAATGAAATTTTATGAACGAATCCTTTGTTAGAATTAATTAATTAGTTCTCTATTTTTTATATAAACTATATACTAGAATTTATTTATATAACACTTTCATCAAGACTTTTGCTCATTCAGTAGTAAAATTTAGAGAGAAAATGGAAATTGGGGAGAAAACACTATTTTAGAGCTTTAAAGCAAAACATATGAGATTCATATTTCTTGTTGGTTTGATATCTCATAATTTTTAATGTGACGATGAACATTAACATGAAGAATCACTAAGCTATAATATGCTGCCATCATAACTATCCGCTGTTGTGACCGTATAACAAAATATTGTGGGCCGTAAATCGAAAAAGTGCCATAATTAAAAAAGGGCGTTTTAGCGAAATGCCGTATAAAGAGCCGCCGTATAGCGAGGTATAGGTGTATGTAATTAAGTTTTAAGGTATTCATGCACCTTTGAAACGGCGCTCTCTGAAACGGCACCTTTGAAACGGCGATTTTTTACGTATGGGGTCACAGGACTTGGAAGCTCGGCGAAAGACTATGAATATGGTCTAATTCTAACCACAAAAACTCAAATAATACTATAAAACGAAATTTTCTTTATTTATACATATAAAGTATATATCTTTAAATATGTCATAAACAAAAATGGAAATTATAAATCTCTAAATAATCTTCAAATTAGCAGTTTAGAATTTTGTATGATTAACTGGTGATTAAAAATCCTAAAGTGCTGCGCGGGTCATAAAATTGAGATATATGCTTACAAAAAGTAATCAATAGTCATAATTTACTTGTAATATATTTACCTGTAATGTAAAATAAAATAAATTGTAATAAATATTATTTAAAATAAATGTTGAGCATAAAATTTGAAAACTTCAAAAATTATCACATTTTTTTGCATAATTTTCCCACAAAAAAAAGTATTCTAGAGTTGCGCGTTTTTCTGGTTTTATACAGGAAATATACATATGAGTGTAGTTTCATCTGTTTCCTATTGATAGTTTAAAAGTAATGCTGCACGCAAAATGAAATTAACAGTTAATCATATAAAATACTAAACTGCTAATTTGAAAATTATTTATAGTTTTATAATTTCCAATTTTATAAGTGACATATTTAAAGATATGTAATTACGTATAAAGAAAGAATTTTTTTTTTAATATTATTTGAGTTTTTGTGGTTAGAATTAGACCATATTTATGGTCATTTCGTCGAGCGTGAAGGCTCTGTGACCTCATATACCATAATATCAAAGCCTGGTCTTTTATCTTTGTAATCATGTTTGAATTACGTTTCTACTTTAAAAGCCAAGTAACAGCAATTTGAACAACAGTTGTCAAATAATTTTATATCCAGAAGTACATTTTTCTCAAAATACTTTTTTTAAGCATTTCCTTTCATAAACCTTTTTTATTTGATGGGATATTTTACAATAACGAGCGAGATTTTTAAATTTCACTGGTCAAGATTTATTGTTAAAAAACATTTCCGCTTCATGGATTCCTCTTGCAACCAATAACAATTGAAAAAACAGTCATTATTAATTTGATATTTCTATTCTCTAATTTTTAAAACTCTGTGTACGACGATGGACTGGGATTTTTCCCCCTAATCAATTAATTTAAAGACTGGTTTATGAATAAGGGTCTTAATTTGTTTCATATCCCTTGTTATTTTTTTCGCGATATGGAACAAAAGACTGCAATGATCACTGTAACTAATGGGCTGTTTCTAGGACACCATTGTCTTCTGGATTCTGATCTGTTCATCAATTACCATAAAAAACACCTAGTAAAAAGTATAGAATAAAATATAATAGTTCTCAAGAGGAGTGCTGCATCATTTTCAATTTAATAATAAAGGAGATATAAAATTTAACACTAAATTTGAAATGCATTTTTAGTCAGGGGTTTGGAATTTGCTATCGAGAATCTTGTTAATTTATTTTATGGAAAAAGGATCTTAGCATTTTTAATAATCCGATCATGCTCTTATCTTTGAGAATCTACCTTAAAATGTCATTCCAATCATTCGACCATTTATAGTTATGTTGAAACACTTTGTAGTTTTTAGATATTTAATGGAAATTGTGGTATTTTTCTGGGGTTTCTATTTTGTATATTAATCCTTGCAATAAAACTTTTTCATTTCGCTTTTATGTAGTTTCATTTTAAAAGTTTATTTTAAAAAGTTGTTAGGCAGCTTTACCTACTCAAAAACTTTGCTACTTCGGTTAAGAAGGTGATTAAAATTCGCTTAACATCAAACTAGATAGTTATTCGAGTTTTCGAACAAGGATTTTAATGACCTTTGTGACTCATGGAGAAATTTTTTTAAATATATTTAACTACTTTATTGTAATAGGCGTTACTCCTTACCTTGACTTCAACTTATTCAAGACAAATTAGGAATAAAATGTTTAATATACCGTCATTCTTGTTTGGAATTAAATACACATATATTGTGTTCCTAATGTAGAGTCAGAATTCTTTGTTAACAGCATTGATTTTACAGGACAATTACAGTAAAAAATCTCTACATAAGCCAAAAATGGTCCATTTTGTTCGAAGAGAAACCCCCGGATATTCATAAAGAATTTTTTTTTAATTTTAAAAGTAAAAAAGATAAAATTCTTACAAATTATGTAATTATTTATTAATGACAAATGCCGCAATACATGATTCATAAAAATTTATTTACGTAAAACTTTTACTTACTGAAGCTTAACGTCTCGTGTATCTCGTTAAAAGGCAATAGTTTTATTTTCATTAGTCATTTTTTTTCATATGACCGTTGCGTATCATATTTTTTTAAATGGTTTTCTGTATATTCTATATAACATTATTTTTTTTATTTGCACTTTTATAAATCTTCTCATACAAACCTAGTCCTGCAAAGACTGTGCTATGTTAAGTTGCGTTTTCGATAAAGTATGTTTTACATAGCTGAGTTCATTTTTTATTCAAACTGATATCCTGAATTATTAGAGAATATAAAAATTAAGAAGCGTGATTAACCATGAGGATGACTTTAATGACAGAAACAGCAGTAGAGACGACTAGCAAGAATTTAATACCTCCCATGAGGAAAATGAAAAATCCTTAATTTCAGATATTCCCACTAATTTTTATTTAACCCCTTCCTTCTCGCCCCCGTCAAAATTACACGTGTGAGGTTTCGCCTTATATTTCTCATGCGTGTGTATTTCCGCGTTGGGGTGTTTAAAAGTAACGCACCAAAAAGATTAAAACAATATTTCATTTACCCTGAAAATTTTTTATTTCTTATTTTACTTACTAGATGGCAGCACCAGACTATTTATAATGCAAGTGGGAATTTTTTAATTTAATTATTTTTTTTAAACTACATGTGGCAGATCAAGAAATAAATCGAATCCTCCGGAAAAAAATAGTCACTCCTATTACCGTTTTCTTGAAAATTATGCGATCGATAAGGGGTTTTAAAGTATCGCACTTCGAAAACATATAAAATCTCAATTATTTTGTTACATTTTTTCTTATATAATATCAATGATTTTTTTTATCAATTTCTTGTGGTTCTTTAAATATAATATGAAAACCCAAAGTACAGGATTTCACTTTATATAATGAAAACCTTCAGCAGCTCATTAAGCAAGCTGTAAAGACTTCGTGTACACAAATGGTTAACATACACAGCATTGCAATATGGAAAAACTTTCAGTCAATTCTCGAAAGGGTGAATTTAAAGCTGCTTAGTTAATTCGAAAATGCTTAACAGCGGTTGAAGTAAGGGGAAAAATAACACTGCAATCTACAGGGAGAATTAATTAGTGACGTCGATCAAGCAAATTTCTAAAGAGGATCGATAGATTTATCCGCTATGTCTCCGGAAAAATAAAACAGAAACTTCTTAGTCGCGAAACCAAACTGGAAATCTCAATTAACTAGATAGTTTGACTTTGCGTTTGAAGATTTTTCAGAGTTAATTAATTACTCGATTGGTTTACAGACTGTGTCTTCTAAATTTCTGTTCATGATGTTATGACTGCTGGTTTTGTTTTATGATTTGATGCTACGCGTATTACAGAAAGATGATTATTTGCTAGTTAAAAAAAAAAAAATCCAGATATATTTTTGAAGTTCAAATTTTGTAAATAGAAGTAGAAAACTCTATAGCGTGCGTTGAACAATTTACTAAGGACTGCAAATTTAACCTTATTTGACCCCCTTGATTTCGCAGTACAGACACCACCCTACTTAAAAATGAATTACGTTCAAATCGACCTTTTGTATCTTGCGTTGTTCATAATTCGGAATACAACGTAATTTTAAAATTAACGTGCTCTTCAACTCTATTTAAGTATGATAGACTGAAAAATCAATAAAATACTGTGTTACTGTTTTTTTTCACCCTAAAAAAAATTACTGTACAGTATTGTATTTTATAGGTTACTTTATTAATACGATCGACACATTAAATTAAAAAAAAATTAATGCTATTACACATAGTTCACTTACTGGTGTTCTATCCAGGCAAGCAGAATTTCTCTATCAGGTCCCTCGATTCTTGCTTATAAATTTGGACTGCTAGACAGGGCACTTTTAAGATGTTACATAATATGGTCCTTGTTCTTATAGATTGCACCAGTGGAAGAACGATTCTTGTCATACGTGCGAGACACATTGACCAATTTTTCACTACAATCTATTTTTTCACATGTTTTTATTAACTTGCTTTCTTGTTTGTGTGTTTGTGTGTTTGTCCAGTCCAAATCTTGCAATCGATTTTTAACTAACTTCCCGACTAGCTAGACATTTCAAACTTTTAGAATAGCTCAGAACACGATGTCAATGCATTATTTTAATACTTTTAACCATCTTTAAGCAGATTTTAATTATTTTTCAGTTAATTTTGTTTTGTAGACTGGTGCAGCCATCTATCGACTGGGACGGGAACGAAAAGTTAAACGCAAGTTAACTTCCAATTAACTTCATTTTCTTTCAAGTTGAAGGGATCATTCATAAAATAAAATTGAAAAAGTATTTATTAATACATATAATTGTCAAGTTTATATGATTCAACAGAAAATTTAAAAACATGGTATATAAAAAGTTATTTTTATCTTGTAATTATTTTTCCTTGCGGTATAGACAGACTTTCGGTCACAAATATCAACTTACAACGCCTTTAAAGACCAAACTGAAAATAACACAGAACTAACCAATCAAAGACTGCATATGCCATTTTAAGATTTGCCGACAGACAAAGTAAAATAACACAAAATTAGCATATTTCATCAGTCATTTGACTAACAATCAGAAATAAAATACATTCACTATTTACATTCAGAGAGTTTTGAGGGAGCGGGAGAATAACATGCGTTTTTAAGATATGTCTCTAAATACGTTAAAAGTATTTTAACTGCCGATATTTTTCTCTACCATGTATGGAGAAAGTGTCCAAACATTATTAATAAATTGTAAAAAATGTAAACGGGGAGTTCCTCTTCACCCTGTTGTTGATCATCACTTTGGAGCAGGCAACTTCTAGATTCTTGAACATAAATATGGTTATAAATGGCCGGTAACAGCATAAAAAGAGAAAACTCGATAAATCCCCTGCAACGACAGAAAAAATGGTTGAAAAGGGGTTCTTCCTTTCTTGTAAGACCTCTGAATAAAATTGATTAGTTGATCACAATATTTTTTCTTACGCTACACCAGTTGAGGTCATCAGAAAAGAAAAGTATTTTATACAAACAGAGCCATTACTATGCAATAACAGGTGCGATGGGCATAAGAGCAAACCCTATCTCAGGACCTCCAAACTTTAAATATTTAAAATTTGGATCATATAATTCACATATGAAATAAGTTAAAAATAGCACTGTTCTTATAATTCAGCTTGTCTTATTAAATATATATGTTTCTGGACATCTCCACATAAAAAAAAACCTTTTAATTGTGTAATATCAGAAAAAAAGTTGAAAATTTAGTAAATTCCTGCAATTTGAAAAATAAAAAGAGTGAAAGAGATTTCATAATCTTACGATTATCATACATAAAACAGCGCTAAAAAAATTTCAGTCAGTTAATTACGTATGTCTACACTTTTATTACCAAGTACGGAATAAAATTAATTTATCACAAATTGTCATTAATTTTAATCCCTCCTCCTCCTTCTTTTCTCATAAAGAAACGAAAAGATTTCATTCTGAGTAAGAAAACACGTTCCAGATAAAATGTTGCTTAACTATCTCGAAACATTCAGACCCAGACTTAACCTAAACTGCATAAACTACAGTCTAGTATATTATTTGAAGTTTTATTTTATGTCTGTTTTGCTTGGTCTTGAATTGATGTTTTTGAAACCTTACCCCAAAAGTCATAGAATGTTTATGGATTCAGAAAGCCAGCGATTGATGATAGAAGGTACGCATGTATTTAACCAGAAGGGAAAAAAAGAACAAGTAAAATATATATTATTGACGAGAGTTATGGTCTGAAGTTTAGGAATGTTTCTTAGTCTATACTTAACTAATCACTAAATTATAATGACACATTTCTTAAAACTGTTTAAGGTATATATAAGGTGTATATATATATATATATATATATATATATATATATATATATATATATATATATATATATATATGTCTAATAAATTAAATATTATGCCCTCCATCCTATCATTTAAATTCCTTTTTCTAAATCCAATCCCCAGTAATCTTACTTTATCGCTTAAAAGCCCTTAGCAACAGAACTTCCCATTAATAGCAAGCGTTGCATTCCTACAAGTGTATACGTCTGGAGAAAGGCGTGGGTTCGCATCGCCAGCCCCAATATTCTGCTAACCGTACAAAATAACAGCCACATGTTTTTTTCACCTCTCGCACTTAAGGTTGAAACGTGATATCTTCGCTTCCGAACATCTGACATGGATGGACGTATTTTTTATCGCTCTAATAAGTGGATTCGACCCGACTGCTTTCCAAATTTGATTGAATTCCTTTCAGGCTGAGTCTAGCTCCAGCGATGTAAATATGAGCTAGTTTTCCTTTTCAGGTTGCATTTTAAGAAAGAGTTTTAATGGATATATATATATTACTAATCATGTATAATATTTTGTCCTGCACCTTAAGGAATTTTAATTATTTTGTTTCCCTCGACGAAAGGGAATTTACATGAAAATATGAAATATATTATTTATATTTACTCTAAATAATTTTCTGTAGACAGAAGAGAGATTATGCTCCACTCTTGGATGCATGAACTTTTGAAACCGTAATAAACCCTTCTCACCCAGAGCTAAGAGATGACACCATAAGCATGAATAAACACCCACTTATAAACGAAACGCAGTAAATAAATAATATAGGCCAGTATTTCGGCCACACATTACGGGATGTTGAAGAAAGTAACTCATCCCTATGAACCATTCATCATACTTTAGAGGAGTAAAATATTAATCATCAGATGATATACGACTGTCGGTCGGGGAAAATAAAACCACCGTAATACTGCTGCATTACAGAATAAAAATTACTTGTAAACGAGACAAAAGTTAAATTTCATACTTGTATAATATTCAATTAATGATCCTTGAACGAGTTTAAAAGACATCGAAATCTGGCTGAGATCACAAATTATTTATGCAAATATAATGGAAGAACACGTATTTACACTAAGATTATAGTATTACGAGTAGTTGACATGCCATTTTACGTAATTTGGTATCACACGAGGGGCATGTGGCAACAGTGCTTTGCATATGTTAAAATATTTAGTTTGTAATTAAACATGCATTTCTGTTTGAATATATTATGTGGGAATGAATGCTACATGAAATGGACTCTGTATAGAGAATATCTCCTAGCAACTGTGCAAGGAAATATTTAATTATAACATGATTATAGAGTTATATTGCTGGAGTACATTGTGGCCGATAAAAAATATTTTTACACCATCGTATATTTGAGAAATATCCCTGTCTGAAAAATATGAATTTTTTATTGATATTGGTGTGTAAAAGTTGATTTTATCAATTCACTAACTTTGTAGTAATTCACCGATTCAGTGGATATTTTTGCTGTCGTTTTAATTTGGGCTGTAGATAAGAGGCTGAAATTTGTCTTTCACTTTTGGTTAAACATTGAGGATATTTTTTTCTGGAAAATTCAACTTTTCAGTAACATAGATAGACCAAGTGCATCAAATTTTCAAGTTTTAAAGCTCAAAAAGCTTAAATCTTGCAATTCACAACACGTGAATGCATTTAGCAATATTTTATCATAATCTTTACATGACATGAAGTTTTGTTTTAATTATTTAATGACATTTAATAGATCATGACAAACTTATGTCTAAAAAAAGTAATTTTGTGACTCTTCGAGGTACAGTTGGTTATCAAGGTTCCGAACTCTAGAAAAAATAGTTAACATAAAATGTAATAAAAACTTTCTTTAAAATTACGACAAACTTATTACCTCCAAAAATTAGTAATCTTTTTCTTTTCGAGGTACAGTTGGCAATCAAGGTTCCTGACTCTAGCAAAAATTAGGTAACATAAAATGTAGTAAAATATTTCTTTAAAATTACGACAAACTTATTACCTCCAAAAAATAGTAATATTTTTTTCTTTTCGAGGTACAGTTGGCAATAAAGGTTCCCGACTCTAGCAAAAATTATTTAGTACAAAATGTAATAAAAACTTACGTTAAAATGCGATAATTTTGTACAGAATCGTCAAAAAATTATTTCACGATTCTGTACAAAATATATTCTATATAAAATTATAATTTTAAGTTATGAGATAGTAAGAAACAATTAAGACTTCAGTTATAGTGTTGTAAAATAATACATTTATAATGTCGTATAATTATATACATAAAATCACGTTAATATAATTACCTATATCACTAAACTTAAGTTATGTGAAAATAGATATTAGCAAATACGTACTTTTGAAATTTGTCTTTTTCACGTAGGAACACATGTGCTTAAATCCTTCCTTCCGGTTTGGCATTAAAAAATAAGAAAAATGTAGAATTTTCGAAGAAATTGATCAAGAGGCAAGAAATGAATTTCTTCAGTTCTTTAATAGCGGACGAGGACTTTCTTATCGCAGTGAAATATTAAAGTGCGTTAAGTTTTGTTACATTTTAATGGATCCTATCGATAAATGTCATAACTTTTTCTAAGAACACTAACTCCACAACTTTTATATGATTATCTGAACCATCCTATGGTTTCTATCTCAAATTACACCCAGAGATCCATTTGACCTCTTCTGATAAAAATAATTTGTTTAAGCTGTCTATCACTGCTGAATTTAGCTTTTAGTTATGATGGAGTGGTGATAGACTATAGAAAGAGTGGGAAGTATGGTTAAGTGGGCAAACAGTAATATGAGTTAGTGGAAGAAACCAATTAAAGAAATGATGTAAATATAAATAAAAGAAGAAATCTACTGAAAAACAAGTGTTTTTGTAGTATTTAAGTGTCTTGCCAGCATGCAGAAGAATGCTATGAAACAACGATTCGTTAAAGAGTTACGATATTCAAATTGAATCTTGTCATCAGATGCAATAGACGCTTTTATGATAGAGGGGATTATGCTTTCAAAGACTATTTATGCTTTCAAAGACTGTTTCGTGTCCAGGGTCCACATAGCCTAATATTCTACTCGTAAAACAGTGGTTAGGAACATATTCCTAAAAATTCAATTACTTCCTAGGCAAAAAATTCAAAAAATTCGTTTACTAGCTACGCTCAGTCTAAATACTCTTGAGTTGATTATGCATCCATACGATTATGCGCATAGAACGAATATATATATATATACATATATATACCGGGTGGCCATAATTAAACTGACAGTGCTCACAGTGTTCTGTAGCGCGATCTATTTGCGAGAATGACGCCACATTTTGTAGGAAGATTAAACAAGACGGGGGACGAAGGATTCCACGAAAAAATAAATTTGTTCCAAAAGTCACCGCTAGGGGAATATTTGGCGCTGTGTAATAGAAAATAGAGTGTTAACAAATGCAAATTAATACGGAATAAAATTACCTTTTATTATGCACATTTTCTTATTTAGTTCAAGTGCAATATGGCAACACTTTTAAAAAAGCGTCAAATCTACATAAACACCGATAAAGTCTCGTGATCTGCAATATAACGTACGCTGAGCAGAAGAAGAAGTTCTTTATTTTCTTTATTTCTCAAATTTCACGTTACATCCATTGGCACAGTGCCAGGTGCTTGCGTTTTAAAAGGCAATGTGTTACGTTTCGAATCAATCGGATTGAAAGTTTATGTGCAATACCCAGAACTGCCGAATTTGGGATGACAAATCACCACATGCAGTCACAGAAATTCCCTTACATTCACCAAAGGTAACTGTTTGGTGTGGGTTCACAGCGGAATTTATCGTAGGTCCATTCTTCTATGAGAACATTACCCCGACAGGACCGGAAACCTGTTCTGTTACCGGAGAGAAATATCGCCACATGTTGAACAGCTTTGTCATTCCGGCACTTGAGCAAAGACAATGCCTGGGGGAAATAATTTTCATGCAAGATGGAGCCCCTCCACACGTTGCTGTACGGGTGCAACAGCTGCTACGACAGAAATTCACAACAGAAAGAGTCTTTAGCCGCTACTTTCCAACTGCATGGCCACCTCGGTCGCCTGATCTTACCCCATGCGACTTCTGGCTATGGGGTTACCTTAAGTCGAAGGTCTATCAAGGAGTGGTCCAGGACCTGGCTACGTTGAAGGATAACATATCACGGACTGTACGGGAGATTCCTGCAGACATGTTACTTTCTGCTGTTGTGCATACTGTGCACAGAATGCAAAATGTGGTCCACAACAACGTCAGCCACATTGAACCTCATTTGAATGCAAAATAAAAGGTAATTTCCGTATTGATTTGCATTTGTTAACACTCTATTTTCTATTACACAGTGCCAAATATTCCCCTAGCGGTGACTTTTGGAACTAATTTTTTTTTCTCGGAATCCTTCGTCCCCCGTCTTGTTTAATCTTCCTACAAAATGTGGCGTCATTCTCGCAAATAGATCGCGCTACAGAACACTGTGAGCACTGTCAGTTTAATTATGGCCACCCGGTATATATATATATATATATATATATATATATATATATATATATATATATATATATATATATATATATATATAACTTATTTATTGCAATGGGAAAATGGACCAACTGCAGACAGAAATGCAATTAACTTGGTGTGTTTGGTTTGTAAAAGATTAGTTTATACGCAATTTACGCCATTTCCGAGGGCAAAACTAATAACAATCCCCTAGGATTAGAAATGATAACGTGACACGGTGCACAACATGTTTCCTAGAATACAACTGCTATACTATTCGCAATACAACAGCAAAATGAGACAATGAATTCATTTACTTACTGAAAGTGTGTATTGACAGTAGAAGGAATAAATTACGTTTCACCTTTGCATGCACGTTGCCCGAGACACATAAGACAATGCTCCCAAATAACGCTAAGTATAGGTGACGAAATAAACAAAAACACAGCTGTCACTACTCAACTATCGGTTAAGTAAAGATAATGAATAATAGATCACCGTATTGGTGTCAGAAATTAATGACTACTGACAAATTCAGGCATCATGCAACATTAATCAGACTCTCTATTGCATTATCATATTATTTAGCATGCGATTAGGAATGAGGAGTGGAGAAAATGGAGCCAAAATAGCAACAACAACAAAAAAAGCCGAATGTTGACATATTAGTGCCTAATGTGCGCTTGGAAATGATGTAGAAATGAATGTAATGCCCCTGCACTAAAGCGATATGACTGCATTAATGAAGTTCCGGAGTTGGATAGTCAGTTTATATCGAAGGAGAACATGTTATGAAGGTAAATATCAGGGTGTAATAAACAGCACAGTTGTGGGTGTTTGCAGATATTGAGGTAGTTGATACCGCGGGAATATGTAATTAAATGTCATGTAATTGGTAAATGAGTCAAGGTATGTATCTAGCACGGCTATTAAATTATGCATTGTGAGGATGTTCGAATGCGTGTGTCCCTTGCATGACGGTAAAATGAACTGACCCATGCATTGAGCTTGATAAACTGGAAAGTACTAAAACACATCCGAATCAAAACGAAATTACTCTGAAGAAACAAATTACACAGGAGAAGATTTGTCATTGCTTGCATTAAGATAGAAAAATATAGGTGAACTAATTTAGTCTCTAATTTTTTTAAAAGAATTTTGACGTTAAAAACATGAAATTTTTTTTATATATTCCAATATTGCAGATTTAATGTTAAGGTAAATATGGATGAATATTTTCACCATTACTTTGAAATTATATTGAATATTTAAATAATTTATTTTAAACTTTAGGCTTCTTTAGCATAGTTATTCCTATTTAAAATTATGATACGATTAGAAAATATATTTTATGTTCTGCTGTGTTCCATTTAAAAAAAATATTAATTTAATATAGAATTTTCGCATCATTTTTAATATTAAAAGCGATTACATTTCTTTATCCGTATTAACAACATTTTTTTTTTACAACCACATCATAAACCTGATTTTATACGTCCAAGACACATGATTTTCAGAACTCGCTTTAATGGTACAGAAGATGTTTTAATGAACTTACTTGTTTGTTTATGTGGCTTTTTCAATTACGACATTCACCCATCTAATGCACAATTTTCTTGTCTTCTTTAATATAAGAGCGCCGTATAGGTTAACCAGCATCATACTCTTTAATCTCAGCCTTGTCCAGGGTCAAGTGGGAACCGAATCCACAACCAGACAATGGAGACATTCAGAGAACGACCGTGGGTAGTGACCTAAGTGAATATCTAATGCCATGGTTTATGAATATTCATTTATGCTCAAGTTTATGAGGTTTAGGACGAATAAAGATTTATTCCATTGTAAATGAAACTGGATCTCAGCTTCCCAACATTCTTGAATTCTATTTTCCCCCTTTTAGAATATCATAGGATATACGTATATGCTATAATCATTCAGTTAAAACCATATTACTTTCAAGCCTCTTGTGTTATCACAATACAAATATTTTCATGGTACGATGGCCTTACAAGGCAAATCTTTATTTATCAATGCTTTTAACTTTGTCTGCATGATTCCAGTATGCTGACTCAATAGGCGTCTGCTTTTTTAATCATTTTGTTTGATAACTGCTTATTCAATGGACAAATTTCTTGACTTTTCTATAGAGTTTCGGATTTAACTCTTAAAATTTGTGGGAATGGACCATCTTACGACTTGTTCCGACTTGTATCATTAGTAAGAAAATGATATCTACGCTGGGCACTGTAAAAAATATCACTATTTTTGGAGCTAAAAGATTGAGTTCTATAATACAAGTGAATCAATGAAGCCATGGACCAAATTTTAATAATTTGAAGATAAAAAGAACTTTTTATATACCATGTTTTTAAATTTTCTGTTGAATCATATAAACTTGACAATTCTATGTATTAATAAATACTTTTTAAAATTTTTTTGATGGATTATCCTATCAACTTGAAAGAAAATCAAGTTAATTGTAAGTTAAATTGCGTTTAACTTTTCGTTCCTGTTCTGGCCGATAGATGGCTTCATCAGTCTACAGAACAAAATTAACTGAAAATAATAAAACATGTTAAAAATCTGCTTAAAGATGGCTAAAAGTATTAAAAAAAGGCATTGTCATCGTGTTCTGAACTATTTAAAGACGACTATTATTTTTCCAGACGACTATTATTTTTTAATTTTCGATCTTCTAAATGATCCTTACATCATTTACCTCATTAAACATGTTTTCCCCAATCTTCTAGTTCCATTATCAGAAAGAAAGCCCGACCTCTCAGTATTGAATATAAATAACACACCCTTTAAAAGTGGTTTTGAAGTATTTGGATATGAGTATATCCTACAGTATCCTCGCCTTCCGTGATAGCAGGTGGTACTTGACCTACGAGAACAAGATGGAAGAGAAGAAGTGAATTAAAATATGTCGTGCTCTTAAACAGTAAACAATATTCTCGATAAATTGGAAGAAAGGGCCCTAACTTTCTAGTTTCCAGAAAAAGTGATTACATTGCTGCATATGTATGACATTGAATAAAGACAGGTTGTTTGAAAATGTAGGCAAGGCCAGAAAGCTTTCTCGATCTTTCGTCCTTCATGATTCCAAATTTGAATGGAAGGTTAAGAACGAAAGAAAATCTCCTTATACTCGAGTATTCTAGACAAAAGCTTCTTCCAAATCAAAATATGAAACTCTTGCAGATTGATTTATTTTATATTGTACTTGAATTTCTTCAGATGTAGTAATTTTTTATGTGACCACAAAAGAAAATTTGACAAAATAGGATTGCCTGTAAATTATAAAAACCAACAATAACTGTCTTCCCTCAAGAAGAGAAAAAATAGTCAAGAAATATTAATTTGATTGATTTTTCAACGAAGAAAAAATTAAATGACTTTTTTTAAAAACTTTAATAGGTTGTTTATACTAAAGTGCAGCGTGTGGAGCCACTACAACTCAGTATAAACATCAGAAAGGGGGGGGGGTGACTTGTACTAGGTACAAATCCAAGTGATTACCAGACATACCTGAAATACTATAAATCCTTATTAAAACTTTTATCTATTATCATTAAATATAAATAAAGACATTTTTACTGATTTCATTGTGAGCTAAGTAGGTTAAATTTTCAAAATCAAAGCCTTCTAAAATATGCAACTATTGTTCAAAAGCTTTCAAATGCGCTATTACAATTCCAAAGCATTAAAATGGCTTTAATTTAGGTGATCAGTAATACGTTTCTATTGTCATCAATGCATCAGTATTGTATATACCTTTACAAAAATCCTAAACGTAATGTCTCTAGTCTTTCGGTTAATTCGTATGATTAAGTTATGTACGGTAGAAAAAAAATAATGATGAATTGAAAATTTATTTCTTTACAAACATGTTTGCTTTGGTGATAAAATAATAAATTGGTATCTTGTAAAAATAAAAGGTTATATACAAAAAATCCCCAAAAACTAAAATATTTTTCTCAATCAAAAATTTTATTTGAAGTTTTGACAATATTACAGTTTATAGATGTCGTAACGCTTTTTGCTAATTCATATTGTTTCATACTATTACGTAACGCAATAAGGGACAGTTCCTTCATGATTCCTCCATTTGTGTATTTTTTCCAGACAGTTAGGAAAAACACATGAAAATGCAACTCTTTTTGCCAACTTCAATGCTTAACTCCTTATCAGTAAATTCTTCCTTAATCCCCAAAAGGGGGTTGCCAAACGATAGGCTATAAGATTCACCATTTATCCCTTTCCCCTCGTAGAACACACAAAATAATCTATTGTACTACAGCGTTGGCGGAATTTGCTGGCGAGCCTGGGTCGCTAATTTCCAGATGTTTTCTTCTTCACGATAACGTGACGGTGCCAGCACAGGAGCAGAGTTTGAATTGCAGAAACAGATATCGTCTAGTCCCTGGTTGAATAAGGATGCCTCTACAAATCCAGCTTCCGACGCCCTGGCAGAAAGTACTCCAACAACTATCGGTGATTCCGAGTTGGCCCTCCTTTGCTGATGTCAACGATGTAACTTTTTGTAAAAACGGCAATAAGCCACCGGCCCTAAGCCTCATCTAGCTTAATTTAAAATAAACATGAAGTACTTCGTTTAAATAATCAACCTGTTTCTGTCACCATTTCTATCTTTTTTTCAGAATCACAACGCAACTTCAATATTTTAATGCCACAGATTATCCATGGCCTTTCATGTCACATCTGATGTAGTGATCACTATTTTTTAATAGAACAATAGATATGTTTGCGAGTGATTTTATAAATGGGCATCACTATGGATATACTTTTGCTTAAAAAATACAACACTTATACATAAAAAATATACCATTACTTGAATTTTTCCTTTCATTTTAAGTTTGAATTTACGGTCAGTTTAGTTTCCTTTTAAAGTTAATAAATTGTTTTCAAAGAAGTATATGTATACAACAGCTAAGGAAAAAGGGGGTGTTCTGAATTTTGTTCATTTGCCTTTGTTTGTTATCATTCATTTAAACCCTTTGAGGGCCACTGTTTGCACAGAGTAAATGCCTAAATCTACTCATTTTTTCACTTGCATTCAATGAATTCTAGTTAAATTAGCATAAAAATGGTTAGTATTGCCATATGTTATCAGTTTAAAGAAGTAAAAACATTTTGTAACCATTGATTGGAATTTTTTTCAAGATTCTTAAGGTTAAAAAAAATCGAGAAAAAAAATTCAGCACCGTGAAAACGGTAGAGGTTTTTTCTCCTGAAAGGGTTAAAGATAATTTGACAAATTCATATCAAACAATGTACACGCTTTATTAACTTCGGGAACGAATCTTAGCATATATACTGAAAATTAAAGTTCGAACCTCATGCCGTAATAAATATGATTTTGAATTGTAAAAATGTCAGTCAAAATTGATCGAAAATGCACAATGAAGTTACATTTATGAATGTCAAGCATCAGTATATGTGACAAAATATATGATAAAAGTGTACGCTTCCAGATGGAAACATTTAACATAATTACCAAGTGGTCGAAATTTATTGCATTTCATTTAGCACTTAGGTTTTATTCACATTCTAAATATTACTAACACAAATAAAGACCACGATAAAGATGCCTCTTTCCGAATATCTTTATAGGGAAATAATTCTAATTTCATCATTCACGAGATTATTTTCTTAAAAGAAAGAATAAAGCGCTCATTTCCATATTGGTGGTGCATTAAAATAACAAGAGCTGTATTTTTTCCCCTCTCTCTGACGCAGAAGTAGAAATAAATATTCCTCTGGAAAAGATATTAAAAATCTTAGAGCATGAGATGTTATTGCTTTTTTAATTAAATAAGAAAATGGAAATAGTCCCGCGTAAAGAAGGATCCAGTCGAGGACCTTTGAAGATATGGTTAAATGCTTCAAGCATTTTTGAAAACCAATTAAATACTTGAAAATAACTCGGGCTTGGTTTTTACTATCAAATTAGCTTTTAGCATTCTTTTCACTAGGATTTGGAAATTCTTGCGGTGAAGATTTTAATGAGTGCTATAGGATGAAATGGCCGAAGTAAATTTTTATGATGGAGAAAATTTGAATTTTTAGAGTCTACTGAGTTTAAATTTTTGAATAAATAAAGGCAAAACTGTTTAGTTTTGCTTTCAAATTAAATGACTGCGAAAGAATGCTGAAATTTTTTGAAATGAATGCTATTCATTACATGTTTGTCTAAGACATGGTACATTAACTCTCTACTAGTGAATTTGGAAATTTTTACCAGCTTAATTGATTTCTTATTCCTACATTTACAAATAGCGTTAGAGAGAATGGAAAGTACGGTAGGTTTGCATACCGAACTAATATATTTCGGTATAACTTTCGAAAGAGATGTCCATTACTCTTTCACTCCGTAAAATAAATATGAGAAAAAAATTGAATTTAAATATTTAACTTCACATACGGAAAGTAGAAGATTAGAACCCGTATCCCAACCAACTTACATATTTGAGTTATTGTAAATATCTGAATATTTACAATATCCAAGAGTATAGTCTAATAGTAGTTGGAATATTGTCTGGGGATATTGTCTGGGAATATTTAAAATATCCCCAGAGTGGAAGACGAAAATAATTTGCAATATCCCCATAACGTCTAAAAAATATATGCATTTGCAGTTTCAACGATGAACGAAGAAACTGTGTTCCAAGCAGTTATCCTTTCATGACGTGAATTAAAGCACTATTAACTGTTATTTATTTAGGATTCTGGAATTTTTCCTACGCGTTTACGCCCAGGACGTATTATGTATACAGGAATAAAAGCACGTCCGAATAGAGTGATATTTGCATAGTACGAACAGAGAGTAGAATAGTAATAATCAATATAATAATGTTGATTATCTATATATATATAAAACAGTTCCGTAACTGACTCACTGACATACAACGCACAGACCAAACCGCTGGACCTAAAGGGCTGAAATTTTGCATGGTGATTCTTCTTATAGTGTAGGGGTGCACTAAGAAAGATTTATGGAAAATTCTTCTTAGATTTTTTAAAATTAAATTTTAAACTGTTTTTGTAACTTTTTCAATTTTGCATATAAAATAATAATCTGAGGGTTATAAAATTTATATCACAAGAAAGATCGTAAAAGTTCCTTTAAAATGAAATCTTTTTCGAATTGTTACCTAAATTTTCTGATTTTTGGTGAATTTTTAAAAATTATTTTTTAGAATTTAATTTATTAAATGCTGATTACGTGATTTCTTTTTCTGGTACAATAAATAAATTTATCGTCACGTGCATAACAACTAAATAGGTAAAAAAAAAATTTCTTGCTAATGCGGTACACGATTGGACATTATCCAAAAAAAATATTAAAATACAGTAAAAGATATGTTCCTCAAACAGTACTATATTAACTGTACTATATTCTTTACTATTTCCTAATACATTTAATTTGAATATTTTCTTCTACATTATTTTGTCTATAAAAATATCTCTTACAATTTTTTTATAAATATATTTTTTTGTTTTTTTTACATCAATTGTGTACATTGATCATCGTATTTATTATACACACATATATATATATATATATATATATATATATATATATATATATATATATATATATATATATATATGGCATTAATTGCATACATTGACCGTTGTATTTAATTTGAATGTACTCCGTAGCGAAGTACCGGTTTTCAGCTAGTTATATATAATTATTATTACTATATTGATTACAATATAGTAATAATCAATATAATAATAATAATAATGAATAGTAATAAATTGTACGAATAGAGAGACTATTGCATAGAAGAAGAGGACTTTTAAAAGGTTTGTTAATCCTCAAACGGTGAGTAGATGTCGGATCCGACCCAAGGGTGTGCCTTCCCCCCCCCCCTCCCTCCGTACTCTCTCTTCTCATTGCAAGAGATCGAGTTGACAAGGAATCCTACCAGACAGACTTATTACACACCTCCAAAGACTCAGGTATATTTTATGGACATTTAAGATAGGGTTTTCTGATTTCACACTTTCTTTAAATATTTGGGGTGTCGCGCAGTAGTTTTGCTACAGTGACGTAACTCTTAGGGTATAAAATGACTACTATTTGACTATAACCGTTACTCACTGGATTAGGGTGAGTGCGTCTTTTTGCATTTCTGTCTTTTCATTTGTGTTCTTTAGGATTGTATGTGTACTTGCATTTATGGTGCGTTGATCCCTAAGTGCAGGATGTCTGTTTATTTACATTTGATTTGACTATCTGTTTCAATGGGGATCTCGGGGCGTTGGGATGTCTTTTGGTTATACCTGCATCCTATTCAGAAAGTTCCTCCTTGAGTTAACTGATTTGGTTAGCCTTCCTGATGACTAGACCAGTCGGTTAACTCGATATATGGTTTAGTTCTTTTACTGCTACATAATCTTGCATTATGGTGTGTTGTGTCTTAAGTCCGTGATTTCTGTTTATTTTTTGTCTACATTATCCCTGCTAATAATTATCTTGCTCTGTTGAATTATTTATTTTTAGTAATATTTTTACATATTAGACCTAATATATACAAAATTCTATGTTAATACCAAAGACATTTTCTTTGTTTAGCAAAATTACAATTCGTTGGTCATTTTTCGACAGAAAGGGTTTTATTTAATGCAAAATATTATCATTAAAGGCTATTATGCAACAAAAAATGCTTATCGTGTACTTATTTTTACTAAAAACATCATCAAAATATAGATCGGCTCGGATCTGACTTGACCGTACCATCTATTTCGTCTCAAGCCACTGTACGGTTAGAGGGTTAATCAGTTGGTTTATGAGTAATGCTATCATTTTAAGCTGCATGGCATAGCTGTACAATAGTAACCTTTGATTTCAGGTAGTATAATATTTTAAAGTATGCAAAATATATCGTTATTTTGACCGTAACGCAGAATTAAGTGCCGTTTACATGTGCCAAAAACCCGGGTAAAAGCAGGGTCGTTTCTTACTTTTTCCCTACGATAGGGAAAAATGCAGGGTGGATTTTCGACCCTGCTTCGACCCAGGATAAAACCCGCTAATTACCCATGATGCATTTCGAAGCTGGGAGTAAATAACATGGCGGATTTGAACTTGTGTGAATCCATGAAAATGCAGCTAAATGATCGATGGAAGGATCTGGAACCCCTTAACGATCGCATAATTTTCAAGAAAACAGTAGAAAAGTGCCTATTTTTTTCCGAAGGATTTCATTTATTTTTTGATCTGAACCATCCCCAATTACATTATAAATAGAATGGTACTGCCATCTGGTATGTAAAATAAGAAATAAAATTTCACTTCAATAAAATTTCAGTAACATTTTCATTTAAAGTGTTATGGTAAAATTAATAAATTTAATAAGTATAATCAATAATTAAACGTAACATTAAAATTTATTTATAAATTAATTATTTTAGAATTCACAGATAAAAATTTATTTATATCTATTTATGATTTTTTTATTTATACATGACTAAAAATTACTGAAACAAAATTGAAATCAAAATTACATTTTGATTTTATAAAAGGATTTATTAAAACAATAAGTATCTTACAATTAATCTTATAATTTAAAAAAAATGCACCTATCGATTGGAAAATTTTCTTTCCAGTCTTTATTACTTCAGGAATTTAAAATAATTTCTTCCCACCAAACAGAGCTTCGTAATTTTGCCCACATTCTTTGTTGTGGAAAAACTAAATTTAGCGATGAAGCCATAGATTGTACGATTATATCTAATATCCGCAGCAATCTTCTAGTTCTTATATTCCTTTTTTCCTATCTATTTTCAAAATTTATTTTTAAAAACAACAGTAAACAATCGTAAACGTTCTATAATTATCAACAGCGACTGACATATGCTGCATTTAAATAACAAATAGACGCAGACGTAATTGAGTTTTAGAAGAGGAGTGCATTGGTCGTGTCGACTTTATCTCCTGTAAGCAAGATATATGTAATCAATGTGAGAGTGCTCAGTAGTTAAAATTTTAAGTAATGAATTAAAATATTAAGGTAAGAATAACGCGGGTAAAAGAAAAAAAAATTAATAGTTAAGTTAAATTAAAACAAAAAAGTTAAATTTAACAGAAAAAATATAGACTTACAAGTTAAGAAAATTTAGAAGAAAAATTAGATAAGACTAATAATCCACGGAAAACAAAAAAGTAATAATATTAAGAGGCCCAGAAAAGCAGATATCATAAGAATACAAAAAATATTTTTGTAAGTTTTTCAATCTTTTTGGATTTTTAAAGTTTTATGATTTTTTTGTTGTTGTTATTTTTAAAATTTAAGAATACGAGGTCAAAAGAACGGCAATTGGGAAAAAAAGGCCTTCCCCAGGACCATACACTTTGTAACGAGATAAATGCGGAGTTCGAAGATGGAAAGCTAAAAATAGCAATACAGTGAATTTGGAAAAGTATGACACCGGTTGGGATCGAACCCATAACGTGATTTACAAGGAATGATGGTGTATGAGGATCACTTCCGCCGAATCATGTGACGGCCTTTACTTCCGGTAAGACGGGTAAAAGCAGGTTGAAAATGTGGCCCCATGTAAACGGGCTTCGAAGGTTTTCCCTATTAGCGGGTAAATCCCGGGTATTATTGTTGTCCATGTAAACGCAGCTTTAGAGTAATACTTCCTAGAAGAAATTATCCCTACGGAAAACTTTTTTCCGTTTAATTACCTTGTATAATGCATACACTATCCATAATTTAACATCATTTAAAACTGACTCTATAAATATCAGTAAAAGAATTATAATTTCCAAATATAGGTGCATGCTAGAAATTACCGGAATATAACTTGGACTTTATACATTAATTTATAAGAAAAATTGTGTAACAGTAGTTTATAAATTAACATATAAACTAAAGAATTACTATCAAAAGTAGGTGATGAAGTTGTACATTCTTTCAACAAATGCGACAAACCTGACAAGTTGCAAGTTTGTAACAACTAGGTTTAACGGCAGGTGAAATAGGATGAGAAAAAGCGGTAAAAGAAGGAAAAATACAGGTAAAATTATCTAATCTATTAAAAATATCCTCAGCGAGAAAGACGAAAATAATTTGAAATATCCCCTAAACGTCTGGAAAATATATGCATTTACAGTTGTAACGATGAACGAAGAAACTGTGTTCCAAGCAGTTATCCTTTCATGACGTGAATTAAAACGCTATTAACTCTTATTTATTTAGGATTCTGGAATTCTTTCCTACACGTTTACGCCCAGGACGTATTATGTATACAGGAATAAAAGCACGTACGAATAGAGTGATATTTAATAATGCACTTCGCTATAAACATTATTAATGGTAGTATAAACAAGAGCACAATATACCCTTAGTGAATGAATAAAAGTAAGCGAAAAATAAAATACTCGAGAGTCTTTATATAAAGAACTTCGTAATAAGTAATTGTTACGGGAAACGGGCGAAATAATTACTTTACTCTTTAGTAACTAGATTTTAAATAACGCTCGTTCCCTTCAGCAACTCTCGCAATAATAAAAAAAAGCCTAATTTTGCAATGCATTTGCGAGAGTGGGCAACAGTGTCATGTGCAAATTAACAGAAGATATAACATTGGGACGACTCTACTATGAAGGTAACCAACCTACGAAACAAAAGTCCCATAACTTTTCCTCGTTTGTATCGACAATAGATTTGCTCCGTTCCTCCAGTTATTGACTGCGAAATCTCAGGATTGGTTGGTAAATATTTCCTTAGCGAAAGTACAGTTGCAAGTCGTAACTCATATTGCTTGCGATTGTTCTTAGATTTATCAAGTACAATACCGTTTTTACTTAGATTGATTATCCCAAGCTCTGCTGCATCACCCCACCGTAGTAAAGGAATGAAAGAGGGGGAGGAAAGTTGTGGATGGATTGGGTGAAGTGCATCGCGAATTTCTTGTGAGGGTCAACCCAAGAGTAAATACCATGCAAATATATCCAGCTAAAGTTAGCAGGCAATGGGGTAAAGTTATATATTTAACGTTTCGCTAGTCCAGATCAACGAGCGAAAAACGTCAGGCTCTCCATTGCTTCATCTAAAGCAATAATTCCCAACCGGTGGTCCGCGGACCATAAGTGGACCATGAGAGACTCGGGAGTGGTCTGGCTCTACATATACAGTCGAACCCCGTTATAACGAACTTCAAGGGACCAAAGGTTTGGTTCGCTATATCCGGTGGTTCGCTATATCCGAACCGTTAAGAAAAATGTTCACAAAATGTATAACTCATTAGTTGCTATGTGTATTCAATAATGATGTATTAAAAAACGATAAAATCTATTAAAAATGACCATTAATGAATTAAATTGACTAAAATCGATAGCATTAAACTGATACAATACTAATTAAATTAATTAAAAATGAAAGACTAATGGATATAAATTCATTTTACCTTTAATTCTTGCTCACTGTTTTGTTACAGAAATAATCGGTAATCTTCTGTTGACGTGATACCGATTTCAAAAACATTATATGAATTTCTTTGTCCAGTACGAAATGTAACTGGACTGCAACACTCTTTCTTCCATTGTTTGTGTGGAAAAAAACTTATTAATTACACTCATTGCTGCTGTAGCATCTAAGATGGTGGGAATTTCATAATTTATGTGCTCCTCTTCATCAGCATCAGATGCAGAATCTTCGATTTCAGAATGATTCATTTTAATTTCTTCCACAATATCTTCATCCAGTCGGATTTTCACATGTAATGATTTCATCATCAAATGTTTCGAACAATTGCATGTCACAATAGGAGAATGAGGAAATATTGTGTTTTTCTATCCACATCGCGATAGGTAAATCTTCGTCATCTTCTTCTTTAACATTCTTTGCTAGGCCAGCATGTCGAAAACATTTTCTAATTGTAGAATTTGTAACAAGCCGCCAAGATTTTTCGAGCATTATAAGTGCATCAAGAAGGGAAACGTCACATTTTACATTTTTATCATATCCTTCTAAAATTCGTAAAATCAGCTGCTTCCTGTAATTATATTTAAGGCTTCTGATGACACACTGGTCCATAGGCTGTACTACAGAAGTTGCATTCGGGGGAAAGAGTACAATTCTAATCGATTGTAACTGTTTATCGTTTTTGTGTGCACTACAATTGTCAAGCAGAAGTAGAATTTTCCGTTTTTTAGCTGAAAGTTCACAATCTCACTTTCGAAGTTCTATTTCAAACATTTCCTTAGTCATCCACACCTTACGGTTGGCTTCATATGAAACAGGAAGCCGTTTGATATTTTTGAAGTATCTGGGGTGTTTAGATTTTCCAATTACTAGAAGCTTACGACGTTCAGTTCCACTCATATTGGCACACACAAGAAATGTGATTCTGTCTTTCGACAATTTTCCGCCATTACATTTTTCTCCATTAAATTTTAATGTCTGGTTTGGTGTCATCTTGTAAAACAGTGCAGCTTCATCAGCATTAAATATGTCATTCTCATCATATTCACTAGAGATGTCATTCCAAATATTTTCTTTCCACGTTTCGATGTTGGATGTTGAAACATCTCCCGATTCTCCAACAATGTTTCCGAAAGGTATGTTGTTCCGCTTCTTGAATCTGTCTAACCATCCATTAGAACACGAAAATGGAATTCCAAATTTACTGGCAAATTCATTAGCTTTTGACTGAAGCATTTGCCCAGAAATTGGTACATTTTGGCTTCTTTGAATGCTGAACCATTTTAATAAAGCTTCTTCCACTTCTTGATGGTCAGCTTTTCTTAATTTGTTTTGGGAGTAATTTTTCTCGAAAGCAGAAAGTATGCTTTCTCTGTTTTTCTATATTGTTCCAACTGTAGATTTCGATAAATCTTTTTTTCGGCAAATGTCAACTTGGCTACCTCCATTTTGTATTTCTCTTATGATATTTACTTTTTCTTCGATGCAGAATGCTTTACGCTTGCTCAACATGATGTACCTAATGATTTCTTAAAAGCGAATTTTTAACTTGCGATAAACACTCAAATAGTTGAATTAGATGAAATGACTTCCCTTCCACCTGCGTGTGGAAATGAATCTTCCGGCTCGACCCTGAGCTGACCTTTCCCCTTGTTCTCGGGTGCGCATATGCTATACTGTTCATGCTTTTACTTGTTCTCCTCGAGCGTTTGGTGAACCTTTCCCCTCTCTCCTCTTACTGTGGTTTCGCTTACTGAATTACTGGCGGGATTACAACTGCAGAGTGGCTATCGTAAAAGGGAAAGAATGCAGATGTTTCTACCCTTGAATAAACAGACTTATCGCTGATTTACTCCGTGTTTCACTAGCTGACATACATTTCCATATGAAATCAGAGTCGAAGTCATGTTTTCACAACCGCGGAAAAATGTTAAAAAAAAATCAGTCGACTGAAAAAAATGGTTCGTTATAGCCGATTCTTAACATTTCGGAGGTTCGCTATAAAAGGGTAAATTAGCATTAAATAGAATAGGAAAACGGCGGGACCAAAAATTTCGTTCGTTATATCCGGGAGTTCGTTATATCCCAGGTTCGCTATAACGGGGTTCGACTGTAATAAAGCTGCCAAATAAATGGGGATTTTGAAAGTAATGTTCGATAAACTAGATGGGCCGAATATAACCGATGACTATCAGGTGTTCAATTAAGTTTTCTAAAAAGTTTAACATAATTATTTTATTATTAGAATATGATACATTAGAATGTGAGTACGTTGATCCTGTATCCCTTTTGCCTGAGGGATATTCTATACCCTTCATCTCCCTCGGAAGCCCCCCCCCCCTTGAAGTCGGAGGGGGCTGGTGGTGGTCCGCATATGGTTCAATTTCTGGCTTAATGGTCCTCAAACTTCTAAGGGTTGGGAATCACTGATCTAATGTGAAATTACCTTTAAATCTTGGTATTTTATTGTCTTTAATGGAGAATAATTAGAGAACCATATGGAATTTTGATAAACAGATTAATTAAGATATCCCCACTATGTAAACAATATCTGAAATATGTAATCTTTGTACAAAAATAAAGCTCGACACACTATTAGAAGGGGAAATTGCATTGAGTTCAAATAACTTCACCGCGGAGCTAAAACAATTAAATTAAAATACATACTATTTTAAAGACATAACATTTCTTTAAGATATGGAGGATAAGGGAGGTGTTGGATTGGCTTACCTGAAAACTGATCTGCAGAACAAGCTTTCCACGATTATATGATAGTCTGCATAAGTGCTTTTTTTCTAAAAATAATAAGTTGGTATATTTTGGTTTCTCCAATAAAGGTGACGTCACAGGGGAACAAAAAACTCGCAATTAAAAAAATACGAATCAATTGGTTATATAAAAAAAGTAAGTTTCTTAAAATTTTGGTAAAGTTAAGCCAAAATAATACTTAAAAAAAGGTGGGGATACGCCGTATACCAGCGTAAAAGAAGAAAAGAAGCCCTGGACTGCATCAATATGACCACAGAGACACACAATGCTCAATATGAACCCCAAATTGGCTATTTATAATGAGGAGGTATTTGGGTTGTGACATGAGAATAATTTATTAGATCAGCGAGAATGATAACAGTAATAGAAACACACATTGTATCAAAACAACCTTTTATTGGAGATAGCATCTTATAAAACGTCGATAAAATTAATGATGTTGCTACTTCTAGTTGCAGAACTTTAACTCATGTAGATTTCAAATCGAAAGTATGTAGCAGAGGTAATGTGCATTAGTAAAACATGTGTAATATTAGTATTAAAGTAGTTGTTGTGAAGTTAATAATATACAACGTAATTTAACAAGCAAAAATAGTTTGCGACTAACCGGATGAAATTAATATATGCCATTACTACATTTCAATTAATGAACGCATATAAACATCTTTGTTTAATCTATATAACAGTTCCGTAATTGACTGACTGACTGACTGATAACGCACAGACCAAATCGCTGGACCTAAAGGGTTGAAATTTTCCATGGCGATTCTTCTTACGGTTGCACTAAGAAAGATTTCTGAAAAACCCTTCTTAGATTATTTTAAATTAAATTTAAGCTGTTTTTGTGATATTCTTTAAAGTTTGTATTTAAAATAATAACATGAGGGTTATAAAATTTATATCACGAGAAAGATAATAAAATTTCCTTTAAAATGAAATCTTTTTCGAATCTTTGCCTTCATTTTCTGATTTTTGGTGAATGTTTAAAGATTAATTTTTAGAATTTAATTTATTAAATGTTATCACGTAGTTTCTTTTCTTTTTGTGATATTTTAAATTAATGTTTCGTCACGTGCATAACAATGAAATAAATTGACATTTTTTTTTCTTATTTCTAATGCGGCAGACGATTGTACATTATCCTAAAGGAGTATTAAAATACAGTAAAATAAAATGTTCTTCAAACTGTACTAGCATATTAACTGTACTATATTCTTTAGTATGTTCTATTAGATTTAATTTCAATTTTTCCTTTACATTATTTTATCTATAAAAATATCCGTTACGATTTTTTTTATAAATAATTTTTTGGGTTTTTTTGGCATTAATTGCATACATTGACAGTCGTATTTGTTATAAATATTTATTTCTGAGGTATTAACTGCATACATTGACCGTTGTATTTAATTTGAATCTATTTCGTAGCGAAGCAAGGGTATTCAGCAAGTTTTGTCATAATGTACTTTATATCGGAAAACAAAACAAGATTCGTAAAATCCACTCGTGTAATCGCAATTCATGGTGAAAAGAAGAAAATAATAACATTCAGTAGATCTCCGATAGTTTCAGTCTAATGTCACACATAACTTAAGATTATTACCCTTTATTTTGAGAATTTCTCGATAATTGGCTACTAAAGATTAATGGCTACCTACAGTCTTATTGTTCGCTGAGACATTTTCTATTAGTTCACAAATCAGATCGTGATAACTGGGGGAGTCCGAACGATGTATGCCCTAAGTGCCTTTCGGAATCTGTATTTATTGAGAGGAATCTCAGTTTCTAATAGGATTCGATCATGCTGTGAGATGAATACGTTATTTTTATCCCTTAGAGAAGACTTTAGTGGAGCTGAAATGCTAAATCTGAATATTAACATCTAAGAAAATAAATAAAGTTCTGTTAAATTCTTCCGTACATATCTGGAACATTATGGCCAAAATGGGAACTTTTTTTCCTGCAGTGGAGCGGAGATGTAAGAATTAGCCTTATCAACATTGCAAGATAAGGCTCCGTGTGAAGAAATAAATAGTTTAAAACCCTTTGAGAGGCACCGTTTTCACAGTGCAAACGCCTAAATATCGGTTTTTTTTCACTTGCATTCAATGTATTCCAGTTAAATGAGCAGAAAAAATGGTTAGTACTGCCATCTGTTATCAGTTTAAAGAAATAAAAACATTTTGCAACCTTTAATTGGAATTTTTTTCAAGATTTTTTAGGTTAAAAAAATCACTGAAAAATCTGCACCGTACAAACGGGGGAGGTTGTTGCCCTTTAAAGGGTTAAAACATTTCGATAGACGTGATATAAAATGGATTTATTTTCTAACGTAATGCATAAAAAAGATGATCGTACTCTAAAAGAAATTGCAAATTATTTGAAGTTTTATTAGTGCAAATTACTTATAGTGTTAAGAAAAAGGAAATAAAAAAAACAACTTAGGAATTATGAGATGTTTGTATGTACAAGTGATTGTGCGCTTATTGGTTGTTAGATGGCAGAAATTTTAGTTCATTCAATTTAACATTAAAGTAATTTTATAACAGTGATTTATATGATTTCAGGGAAAACTAGTGGAGTGATAACTGTTTGTACAAAAACATAATTTAATTAAAACAGCCGTTCTGGAATATCCTGCACACAGATTAAAAGAAATTGCACAGTCTTAACATGAGAGAAGTTCATGATAGATTACCAAGTATGTAGATTTCACAGACGGTACATATTACAGCAATTACAAATGATATGCTCTAAGAAGTTGCCCACACACATGTAGAAGGTGCGCCCATAAAGTAACCGGACAATTTTTCATAAATAAGAAAAATATTACTCACCTTCAAATAAATTTTTCTCCTACAAAATAATCGCCAAAGGAGTCTATTTTTCTAACGTTTCTTCAAGTCATTGAAACAATTTTATAGGCGTTGGAACTAACCGTTCGCAAAATTCGCGTAACATATGATTTAATATCCGAAACATTTTCAAATCTCTGTCCTTTCTTAAGCTTCGGAAAAAGGAAAAAAATCATCTGGCGATAAGTCGGGCGAATATGGTGGGTGATTTATCACTGTAATTGAATGCTTAGCAAGATATTGTTGTACAAAAATTGCTGTACGAGGCCTAGCATTATCCTGTAAAAGAAACCCTTGCACAGAATCGAGCAGTTCCTTCCTAACTCGTCTTATCCTGTTTCTTATTCGATAAAGCCCCTCCTTGTGAAAATACTGATTAATTGTTTGATTTTCAGGAACAAATTCCTGGTGAATAAGTCCTTTGTAATAAAAAAATACAAATTATTTGAAAGGACAGAGATTTGAAAACGCCTCGGATATTAAATAAATTGTTACGCATATTTTGCGAACGGTTAGTTCCAACGCCTATAAAAGTGTTTCAATGACTTGAAGAAACATTAGAAAAATTGTATAGACTCCTTTGGCGATTATTTTGAAGGAGATAAATTTATTTGAAGGTGAGTAATATTTTTTCTTATTTATTAAAAACTAGCGGCCCGTCCCGACTTTGTCTGGGTTGAACAAAATATTATACCAATAAATTTCTAGTTGATAGCCAATAAATTGTAAATCTTTTTTTACCTTATAATAATAACCTAAATAATACCTTAAATTAATTTTATGTTAGTTAATAATTAAAATAAATTTTTTAAAAGAAAAAGGCGTGCCGGAGAACGGCTAGGTTCGAACCGCTAGCGTCAGAACAGAAGCCCACCGCGATATAACTACGATAAGGATCGTTGAAATCTTCGGAAGAAAAAGCGGTAGAAGACAGTAGCGGAAACAATGGAGATTGTTAGGATTAAGCCCCTAACTTTATTTCTACTGATCAGATATACATAATATATAGCCTATGTCCATCTGGAATAATGTACCTTTCAAACAGTGAAAGAATTTTTCAAATAGGTAAAGTGGTTCTGAAGATTACCCTCCACGTACAAAATCGCTCTCTCTTTATATATAAGTATAGATTGTCCGGTTACTTTATGGACGCACCTTGTATGTATAGATAAACAAACAAACAAACACAAACGTAAACAAACACACACACACACACACAACAACATAACTTGACTAATAGGATTTTCAGCATCTGAAATTTAGTTTTCAGCACAATAGAATCTGAATAATCACTCATCAAACGCTTAAAATATATTTTAGATTAACATTTTCGTTGGTTGGAGGGTAAGCTGGATTACAAAACTTGCCAAGTGCAGTAGTAAAATAAAATGGACTGTCAGATTTTAACATGCGTTAGTAAGGGAAGATATATTATTTAAAGGGAGTTATTTCGACGGGACAAAGGACTTATAGTGGTGAAAAAGAAAAGTAGATTTTTGATTCCTTTTTTTTAATCTACGGAATATTTGTTTAGTTGTAGAGAAATACTTCCTTAGATTACAAATATATTTAAAATTAAGTAATTTAAAAGGTTCAATATACTTTTTTAGCATGTCCCAGAAACATTTTACAAACGAAGGTATAGTCTCTCTAAGACAAAGAATTGATCTAAATGATGTAATTATAAGGCATGTGCTATATATTTCTGACAATGTCGTATAATTTGGGATTTCTCATCAAATGTTTAGCTTCAGGCCTGATGTAAAAAGATAAAAGGAATGCCATTTGAATAAAGTGGCATAATAGTGACTAATTTCTTTTATATCAGTAACAAAGTTGGTAATGACTCTGCTTTAATTGCAATGAGTTCATTTGATTTAGAGTTTTAATAGCTGTTAAAAACCTTGGACTTTTATAACATTATAAATAACAAATAGCACAATTTCATATATATATATACTAGCTGAAAACCCGCGCTTCGCTACGGAGTACATTGAAATTAAATACAACGGTCAATGTATGCAATTAATTCCCCAAAAAATAAATATATATATATTTATAATAAATACGACGATCAATGTATACAATTGATGTAAAAACAACATATTTATAAAAAAAATCGTAAGGGATATTTTTATAGACAAAATAAAGTCCAATCGTCTGCCACATTAGTAAGAAAAAAATATTTTTTTGTCTATTTTTTTTTTTTGGCACGCGACGATAAATTTATTTAAAGTACCAGAAAAAGAAATCACGTGATCAGCATTTAATAAATTGAATTCAAAAAATTAATCTTTAAAAATTCACCAAAAATCAGGAAATGGAGGTAAAAATTCGAAAAAAATTTCATTTTGAAGGACTTTTTATGATCTTTCTCGTGATATAAATTTTATAACCCTCATTGTATTATTTTAAATGCAAACGTAAAAAAGTTTAAAAAACAGCTTAAAATTTAATTCAAAAAAATCTAAGAAGAATTTTTGAAAAATCTTTCTTAGTGCACCCCTACACTATTAGAAGAATCGCCATTCAAAATTTCAGCCCTTTAGGTCCAGCGGTTTGGTCTGTACGTTGTATGTCAGTCAGTCAGTCAGTCAGTGAATGAATAAGTCAGTTACGGAACTGTTTTATATATATATATATATATATATATATATATATATATATATCCATGTAAGTTTACACGTTTTAATTGTTTATAGATAAAAAGCTTAGTCCACTAAATACCAAAAATTTTAGTGTGTTTATTTACAGTGACTTCTCCCTAGAATAGTGCAGTGAAAATTGTTTATATCAGAAAAAATCATGAATAAAGTTGTAGTGCTGGGACTTCCTAGCATAGATAGATATATACATTCTATTACCACGGGGGTAGCTACTGACAGATTGCTAAAGATTTGCATATTGCAGCTTGTTCAGGATGCATATCCTTCAAATGGCGCGTTCCTTGACTGATGGTATACACTAAATGTTAATTTTAAAGTATTTAAAGTATTAGCACATGGCTATATTCCCATGTATGAAAACGGAAAAATTGAGAACATTTTCTCAGAGGAGACATGAAGCTTAGTTGCAATTTTACAACGGATAAATGCTAAGAACATATTTACTGATAAAGTTCAGCACGTGTTAATAGGGGAAGATATGTTACTTGAAAAGGACAATTTATAGAGCAAAAGGATAGAAAAAGCAGTTATAAGGAAACTTTCATTCTTGATCTCTCAAATACTCAAATATTTTTTTTGGAACTGCATTGAAAAAGAAATTAACCAATAATGACCTATAAGGTACTGAAATATAATTTTTTTTCTAATAATCTAGAAAGAACAAGAAAATTTTTTTAATGAGATAATTTTCCACCATGAAGTTTATGTATGAAATGTACTATTAAAAATAAGAAGGAAAGTTTTTTGTCCATTAGCGGAAAAATTGCAAATGTTTACTTGGACAGTCGAACCCTGTTATAGCGAACCCGGTGTATAACGAACTCACGGATATAAGGAACGAAAATTTTGGTCCCGCTGTTTTCCGATTGTACGTAATTTAATTAGTATTGTGTCAGTTTAATGTAATCGATTTTAGTCGATATAATCATTAATGATGATTGTCAATAGATTTTATCATTTTTTAATATATCATTATTGAATACACATTGCAACTAAGGAGTTATACATTTTGTGCACTCTAGCATTTTTCTTAACGGTTCGTATATAGCAAACCACCGGATAAAGCGAACAAAACCTTTGGTCACTTGAAGTTCGTTATAATGGGGTTCGACTGTAATCTTAAATTAAAGCTTTAAAAACTCACTATAAGACTATTTTGCAAATATTTAAAAATATAAATCAAAAGTAAATATTCGTAAGTTGTTTTCATATGGTAAAGTATTTATAAGTACGTTTTATATGTTGTGCGGAAATGTAAACATATATCATACTATATGTTTGTAATTTTCGATTGAAAAGATACTTTAGAGCTTGACAACCTATCATATAGGCCATTTAGAGAACAAGAGTCGATAGCAACAATTAACCTTTTCTTCCTTCTTACCACAACCAGGTACCTTTAAAATACTGTAAAATGAAATCTGAAAAATTGTTTTTATACTCTAAAATGACATTTTACTATCAATACTTTTTGTTCAGTATATTACTTACAAAATGTCACTTGAAATCTCCAGCTAGAAAGATGTATAAAACTTACTCATTCGTTTAAATGTAGAATTTTCTTAAAGTTTTGGAAATCCTATATATAATAAATTCGGTAAGATTAATTGCATCACACTGGATTTTAGAATTAAAGGAAACAGTTTCTATTAATTCACAAATTGAAGAATGATAACTGAAATAGTGAATATGACAGATTCACACATCCTTTAAGAAAAATAAATCTAACATTTTGACAGGCGTTAAGAATGTTTCTCGATTTCCTCCACGCTTTTGCATTTGTGTGAGAGGATTTTGATTAATTAAACTATAACTGGTATCTATATTGCAAGTAATGCACTTCATAAAGTTAATTAAGAAGCCATTGATTTGATTAATGATTTGTACAGTACGTTTGTACTAGACTACGTCCGAACATTGAACCATAATATACGACTTATAATACTTTAAAGAAATGGACACTAACGTATGTGTATATTATTATAAATTAATTTCACTGTAGAAATTAACTTTACAGAGTGTGCGAATGAGTGAGGGATAGGGATGCGATTGATACATTATTAAAAAAGGCTCAAATGTGTTTTAGCCCACTGCTTGGCGACCTTTTTTGGATGGGCGATAAACGCGCCAAATAAGCATCCTCGATATTTTGAAGCCGTAGAGCGATATTGCATTATTCACATATGCGTCATTGCAATATGTAATCAAGCAATTTTATTGGCTAACTGAGGCGACGCTTGCGGTTGATTTGAAATTAACACTTAATTTAAACGTTTAAATTAGTTGTGGTTAGATTTTCAAACGAGGCGGTTGTGTATTTGTGTTAGATTTGTGGATAACGTGGCGGTTGTTTTTCATATATTTCGTTTGATAAACAGTGGCTATGAAATTATTGGTGATGTTGCAAGAGGTGAGTGAATGTACGTTATAGAAAGACATTTATTACGTTATAGAAAGTGCAAGGGAAACATGCCGTGATGGAATGGTGTATCGCTGTTTACGCCTACGAGTTTCATACAGCCAGCGGTAGGATTATTTTAGTGACCACTGCAGGCAGATTCGTGGGGAAGCCGGCGGTTGGGCATTTCAGTGATGTTTTTGGACTGGTGCGCAGTGGAGCGAAGCAAGGGTATCTGAGCGAAGTGAAGATCCCATGTGCGCCTGCGAGTTTCATACAGCCATCGGCAAGTATTTTTTACCAACTTATTTATTCTTCATAGGTCACCATGTTATTTACGTTTGAGGAGCATCTCGGGTAGGTTGAGTTGCCCTGGGGAGGTTAAAATGCCAGAGACTGCTCAGAAACGCGCCAAATTGCCAATTTTCAAAAAACCGCCTAGCAGTGGACTAAAGCCCACTTTCACCCTTAAAAATAACAAAATTGTAAAACACTAATAGTTTTAGACTATTCACAATGTTATATTAAATTCGCTATTAAACATTAATGCAATCTATTTTTTCTACTACTTTAAGGGAGAGAGTCAAAATCAGTATAGTGTACTAAAAATTCAGTCGTAAATGACTCAATAGCAAATGTTTATTCTGATTTCAAATTATATTTTTTAACGTTTTTAAGTTACATCTGTATCATACTTTCGTTTTGTAAAACAGAAAGGGAGAAACATTTATCTCATTGAAGGTCACAAATTATTCTTTAAATTCAGTTATGCCTAAGATTTAATAAGAATAAAACATTTCTACATCAATTTTACTCCACAATATTCCTAGCTGTAAACACAAGCGTCAAATCTAAAAATCCTTCATTTGAAACATCCTTATTCTGAAACTATTTAATGCTTGTTGTCTTATGAATCACTAATTATATGTCTATTATTTGGCAGAAAACATTGAATATAATTCTCCATTTAGAATAATGACAGGCATTTTTATATTAGCTTATGATATTGAGAACTTTTAAGGTTGTTATTAAAGGTTTTCGAGTAATATTTTAAAATATATTATTTTACAGTTAAATGTTCATTCATACTGTCTACTGTATTCGTATTTGCAGGGCCGTATTCGTATCTTAATGTTTTCCCTTGTTGGGGCATACGATAATCGTGTGCAGTAGTTATTCGTTAAAGAAATGTCAAAATAAAGTATTTACTTACAGTGAGATTGTTGAATCCTTTGAGTGGACTATAGGTTCAAATCGAAATATATTAAAATGACTTAGAGGCTTTTCCAAAAACAAAATTTATTTTATTTAATGCTTCCGACATGAAGACATTCTAACTGGCGACTAATTAAATCCAGTTCTTAAAGACAACTAACGAACTCCATAGGACCATAGGAACATGCGATTAACTGAGTTATTAACGAACTCATTTCCTACGGGCAAATTTAACCTTGAAAACAGCGTGAAGGTTTCAGTGAAAAACAAAGTTTTAAGTCAGGCGCCAACAGAGTTGTAATAAGGCATTCATTGTTTTTGTGCTATATGCTAATTATTTTATCCGATAAATGAAATCAAATTATAACATTAAATTATAGAGAAAGAAGTATCATGTTATGCATTTAACAGAAAGTTAAGAGTTTAAAAGAAATTAAACATGCAATGTTTCTTTTATTAAGAAACGTTAAATCAACGCACAATCGCGTTTGATTCAAAATACTCACAATTATCATTTTGAAAGAATGAAGCGATTATTTGTACTTAAAAGCTTTTCAAGTATTTATCCCTTCAGTGCTATTGAAAGAACTTACCCTTCCAATGTGATTAATTCCACAGGATTAATGATTCCTTTCAATCTCAGTATTTGCTGGGTAACCTAGCTTATTTTACAAACTCGTGCGACGACAGGAAGAATAAACAAAGTGTATCTAGAAGATTTTACAAATTAGCCTTCCTTATAAGACACCTCAATAAGGTTGGGATTTTTTTTTGGTTGTGTCTAAATTTTTGAAAGAACTTTAATGTATCCCACCCTTTTGGAAACTAATATGCAAGACCATTTCATGATATAACTGCAATGACAAAATAAACGAACTTTTAAAACAAAGAAAAAGTACATTCGTATTCAAGGACACATAGGTGCATTTAAGTTAGCGTTTAATGATAAGTTTGTTTACTTTTTGGTTATCATGGCTTAATTTCCCCCTTTGTTAATAAAATTTTATTTTTTTACTGAAAAAAATAATTTTCCATTTAAACCACATTGATTTATATTACCTTTTAACATAGAAAGGAGATTTTGTGTCACTGTATGTGTGTATTCAAATGTATGTGACAGCTGATTTAAAAATAATTACAAGTTAAATATATGCAATTTATACTTTATAAACACTTGAATCTTGTAAGTTTGAGATTTAGAGTTAATATTTATTAAAAGTCATTGAAGTTTGACAATTTACAAAATCTGCTGTAGGGATGTAAATATTTGGATCAAATAGACTTCAGGAAATGTACACTTAAACTTCCTTTAACAAATATTGAAGAAACCTATAAATGTTTGTTTTATAATGAATTATCGATATTAAGTGACTTAAAAGTGTGTAAAATCATGGTAACAACAGATAACTGTTATCTAAATTTAAAAGCCAGAGTCTGCTTACCTTATGCATTATGGTATTTGTAAAAAAAGTTTTGAAAGAAGATTTTAACCCTTCTAATACCATGGGGTCACCAGTGACCCCACTGTGTTTTTGTCACACAGCTGTGATTACTGTATAATTTCTAAAATTCTTAAAAAATTGACTTTTCTCATTTTGACCCTAACATACCATACATGCATAAAAATTTCCTTATACTCATAAATTTTAATGAGTTTTGGCAATTTATACACTGAATATAACTGGGGTCACATGTGACCCCACAAAAAATTTAGCATGAATTTCAAAAGCAACCAAATTTATTCAGTGTAATATTATAATTGAGGGATATTTATAAAAGATTTATGGTTGTGTCTATAGATGGTAGCACTAATCGGGTAAAAACAATTTGAATTAATATAGAAAGTTTTATAGCATGCTCAGTTAGAAATGTTTCAAAATGGCACGCATGAAGAGGAAATATAAAAATGAAGAAGAAATTTTGAGAATTATAAATGAAGAAAATGATTCTGAATTATCAGCTGATGAATTAGACACCAACGAAGTTTGAGATGATGGAGTGGTCGATTTTGTTGAATATTGACGGTGACAATGATCTATCAGATGACTCATCATCATATACAAAAGAACCTCATGATCCTGAAAAGAATATCTTTGTGTAAGTAATAAAACTTCTTTTGTATAATTAAGTAATTCTAATAAAATACTTCGAATAACATGTATCTAAAAATATATAAAAAGTATCTAAAAGTATCTAAAATTTAAAAAAGCTATATTCTTTACCGTATTGTTGAGAACTTCGTAGAAAATATATTTCTTACAGTTTTCTGTATCCGAACTGACTAAGAAATATTAGATAAAAGTATATTTTTATTTATAGGCCAAGAAATAAAAATGAAATATGCTATGAAACTGCACAAAGAGACACACAAGGTAGACAGCCGGACAAGGTAGTTGGTTACAAGGTAGTCGGTAGGTTTGTTACAAGGTAGTTGGAATGTGATTAAAAACTCCACCAAGGCCTACACGTTACACGGCCCTGGGAAGAAATGTAGACACTATACAATCTACTTTTGAACTCTTCTTAAAAGCAAATACCGTTAAAAAAATTCTAAAATGAACAAATAAAGAAGGAAAAATAGTATATGGGGATAGTTGGGCTAACACAGATAAAGAAATTTTGGGCTTTTTTGGATTGCTTATACTTGCTGGAGTGTAAAAAGCCCATAATGTAACAATAACGAACCTGTGGAATGCAAATGATGGTCGCCCAAATTTTCAACAAATCTATGGCTAGGAATAGATTTACAGAAATATTCCGTTTCTTTCGATTTGATGATGCTGAGAATAGGCGCAAAAAATTGATCTGATGATAAGCTGTCACCAATCAGGAATATATTTGAGATTTGGACAGTCACATTACAAGATGTTTACATTCCTCATGAGAATATCACCGTCGATGAACAATTGGTTACCTTTAAGGGCAAATGTCCATTTAGACAGTAAATCCCGTCAAAACTATGAAAATATGGAATAAAGCTCTGGTCTGCTTGTGTCAATAAAACTGATGAATGCAATATTCAGGTATACACAGGAAAAGGACAAAATATGCCTATCGAAGTTAATAAAGGAAAGAGAGTAGTTCTGGATACTCTCTTTCCTTTATTAACTTCGAAAGGAATGGAGAAAAGTGGAAGAAATATCACAGCAGACAACTTTTTTATTAGTTTAAATCTAGCAAAAGAGCTAGAGAATAAAAATTTTACACTTTGGGGTACGATAAGAAAAAAATCGATCCAAATTACCTCAGAAGTTCTTCACATGCAAAGGAAGAGAGGACATCTCTTCAATATTTGGATTTCAAAAGTCAACGACAATTGTATCCTATTGTCCAAAGAAAGAAAAAGTTCTAACTCTTTTGAGCACATCGCATTTTACTCCCGAAATTGAGAATACACAGGCAGCGAAACCAGCTATTATTCAAGATTATAATAACACAAAATCAGGAGTTGATACGATGGATCAGCTAGTGCGAACATATACAACAAAGCGAATGACGAGAAGATGGCCTGTGGTCATCTTTTACAATATGTGAGATATAAGTGCATTGAATGGATTTATTATTTGGTTACACCTTAACCTAAAGTGGGAAGAAAAAACTAATTATAAGAGAAGAATGTTTCTTTTGGAATTAGGCAAGTATTTAGTTGAAAAGCAACTGCAGAAGCGGGTACCTGTTCCGAAAACACTTGAAACAAGCATGAGCTTGAAAGGGTAAAAAAATAAAAGGGTAGATGTTTTTATTGTGAACATTTAGCAGACCGACACTATAGTGATAAGTGCAGTATATGTTCAGTTTTTGCGTTTAAGCAACATTCAAGCACTTTATGTCCAAATTGTGCATGATGCATATTTCAATATACCCTCAACTAATTGTGCCCATTTACAATTTTTAAAGGTTCAATATATTAATAACTGTATAAAATGTATCTGTTAATTAATAAATTTATTGTAAATAATGTTTTTGCCATGAATTATAAGCATTAGAAATAAAAAAAATAAAAATATTAAAAAAAAACTAATGGGCTCACTGGTGACCCCAATGGTACTAAGTGTTACAAAAAAATAGTTGGTAGTAGAAGTGTTAATCATGTTGATTTTTCTACGAGTAATATATTGCAACTGAAGTCCATAAGAAGGATTTCGAATTATAACTAAATTCAAAAGAAACAATGTTGAAACTAATCTCTGTTAAGAAATCACTCACCAAATTTATAAAGGCAGAAAATATTTGCTATAACAGTAACATAAACGAACAACATTGTCTGCAGTGTGAATTTATTCTAATATGCAATTAGGGGCATTTACAGAGCGCATGCGCATATCGATGTACGATGTTCTAACAACGGAAAGAAGATGTTTGCAATGTATGAAATTGACTGCAGGTTAATAACACAAAGAATCATATAATCTGATTTGTACAGATAAAAATATTATGCTCATTTCTTAGACATTATCCACCAATCCATTATATAATACCGATATTATCATAAAATAACCTATTTTTAGGAATAAGACATTTGAAAACAACGATATACCATACATGAAACTCGTGAAGAATGATTAATCAGTAATCTTTGTTGGTTTGTTTTTGTGAATTGAAAGCTTTAATAATATATGCCTTAGTGACCTACTGCACTTTTGTCCCAAATGTTTTGTTTCACATATGATGATATTTCCTAGCTGGAAGTTTAACAGCCATGTTTGAGTATGTGTCATGAAGAGGGGCCCAATTTCCCCGATATATTTTCAGGTAGGCAAGATTACTGAAGAATTTAATATTTTAAGCTGAAACTCGATTGTATTTTTATGAATCCGAGTCCGTGTCTGTGTATGGGGTGTTCTTTGGGGAAAATGTCCCCAAGAACATTGTCTACCTTTCCTGAACAATTGAAAAAAATTTTTGGTATTTTTATATTTCAGTTAATGTAGATTAAAGTAATCCGAACTCGTATCATTTTAACCCATGTCAAATTAATTACTCTAGCTTCATGCATATTTTAACTCTCTATCTATAAATATTTAAAAACTAATTTTTTCATCGCCAACTTTTAGGTTGAAAAGAACATATAATAGACGAATTCGTCCTAAAGTTTTTCTTACTAAAAAAGAGTTTGAGGTTGAGCATAGTAAACATCTATTGAGTGTTACTTTAGTTTGTCTGTAAATAAAAGAATAATGGTAAAATGATCCTGTGAGAAGTATGTGTTAAAACAAAAGGGGATGAAAATTTCCAGGATTTGCTTGATTAACAACTCGCACGCATAAAATAACATACCACATTAATTACGCCATGAATGACACATTCTACGAAAAACATATTGTAAGTATATCTATCACAAAAAAATGAAGAAATGCGAATTAAATATGAGTTAATTAACAAAGACATAGAGTTTAAAATCAAGTCAAGTTGAATGAATAGATGTTAGCATATCAGAATGGACGATTTTGTGCTCACGATTCTGTCAGAAAGAACTTTACGCGTAACAGGTACAGTATATAAAGAAAATATACACCCTTTATTATGCATATTTTATGTCTGGGATACATTTTTGAATTAAAGTGGTAAGACAGACAGAAAAGTGTTGCAGCAGTACGACTTTAATACCATGATAAATTTAGTGAATGAAAAGTATAAACAAAATAAAACTTTCGTAGCAGTTGAAGAGCATATATCTAGATAATTGTTTTATATAAATTGGTTTTAAAACAAAAGAAAGGAACACTAAAGCTTTTCGTTTTTCTGTGCACAAACAACACTTAAATTGATTGGAAAATACGAGTCAACATTCTTTAAAGTTGGTCCACATTGAAGCTTGCAAAGCGCTGATTTTTATGATATATATATATATATATATATATATATATATATATATATATATATATATATATATATATATATATATATATATATATATATATATATATGATTTGCTCGTGTCAATGTGGACCAACTTAAAAGTATAAACAATATATATATATATATATATATATATATATATATATATATATATATATATATATATATATATATATATATATTAGTGGAAAAGGAAATCAAAATGTTTTGATTTCGACGTAAAATATTTTTTCCCAGCATCAAATAAATAATAGCTAATTATACTCGCAATGACCTTTGTGATTTACACAAAATAAAATGAATGCCCTTATGCAGCCTCAATTCCTTCGTAACGTCAATTAAGATACTTACCCTTTATTCCGAAATTCTCGTCCAATTGATTCCGCGGAATTAATGATCCCTTTCAATGCGAGTATTCTCAGAGATGGTTTCGATTAGTTCACAAATCAGAGAATGACAACTGGAAGAGTGAGCAAGATGGATGCGCTAAGTGCTTTTCGTGAATCAGCATTTCTATGGGGACGAGAAGAATGTTGCTAAGCAGCCCTTTCGTTCAACGTGTCAATGTAAACGCTAAAGGTAAAGAGTGAGTAATTAAATACCGAAACGAATGCTTATTGCTTCTATCGTTATGCGGGTAAAAGGGATGGATTTGTTTTTTAATTAATAAATCATTAACTGTTTAAGGGTGTTTCCCTAGCTTTGGATTTTTTGTATTTTTCAACTAGAAAAAGCAAATCTTTAGCTTTTTTAGCTAAATTTTATAAAACACGAATGATTATTTTCTAATATAGAAAATATTCAAGTTTGGTTATGATCCTCCATGTTGTTTCCCAATCATGCCAAATCATGTGCCACTCAATACCATTGTTGCTGTTCCATCACCAGTCTACAAAAAACGATTGAAACTTCCCCATTTTGTTACTTCGTGAATTTTTATCTTCTATTTCTTGGAGCTAATAAGTTGCATTAATGGATGTGAACGTGTAATTCAAAGTAAATATTCTTGCTGAGAATCTACTTTTGCATAATTAACTTTATTTGCCATGGCGTGAGATGATTTATTTTTAATTTTCCTCTACAGTGAGATCTAAAAAAATAAGGTAGTATGTTAGTTGTATGAAAAAAGATCAGCTAAGAAAAGGCTGATTAAAGCGTGACATAAAAAAGACTTGTCGAAAATGTGCGATCTCAAATACGTCGTTCAACCTATATGATTATGCAACAAACGTAGTACCTGATGAGTCTATCGTTCTTCGACGCGTATCAATCCCACCTCGCACAGAGTAGCGCAGGTACGTATTGATTTAGGACTAACGGAGCAACAGGAGCTAACGCCATAAGGTGGAAGTCGAGGCCTCAACATCTATTGTTACTCTTAGCCCGCGCCATCTGTTGGTTTTCAGCCGATATTGCGTGGAAGTTGTGACAACCGAAGCCTTGAACGTGATACAGTGACTCCCTCAGTGGACCCACTCCCCAAGGAGACTCACAGTCGCCCTCTCCGCCACGAAGCACCGAGGTCCTTACAACGGACCGCGATGCCCTGGGAGCAAGCCAAACTAACCCAACTACGCCCCCCTCCGATCTCGAAAATGGGCAATTAAATTATCTAATGTCCCAGGGAAAATTTCCATGAGCTTTACTTTCTTAAGTTTTAAAATATTATGGCATTATGCATATCTTTCCCAATCCTCTTCTCATCTCACCCAGAAGTTAGCTGTACAGCTAGGGAAGTGGCATACAGTTTTAGTGCAGGTACGAGACCCGCTGTGGGCATCGATATTTAGAGCCTTTCGGAATCGGTTTTAAACCGTAAGTCTTGTCTAGTTTACATTCACGTAGCTAAAGTTATTGCAGTTGGCTGATTCTCAGTGAACTAAACTGTTATTACAAACTTAACTGTTATTTCCAACAGTTCGTTGGTTCTGAACGAGCCATCCAACCAATTACTTCACTTTCGAACTACCATTTTTTTACCAACAATTATCCGTAACACTTTTAACAGGCCTCACTAGGAACTGCAAAAAAGAAGAGGTCACAGGAAGGGGAACCTGGAAGATTCATGAAAGCGGAAACTGTGTTACCTATGTAAATCAGCGAGACATACGAAGATTCCATAAAAGCTAGTGACCAAACCAATCGGATGCAGGAAGGTATGAAGCCGGAAGAAATTAATTATTGTTGTTGTTCATGATTTTGGGCCATAAACAGGGGCACCCTCGGTATTAGACAAGGTTCCTAGACAGGAGTATATATAAAGAGGGGGAAAACAATATAAAGATAGAAATACAAACACGCTTATATAATCTATATTTACACAAATTATGACCTCGGAGATGGACAGTATTATTTTCACAGCTTCCCTTTCGAGACGAGGCTCTATTCCAGGCTGAAAACTGAATTTATACCAGATGATGAGATGAGGTCTTACTCCGGAACAGAACCGAAGCCCAATGGATAGAAGATGAAGACCTTGTCCACTATGCCTGGTGGGTGGCAAAATTGATTACCGGACAGATAAGTGAATTTATAGTAGTAAAGAATAAGTAAGATATTTTTGTTGGAATGCGAGAAATACGAAGGCAGTGTTTTGTGTGAGGTAATTGATTTATTTATTTAGAGCGGTCATGTAATCTGTAATCAGGATTGTTTAATAGTTATTAATAGCTATTTCAGCTATTCACTCCTTCGAATATAATCTTAGAATGATAAATAATAGTCAGTTATTTTAAGTTATGATCAACTTATAACTATAGAGAGCTTACCGGAATAAGGCTTTCAGGTTAGAAGTCTAGATATGTTTTATATCTTACCTTACAAACTCATTAAATTCGCGACCGGTATTTAAACTACATCATAGGCCAAAATTATGAAAAAGGTTTTAAATCTTGTAAAAGTTTGTCAAGTAAAAGTTTCAAAAGTCTGAAAAAATTTTCCAAACTTTTCATTCATAACTTTAGATTTAAAATTAATAAATTATCGAGCATAAACAACTGAGTTTTGAGACATTTATAAGGGAGGGAATTTTGATTGCTTTCAAATCTGTCGATAGTGGGCTGAACATTTCAGATCTACATCTAAATTAATCCGTAACATGGAAATTTGAAATGCTAGATTCAGTTAATTTTTGTTACAAATTTTGAATAATCCTCAAGTGCATAATTTCTTTCTTTTTTCAAATTCATTGTTTCTTTTTCAAAACATACTTCTTTGTGAAAATACCGAAATCATCTAAATACTTGGTGACTGTTTCGAAATTTGTGTTAATGTTCTAACTGATGGTAAAAAACAATTTAGTGATAAAACTTTAAGTCGAATTCTACACTGAAAGCACAGTGAACATTGAAAGCACAGTGTTCAAAAATATGTTATGACTGTAGCGAATGATAAGTTGGTTATTATATGGGATTTATAAATATTTATTTAAATTTTAGGGTAATTTCTGCATATGTAATCTAATACATCCCTTGACCTTAACACTGATGGTTTTTGACTTATAAATTATGGCTATAAACAAGTATGAAAATTAGATGTTGTTATTAGTATTACTTGTTGAATTAATATTACTTGTTGAATCTGAAATTTTAATTTCTGATTATTAAAATAGTAGAAAAAAATGAATTTTTAAAAGAGATCGTATATGGGAATGGGAAATCAAATTAGTTTACTCTGCAGAATGATTTTTTTCGATCCTTTCTTTGCATTCAGTTATGAAAATAATTAAATCATTAAATTGTGTTTATAACTACAAGCATACTTATTATTTAGCAATGTAATTTATTTTAACATTAATATATAAAATACATTATCTATTAATTAGATATTTATTTTAAAAAAGGCTCTTTGTAGATACCGAGTGATACATATAATACTCAAGCATTATTTTTAATTCATCACTGTGTTTCATATCTCATAATAAATAATTAACTCCGCTTTTCTATTTGGCTTTATTTATATGCCCTCAAAACCTTCATCTTCTCAAAGGAATTGCATTTTAAAACTAAATGGAAATATTACCCCCTCCGGCAAAAATATAGTTCCGAAACAAGGCCATATTAAAAATAGCGAATGTGAACGAATGATTCATTTTGAATAGCTAAAACGATGATTAATGGAAGGTATCAATTAAGAGAAAAGTTTCCGAGAAAATCAATTTCCACCTTAATAAAATTGGACGCAACTTCTCAACAATAAAACCATTAGAGACTTTTAATTTATTACCCGCGTGGTTGGGGCTTCAGGGTGTTTGAGGCGAAGGGGGAATGAGGCATGATCTTTACACACGCAATAAAAGTGGGAGAAAAGTCTCCCACTTATTTTAACTGGAGGTTGCAAAAATCGGCACTTCTCATAAAATTGTTAACCTTGCACTGCTTCCTAGTTAAGAATGTTTAATATTTAAAATACCCGATTGTAGTAGCTAGGATGCATTCACTTAGCGGAAGTTAAGAGTTTTCTACAACTAAAAATATTATGAGTTTCGTTTCGTTTATTTATTGAGCTTACTAGGCACTGCAATTTTTCAGGTATCTGTCCATAAGCATATACCTGAAAAATGGCAGTGCCTAATGAGCTCACTTTGAACCAAAAGAACTTTTTTCCATAAAAGAACGCAATGAGCTCTTTTATGGAAAAATACAAAATTCTGATTAAATAGTATATGGTTAGTTCAAAATTTAACGTTATAAAATAATAAAAAGAAATATATTTCCATTAAAATTATCATAACAGTTTAAAAAATAGGGATTTTTTTATACATTTTAAGCAAAATTTAAAGCTGACACTCCACACACTTTACACTCTATTAAGGGGATGGTGGACTTTCAAATGACAAAAAATCGAACAAAGACCAGAATTTTTTTGGGGTGTATTAATATTTTAAAAATATGTAAATATTGGATTACATGCATTTAAAAATATTTAGGGAGAAGTAAAATGAAAACTTGGTGGCTTTAGAAAATTAATTATTAAAGGTAGGCGAAAAAACATCTTTTAAATGGTTCTTTCTCAAAATGAGTAATTTCCAGATTTGCATGTCTTTGAAATGCTCCTTGAGTCATAATTTTTGATAAAATTTTATAAAATTTATAGTAAAGACTCCTCTAATACATCAAAAAAAGTCATGTGTCCATTTTATGTTTCGACATCATTCATATTATCAAAGTTTAACTTAAGTGTAGCAAAGTACAAAAAAATCACAAAAATTCCTAGTACAAGCGTAAAAATAATTTCCTAAAAATTAACTATTCAACGAAAGTACAAAGTAATACATAACTCTGTTCAAAATATATTTATAAGCAATATAAATGCAAAACTAAGGGGGTAGTTAAAAATTGGTTCGCAAGGAGCATTTAAAAAAAATTAATTTCAATTTCTTAAATATATATATATTTTTAAATATTTATAATATTTTATAAAGGTGTTGAATATAGTTATACTTATATGAATATATATGCAAAAATTTCTTATCTCCGAGGTAAAAATTTAAAAAATTGCTTTGTAAGGTCCACCAGCCCCTAAATGCATTTGTATTTTCTTAATAGCATATAACTACAGTACATTTACCTTTGCAATGAATTAAAAGTTTTACAGTATTTTAGAAAATCACTGAAATATATAAAAATATATGCAAAACCACAGATTAAGAAAAATTGCGTTTTCTTAAGCAGAGTTACCTGCAAAATTATTAAATTATCACTTATAGCTTAGATTTCAGTTCAAAAGATGGTTAATAATGTGAAATCTCTGTTGTAAAGTTTTATTGAAATATATTTTTTATTTAAGTGGATGGTGGACAATATAAAGCAATTTTTGAAATTTATACATCAGAGATATGAAATTTTGCATATATGTTCATTAAATTATAACTATATCAAACACCTTATAAAATTTTATAAATACTTTTTTTAAAATATATTTAAAAAAAAATTATTATGCTTTTTGAAATGCTCCTTGCGATCCAATTTTTAACGTCCCCCATTAATTTTACATTTATATTGCATATAAATACATTTTGAACAGAGTTATGTATTATTTTGTTCTTTTGTTGAATAGTTTAGGAAATATTTTTATGCTTGTACTCTTAATTTTCGTGAAATTTTTGTACTTCTCTACACTTAAGTTAAACTTTGATAATACGAATGATGTCTAAACCTGAAATGGTTACATAAATTTATTTTAATATATAAGAGGAGTCTTTGTTATTTTTAAAATTTTATAAAAAATGTTTTGCTATAAAAAATATTTTGCTTTGTTAAATTTTATAAAATTTTGTCAAAAATTGTATATATATATGTGAAGGAGGAGAACAACTCTACCCCTCTGTTTACATTCCTGTTGAGCCTGCGCGCGCAGCACACACGATACTTTTTTCCTTCGTGAGTTGCCGAGAGAAAGCGGTAACGCTTTGACGTAGACGTAACCAATGTTTAATGTTTAATGTTTTTATGTAAACGTTTCATGTAGATTGTCCCGTCCTGAATAAATCGCCTGTCTATTAAGTAGTTTCTGATGTCCGTATCTAATGCTCCTGATGTATTCCTGATTCCCCCTTGTAAAGAATAGGAAATTCTTCAACGAACATTTTCCAACGAACACTTTTCAAGCACAGAAGTTCGTTACGTTAAACCCCTTCTCTGCGGCAGGTGACAAATTAGACCAGGTGCCGCTCCGGAAGTCTACTTTCTGGTCCGCATGCTGGCGGCTACAGCATGCTGCCGGGAAAGACAGAGATCAGAGTTGATCTGCTCTTGGAATGTGACAGACCACCTGTTTCCACCTGTAGGCCAGACTTCGTTTTATTTGGGAACTTTGAATCCCGGGCCTAGCGCAGTTTCACGTAGTCGGTGTGACTCCGACTGATTCAGGGTATAATTCTTAACACCCCGGTGCCTTCGGGCGGAAATCTATGCTCGTTAATTCGAGATTGTAAAAAATGAATAAATACAGTTTTGTATTAAATCCTAAACTCCGTATTTCTGTATTAGTCTATGCTCAGCTACCTGGGAGAAAACTGTCATATCGTCACACCCTCCACACACACACACACACACACACACATATATATATATATATATATATATATATATATATATATATATATATATATATATATATATATATATATATATATATATATATACACTGCTGGCCACTGTAAATGCAACACCCTGAAGGAAACATGCAAATAACATGAAATTTACAACATGCATTAGCGGAGGTGAGATATGCAAATTATTAGAATTTCAGCGCAGACGCACATCACTCGCACCTGTGGCGCCACTTCAAAGCGCTATTTAAGGCTTGGAGATTTCAAGTTCGGAAATTGTGTTTTTATTGTGGTTTTTTCAAAAAAAACGTTCAATTATGCCTCGTCGAAAACAGCGATCATCTTTTGATCAAGTATCCGAGTTCGACATCGGAAGGATAGTGGCCTACCGAGATTGTGGATTATCTTTCAGGGAAATCGGTAGTCGTGTTGGACGAAACCAAACAACTGTACTGCGGATATGTGATCGTTGGATGCAGGAGGGTACGACGGACAGGCGTGTTCGATCGCATCCACCTCAACGCACCACTTCACGTGATGACAGGCAAATTGTGCGCATGGCAGTGACGGATCGCTCAGTCACATCACGAACCATAGCACAGCACATGCAGTCTGTAACGCATCATCCAGTCTCTGCGCGTACCATTCGACGCCGTTTACAGCAGAGTGGTCTGTCCGCAAGACGTCCATTGCTTTGTCTACCCTTGGCACAGAACCACAGACGTCTCCGCAGCCAATGGTGCGATGACAAAAGGATGTGGACATCAGAATGGAATGAAATTGTCTTTACTGACGAGTCACGCTTCCGTCTGCAACACCACGATGGTGGCATTCGAGTCTGGAGACACCGTGAAGAGAGGATGCTGAACAGCTGCGTTATGCACCGCCACACTGGTCCTGCACCGGGTATTATGGTATGGGGCGGTATTGGATATCACTCTCGCAGACAGTAGAACAGCCAGCGCTATATATATATATATATATATATATATATATATATTCTAGTACGCATTGCCGGTACTTTAAACAGCCAGCGCTACATCTCCGAGGTGTTGGAGCCAGTTGTCCTTCCTTACCTTCAGGGCTTGCCCACAGCCATATTTCAACAGGATAATGCGCGACCACACGTGGCACGCATTCATTGTCCAACGGTTCTTCGTCAATCGCTAGATTGAATTGCTTCCCTGGCCGCCTCGCTCTCCGGATCTTTCGCCGATAGAAAACATGTGGTCCATGGTTGCTCTACGATTGACCCAGATTCCATCCCCAGCTGCCACAGCAGATCAACTTTGGCAACGTGTGGAAGCTGCTTGGTCTGCTGTACCCCAAGAACTCATCCAAAGTCTCTTTGAATCAATGTCGAGACGTGTGGCAGCGGTGATCTCCAACAATTGAGGCTACTCTGGCTACTGATTTTGGCAGGAACCACACTTCACAGAAGTCTATAAATTTAATCCTTTGATACTTGGTCAACATGTTATCTACAGCATAAATTTTGTTGTAATATCTCTTGTCTTTCTTGGTGTTGCAATTTGTGTGGTCAGCAGTGTATATATATATATATATATATATATATATATATATATATATATATTAAAAATCACAATTTTACTTACTTGGTTAGTTAAATATCAAAATTCTTAGTTAAAATCTAACATTGTAGTAGTCTCCAAATTCTCTTCCTTAAGTCTTCAGGAATAAGTAATAAGGAAATTTCGAGAGATCTCAGTTAAATACCGTAGATGGTCTTAGATAATCAATTATGTTAATAAATTATTACTATTATTGCCAAATTTCTCTTAAAAAGCCGTTTATCACCGAGTTTTTGCTGAAAAGTAGTAAAAGAATAATTTTCTCATTTATTCGCAAATATCGGCAAATTTCGCACTTATTCGCATCTATTTCATAAATACAAAAATTATGTATCCATAAATATGGGGTGTTGGAGCATGCAGCTTTCTCTCTCAAAGATGATATGTTTTATAAAATGACATAATAGTTCGAATTGCCCCATACATCATTCTTTTTCCCTTTAATGCTAGAATATTTATCTATAAGATAATTTCCTTACTTTAAAACCCAACTTACTATTTATTGTAAATGCTAAATGTATTTCTAATGAAGAATCATTTAAAATACAAATTTTTATTATTTAAATTACCATTGGTAATAAAATGCATTTATAACTTAATGCAATTTTCATCTGTATCTATATCTAACAAACAAGCTAGCAATTATTTAGTACTGTACAACAATGGTGTAACTATTATTTAGCAACAATTATTTGATATAAAGCATCAGTTTGAAACGAATATGATGATTAGAAATGCTCATAGAGAATTTCAAGGTGCATATGAAAAGCAAGAAGTTTTTAAAACTGGGAAAGGGCGGGTTAAAATATATAAATTTGTGCATGTATGCTACTTGTTGCCTGAGATTAAATACATGAAAATTGCTGATTAGGGAAACGTTTGTCAAAGTAAATAATCATTTACTTATCTAAAAGCATAGATATAATTCTAGAAAGTCTTGTTTCTAGTAAAGCTTAAATCCCTCGGGCAGATGGCATTACCTTGGTATCTGCTAACCGCTAATCAAAAAGAACGTAGTAAAAAATCATTGAAAAAAATATATGAGTAAATAATATGTAACCAACACCCTGCCATTTTGCTATCCTAAAGGAAAAGGGAAGGTAAGGAGCTGAATTTAAGAGGACTCACGACTCTTAAGTCGAGGAAATAAGGCATATTTTCATACTTTTTGACTCTTTGTAACTATTTCAATTTACACCCAATTTTTCCAAATTTTATGTATATGATAAACTGATATATTTATTTTAATGAACAAATTTTCAACACTCAAAATAATTTTAAATAATTTTTGTTTCTAAATGCTTTAGATATACCTTGTTTTTTGAGCAATTTTATTGTATACTGGCTTGCGCGCAGAACTATGAAATTAATTTTACACTTAAATGTATAAATCCTGTTTTATATTTAAAATAAATAATTGAAGATACAATTGAACATAAAACATTCAACATTAAAATATTTTTTACATTTTTTTTAAACTGCTCAATATATACTTAAAATTTTCTTAAATTTTTGCATTAATTTACCCCTGAAAAAATAGCAAAATGTGCAGTGATTGCAATAATTCTAGTTCAGACGCAATAAAATAACATGATTATGCAGTGATAAAAATTTCATGGAATTATGTTTCATAGTTTTTGAGATATCAGTTGCGGAACGATGCAAAATTGCATTTTGAGAAAAATGAGTTTAAAATTTTTCTTACCATAAACTTGATCAGTAATTAAATATTTAGAATATCAATATCTCCGGAACTAATCGGAATATTTTCATGCGGTTTGCTTTATTTTGTTCAGAAATGATCAGGATTTAACATATATTTTTTTTCAAAAAATCAAATGTTTTAAAGATCTAAGGATAGTGAGTCCCCTTAAAAAAATGACAATTTTTAAAAATTTCCCACAGATCTAATTGGTGTCAGTTCGTAGAATACCGACCCAAAGTTTTGATTCCCGGAATGAATGAAACCATAAATAATTTTTGTTGAGCTAAGTTTTTCCTGAGATAATGAGAAATGTTTCACTTTAGTTCTGACATTGCTAACCCGTCAATAAATAAAATTATATAATTATATGGTTTCAAGAAAACATTGAAATTGCAGTCAAACTTAATGGTTTTACTGTTTATATCACCAGGTGAAGATATAACTGGTAAAACATATATGAAATGTAAATGCTTTTTCGAGCTACTACAAGACACTACACTTTTCCCCATAACATAAATTTTAATAATAAATCACTAAAATTTACACACATGTATTTTAAATGTGCCCCTCATTTGTAGTATACATATATATTTCAAACATATTTTCTTTTTTGTGCACATGTCTTATATAATTCATTAAAAATTACCTGGAATGTTATTCCCTTACATAACGAATGTAATTATTTTCGGGTATCAATGCTTTTAGCCGAAAGCCTGCAGCATATTTATTACCTTACAAGTAATGAAGCCGGATCAAGTTAAATCATACACGACATCTATGGAAGCATTTCCGTGTAGTAAAGGATTTAAAATTTATAATTTGTGTACTTAAATGTGCATGCATACAGATTTTTAAATCTCTATTACTTGCCAGAAAGAAAAGTGGATTAAATTGAGCAGCTAGTTAAACAGTGCGATAGAATTTGAATGTAAGTTGAAGGATTTTATTTCGCTATTTGAAACATAATCTATTTATTTAAACAAAAAGTTAAACATTCGGTTTTTTAAGCTTATATTCATGACGTTGATTCTTTTTTAGTATATTTCACCTAATAAATAGATGTTTGAATTGTTTATTAATTTAAAGCATTTTTACAATTAAGAGGTAAATAAAATTACTTTTCTGTTTGGCAGGACTGGATATATGACAACTTTAAAGACGAAACTTCATCTAAAATGCAAAAAAAAAAAAAACATTTTTAAGTATATATTACCCTTTTCTTACGTAAATCACCAAATACTAGAAGTCTAAATTGAAAATAATGTTTAATAAATTCAGTTATATGTAACATAGTTTAGCTCAAAATTTCATTCAAACTTGTTTTCTCTAACTCAAAAATATCAAATTCCACCACTCCCACTCTTTTGAGAATTTCAAATGCTCATGTTTTTAAGATGATAAATTTTTTTTTAATAACTAGAATAACGTAATTTTGTATACTATACGTATCTACACTGAAGTGCCACTGAATTAGGGATACCTACCTAGTAACGAGTTGGGCCTCCTCTGGCCTTGATAACGGCTGCCACACGACGAGGCATAGATTCAACAAGTTTCTGGAAACGTTCGACGGGAATGGCTTGCCAAATATTGGCTAAAGCTGTCCATAATTCAGTAAGATTCTTTGGTGCTGTGTGATGGCATTTCACACCTTGTTCCAAAACATCCCAAAGATGCTCAATAGGATTTAAGTCTGGGCTTCTAGGTGGCCAATTCATGTCAGAGAAGTCAGAGGATTGCTCATCCAACCAGCCAGTAGCCAACCGGGACTTGTGAGAGGTACAGTTGTCTTACTGGAAAACTCCATTACCGTGCGGATAACAGAAAAGCTTAAACGGATGGAGATGATCACCCAGCAACTCTACGTACCGAATTGCATTGAGGGAGGTTGGTACACGCACCAAAGATCCCAAACTGTGCCACGAAAAAACTACCCCAGACCATGATTGAGCCACCATGCCCTTGTACAGTTCCAGCCAAGCATGCAGGATCCATGGCTTCATGAGCCTGACGCCATATTCTCAGCCTCCCGTCGGCGTTAAGTAGTCTGAATCGAGACTCATCACTCCATGCTACTCGTTTCCAGTCCTCTACACTCCAGTCTCTGTGCTCTCTTGCCCAGGCAAGACGTGCAGCCCGATGGCGAGTATAGAGCAATTGTACTCTCGTATGTCGAAAAACCCATACGGTGAAGCGAGCGTTGCACAGTCCGTTTACTGACTGTACGACTGCACCGTCATTAAACTGGGTGGTAATTTGAGCTAATGTTTGGCTTCTCTGGCTACGTACAATACGCCTGAGCCGTCTCTCACCACGCACTGTCAAGGCTAATTGTCCTTTGCAGTTTGCCCGATCGCTAGTTTTTTTTTCCACCATCCATGTATTCTTGGTATACTCTTGACACTGTCGACCTTGAAAATCCTAGCTGTCTGACGGTTTCAGAAATTGAATGGCCCATACTTCGCGCACCTACGATTTGTCCCCGATCGAAGGCGTCTAAATCAGGCAGTTTACCCATACTGGCAATTCCAACAACTAATTCAGAACAACCACAGTACGCGCTATATATGCAGTTACCACAGCGCCCTCACTTGCGCATACATAATGCGCAGCGCTACACAATTGCATAGGTTTTGCTATCTCTAATTCAGTGGCACTTTAGTGTAAATTATGAGATTGATAATCGATTGTATAAGACTATAGGGTAAGGAACACATTGACTATTTAATAGCAAAGCATGATATTCTAACTTATAAAATTACTAGACAGCATGATTCTCTTATTCGATTCTTAAACATGAGGTATTTAATTTATATTAAAAAGGGAGAAAAAAATATATTGACATGTAAAACGGTATATTTTCAGTATCTATATAATTTTCAATATTAGGGTATTTTAATAATGGTGCTTTAGTTCCCATTCTATTTTTAAATTTGGGATTCAGAATTAAAATATATAAATATAAATTCTAAACAGAAAAATAAATGAATTTGTATGAACTTAAAATGTGTATTTTCAGTTTTTGAAGATCTTTTAGGAATAATTTATTCTGAACAGATATTCTACTACAAGGCGTTTCCTCTACGATTCACTTCTAAAATTTGCTTACAGAGTTTATACACATATGAATTCTACTAATAAAATGAATATTTTTAATGTTTATAGGCTTTTCAGTAATTTATTTAATAAAAAGGATGCTACATACGAAAAGAATAGTGAATATTCAGTGTTATGATTGGCTCATTCTTTTAATAGATGAAGTATATGATGGCTACTAAAGCTTAATAATTTAATGTATAGGATAAAATGGTTCGCTGCTCTATATAAATATTATCTTCGATTATATGCCAATAAATATGTTATTTTATAATCAATATGTGAAATTTTCAAGTGGCTATACTGGAGGTCTAGAGAGGCCAAATCTTAGTTTACTTGAAGAATTGTTGACATAGTTGAAACATCAACTTGAGTTTAAGCAATATTTCAATAAAGCTTTCAAAAATTATGTACATTATAACATGTGAAACTCATTTAATGCAGTAAGCGTATTCAATAGTTAACTTTGTATTTCCGAAATATTGTCATGCATTAAAGAACTGAAAGCATGTAATTATTTATATTGATATAATAATAAATTTTGATTCTGTTTCATGATTTTCACAGGGAGTTTTAGTTAATTTTGGTTTTGATTATTAAAATAATATATATATATATATATATATATATATATAGAGAGAGAGAGAGAGAAAGATTTATTTATTTAATTATTTAAAACTTATTTAATTTATTATTTAAAAGTGAGTATTTGATCAAGTATCATAAGCATTAGAAGACTGTAAGTCATTTCATACTTAATTTGCACCATTTTGTCCTACACCGATTACATTTTAGATGAAAACTCTTCGTTTAAAGAAAGTGTTTCATATCTCAGAGAGTTGCAATAATGAAAAATTAATTCATTTTCCTCGAAAGAGAATCTGCTAAAATGTAAAATAGTAACTAACATAATTTACATGTACTTAATCATGTGGAAACATTCATCGATATGAAGAACTGACATTTAAATTTCCTCACTGTGTTAGAATAATTTGCACGCATAATTTAATGCGTGTAACATTAAACTTTCTTTACCATTGTTACAAACCTCCGTTTTCACTAACATACTGCAGGTATGTTACACGACATAATTAAAGTCCTCTAAGATATGTCTAAGACATTTGCAGCTCTAAAATACTTTAAATGGTGAAGAATGATTTATACTCAGTTCTCACGTGAAGTCATAAATTGAAATCAACTCTGAAAGTTACTAATGACTCTTTAAATACCAGACTCCGCTCACGCAAATATTTGTGTAAGCATTCCTAAAAACGTGGAAGATAGTTTCTGAGCTTTCATTTATAACTAATTCTATTCCTTGTTGTGTCATTTATAACACAACTAAAAATGCAAGATTTAGCAACTGAAAATCAGCAGCAAATCCGTGAGAGAATAATACATTTCTTCTTTAGAAAATAGGAATGCATATTCTGTATTATATTATAACCTACTGAACGATCATAAGGAAACCGAAATGCGAAAACCTCGTGATTTACAGTAGTAAACGCATTTTCAGGTATAAAAGAAGTATTGTATTATTTTTGTTACTAAACATTCCATACTTAAGGATTCTTTCATAACGTCTATTGCTAAACTCTTGGAGCTATATTTTCCGTAAAGCATGAACTCCTCTGTAATGGAACGTGAGGCGAAATCCTCAATAATGCATTGTTTCAGGGTGTCTCGTATTCAAAATTTAAATTTTTTTATATATAGGCATGTTTTGTAAAAATAATTTTATCTTCATACTGTCAATTTAAAAAAAGGATCACTTTAAAAGTTAAAAAAAAATCGTAGAGTTAAAATATTTATGGATAAAATATGAAATTCAAAATTTAGAGCTTTTAATTTTTTTATATATTTCCATAATCATTAATGCTGTTTCCATACTTTTTTTTGGTTTCATTTTGTGAAAAGAAATGTTCTCAAAATAGTTGGTCGCCGGAAATTATTAATGCTTATTTTTTTTTAAATCACTCTTTTAAAAATAATTTTTGCTCTTAACACTGCATTTTAAAAAAATGCTGAAAATAAAATATCCTGAAGGTAGTTTCATGAAAAAAAAAAAAAGAAAAAAATGCTGTAGTAAATTTTATAGGGATATTTTTCAAAGAACTTTAGATATATAATCTATAAAAACAGCAAGTCACATAAAAAATTCAATTTCGAAATACATTGTAAGAAGAGATGCATAGAGGGGATATATATAGAGCATGCAAAATAAAATATATATGGGGATGAAGTCCTTCTGGAAATATACGGGTGGTTTTATTTTATTTTAAAAGTTCTATATAAAATATGTTTATTTTCTAGGAATTTGTGTTCCACAGCCACCTCAAGAGGTTTAAACACAACTGATAACAGGAGGTAGCAGAAGACTGGAGAGAGGGATATATATAAACACAGATTTACCACTATTGGTAAGCAGTGGTGACTCAACTGAAAGTAGCTAATGACTCCGGATGACTTACAGACTCTACAGAAACCATTTTATAGTGAAGTTTAGGATTAAAAATGTGTGACATGGGTAGGAATTAAGGAATAAAAGAGCGTAGAGGAATATATAGGGAATTTAATGTTTTAATTTGAAGAGATCCGAGTCTTGGTTATAGAGTAATCCATATGCATTTCATGAACTTTTATTTATCCGTATTGGTTATACATTCAAGTCAAAGAAAGTAAAGTATTGGTTTTGGATATTTATTACAAGATCTATGGTAGATAACTCATCAAGCATTAGCTTTATATTTACGAGAACTATATCTAAATATTTCTGTCAACGAGATGTAATGAAATTATTACATCTCGTTGACGGAAAATCCGAGTCTTAGTTACAGAGTAATCCATATACATTTCATGAACTTTTATTTATCCATATTGGTTATACATTCAAGTCAAAGAAAGTCAAGTACTGGTTTTCGGATATTTATTACAAGATCTATGCTAGAAAACTCTTCAAGCATCAGCTTTATATTTACGAGAACTATACCTAAATATTTCTGTCAACGAGATGTAATGAAATTATTACATCTCGTTGACGGAAAATACGAGTCTTAGTTACAGAGTAATCCATATGCATTTCATGAACTTTTATTTATCCATATTGGTTATACATTCAAGTCAAAGAAAGTCAAGTACTGGTTTTCGGATATTTATTACAAGATCTATGCTAGATAACTCTTCAAGCATCAGCTTTATATTTACGAGAACTACATTTAAATATTTCTGTCAACAAAATGTAAAGAAATTATTACATCTCGTTGACGGAAAATCCGAGGTACAGAGCCATGGTTACAGAGTGGTCCATATTCATTTCATGTACTTTTATATATCCATATTGGTTATACATTCAAGCCAAAAAAAGTCAAGTATTGGTTTTTGGAATATTTTTTACAAGATCTATGGTAGACAACTCTCAAGCATAAGATTTATAATTACGACAACTACATTTAAATATTTCTGTCAACGAGATGTAAAGAAATTATTACCTAAAAAAAAATTAATCGCATTTATGAAAAATGATTTTTTTAGACAGTATTATTAAAATTTCTTGTTCCGCATGCCAAGAGATTACATAAATTCATTTATATATTGTCGAACCCCTTCACCTCTACGGGTTCACTTTGGTTCGTTTGTCAAGACGTTTTCAATGATACACAAATAAATTTTCACAGTATAAAGTTTAGTACACACCCGTGAATATTCAAAGTTTTATTTTCTTTCGCAAGCACAAACACATTACTAATTTATCTACAATATTATACAGTTAATTAACTATTTCAGTCATCTCCCAATGACTTATCTAACAAAGACCTAGTGCGTCTTCAGGGTATCAATACACCCACGCACTGTATTCGTCTGCCGGCCCTCTCTAGAGCCAACAACCGCAGACTAAAACAAAACCACACGCCTCTCTCGCGTGGGCGCAAGCACTCACCCCCACGTCCCCCTGACTTCTGCCCAGGGTATCCCGTTTCCGAACACCACACGAATCCCTTATCAAGCCGGGGTCACTGCCCTACCCCCGTGCTTTCTTGAGAGGAAAGTACAGGGACAAAACACAAGGGGTTGCCGTGGCAGACACGACATATATATATATATATATATATATATATATATATATATATATATATATATATATATATATATATATATATATATATATATATATATATATATATACAGAATTTTGCTAGAGTTGATGACCATCAATTCCCTGATCCTCTTCAGCCTCCTTAACCTCTACTCATAATTCCATGGTCGATTTTCTACAAAAATACGATCACAACATCTCCTTTCATAACGTCTCGTAAGGACTAGACCTTTGGGCCTGTCATGTCTTCGAAAGAGTTATGAATTGGGAATCCTCCAGGGCGTGGTTACTTCTTAATTTTTTGTCCATAGCATTCAATCTATAGAAGTTTTGTTTTCCTGGCCTCTTAATTCACCTACATCAACGGAATCTGAAAAGACTTTCATTTCCTTGTTTTCCCTAAGCGCGGGAGAAAATTCATCATCTTATCCTTTGTGTCTCCGGCAGACAAAGGACATTTTCTTTCGGTGTCTGGTAGTGTGCAATTAATTCCAATATCGAATAATTCATTTCCATTCGAAACAATATCTGAGCAATTTTCGTTCGAGTTGCCTATTCAGGCATTTTGATGTGTTTGTTTGCATATTTACTTCCAACCATAATATAAAGGCATTTATAGCAACGCCTAATGTAGAAATCATTGCAGAAAAAACCTCATTTTAAAAATATTTATGTTTCTTTCCCAGGTAATTATTTGACAGATTCAGCTATATGGGATATATTTTAAGAGTTAATTGTTTTAAAATGAATATTCAGTATGGAAAATTATGAAAGGATAAATTGTAACTTATTGATAAGAAGTGTGAAATCAGTATTCTACTTTATTTTAACTTAACCTTGAACTTAATCTTGGTACAGATGAGCTATATGGGATACATTTTAAGAATTTATTTATTTTTTATTTTTATATTTTTTACCAATGCGGAGGCACTTGTAATGAAACATTCGCCTGAACTACGCCGCAGTTTTTGCTGTCCATTTTATTATGAGGGCACCGTATAGGTGGACAGCATTACCTCCTATGAAGGGACGGCACGAACGGAGGCATTTTTCGTGGCGCAACGCTGGGATTCGATCTGTGCACCCTCAGCACCGAAAACCAGCGCGCTGTACCGCAGGGTCGCCACAAGCCCGAATTAATTGATTTTAAAATGAATATTCAGTATGAAGATTTATGAAATGATAAACTTTACCTTATTGTTAAGAAGTGTGAAATCACTATTCTACTTTATTTTAACTTAATCTTGAACGATGGTTAGTCATATTAGTTATGTGAGAAAAAAATGATATTCCTTGGAAAGTTTCAAAGAGCATTTAGAAAATCTACGAAGTTTCTCTGAACTCGACGATTTTATAAATAATATATTTCTACCAAATTTTAAATAATACAAAGTGATTAGTTCTATAGTGAAGCAAATTTTTTGACTAAAAATTACTAGCACTGCCTATATAAACTTCTGAATAATTTGGGTTGTCTACTTGTAGTTCATGTCGCTTATTTCCAGGTGTGAAAAAGCATTAGCATTCCAATCTGAATTTAAAATTCCCATTAGATCAAAATTTTTAATCTTTGGTTTAGAATTAAGGCACTTTAAAAATAATATTCCTAGAGTTTGTCTACCACATATCTTCTTTTGACAAAACAGTTTTGCGCGTTCGCTTTCCAATCTACCAAAATGTACAGAGAAAAGCTTCAATTGTGACATAAAGTTTTGTTCTTGTCTCAGAACTAGAGGTCTGAAAGCGAGGTCCAAATTATTTAGGATCACATGACTATGAGTTCTGTATAAGTGGAAGCAAGGAACCGAATTTTTTGAGATTTTTTCAGACAGCTATCGACACAGTGCATCACAATCCATAGTTTAACAAATCTGACGTTTGACGGAACTTTTCTGAAACACAAGCGAGTAAATACAACAATAAAAACAACAGATTAGCGCCAATTGACTAATGATATTAGTCGAAGTCAGAGAATGGGTTGAGGTATTAGGATTATTTTTAAGGTATTTAGTGATGTGTTCTCCTAGCAAGAGTAAATTTTGAAAACAAGTCGATTTAATAAATTTTTTATGCATGATTACGTCGAAAATTATTAAACGTCAGTCCGCCATTGAATTGCTGCTGTACATTCTTACGAAATAGACTTTTGTCAACTACATGACAGTTATGTTAAGGGAACAAGGGACCTTGAACCCCGATTTTTTTTTTAAAAATCAATATTTTATTCTTTATACAAAGTGAGAATAATTAATATTTTTTTACTGCATTAAAAAAACTTAGAATGGTATAAGCGTTTTTAATGCAGTAAATAAGTATTTTGTGGAAGTAAAAGACCTGGTTTTCAAAAAATTCTTCAAAAATGCTAAACATTTTCAAAATGCTCCATGTGCATTTATTTTCTCCTGATTTCTTTGAAATTTCCCAAGATTATTAACTGAAGTGTTTGCTACAAAACTGTGAATCATTTTTTGAAACCACAAATATTTTTCAAATTTATAGACCAGGAAATACAGAAAAAACTTTTAAAAATTTAAGGAAGTTTAAAAAGATAATTATTTACGGCTTGAGATTCATAGAACAAAATATCAGTGCGCAATTATGTTTATATACATGCTGTAAACATATGTAAAAAAAATTAAGGTTTTTAAATGACATGGAATGCGCATGAAGCATTTTGAAAAAGGAGAGAATTTTTGAAATTTTCTTTTGAAAAACGGGCATTATTCTACCAAATAATACTTATTTTGATTCTCAGTGTCTTCAATGTAGTAAAAAAGAATATAAATTATTCTCATCCTCTAAATAGAGTTAAAAAATGAAAATTTGAAAATTCAAGGTTGAAGGTCCCTTGTCCCCTTAAGGGGAAAAAAAGCACGCAAGGTTTCTGAGAAACTACATCATGTGTATTTACAGGGAACATATGAAAACGCAAACAGTAAAACGAAGGAAGGGTTCTTAATAATCTAAAATCAGATAAAAGGACCGCAGCGATTGTTTCGATCTAATTATTTGATCATCATCAGGCCAATGAATATTGTTGTGATTGTTTCTATGAACAATGCGTGCATTTCAGAATTGTTTATAGTAACAATTCCATTAATTGTCCTCTGCCTAAAAATTAGATCTCCGATCAAATAATTAGATCAAAACAAAAGTCTCCGAGCTTTTTATTTGATTTTGGATTATAGAGAAGCCTTCTTTTTACTGTTTATCATTATTGGTATTTTAAGTTATTTTACATGACTGAATTTCTGTTTGATTTAGTTATCTATATATATAAAACATTTCAGTGACGGACTTACTGACAGATACGCATAGACCAAACACCTGGACCTAAAGGGCTGAACTTTTGCAGGATGATACGTCTTATAGTGTAGGGGTGCACTAAGAAAGATTTTTGGAAAATTCTTCTTAGTTTTTTTAAAAATTAAATTTGTAAGATGTTTTGTAACTAATAAAAATAATAATTTGAGGGTTATAAAATTTATTTCACGAGAAAGAAGATAAAAAGTCCTTTAAAATGAAATCTATTTAAAATTTTTTACCCCAATTTTCTGATTTTTGGTGAATTTTTAAATATTAATTTTTATAATTTAATTTATTAAATGATCATCACGTGGTTTTTTTCTTTTTGTGATACTTTAAATTAATTTTGCTTCACGGGCATAACAACGAAATAAATTGACAAAAAAATTATTGAAATACGGTAAAAGATAAAATTTAACCACTAGGCTAATTGAGATGGAAGTTTTCTAAGAATTTAATTCAAATATTTTATGGATATTAAACATACAAATTAATTGCATACATTAATCGTCGTATTTAATTTGAATATTTTCTTCTACATTATTTTGTCTATAAAAATACCCGTTATGGTATATATATATATATATATATATATATATATATATATATATATATATATATATATATATATATATATATATATATATATATATATTGCATTAATTGCATACATTGACTGTTGTATTTAATTTGAATGTACTCCGTAGCGAAGCATGGGTATTCAGCTAGTATAACAAATGACTTTAAAACTTATCCTACTAGTGTTATCAATCTGAACTTCAAAAACGAATTTCAATAGACTGATAGTATAGGATTTATGGTAAAAAATATTTTATCCTAATCCCTTTTAATGCTTGGAAAAACATAACATAAAAGATTTCCCGCGATAACACAAAGTTGGCATCGTTTTCTTCGGTATAAATTCAACGGGCAGTCAAAGTAAAAATTCGGAACGAAATTTAAAGCCCAAATATTGAACTATCTCGATTTTTCTGTCCGTTTATATCGCTACAATAGAACCGTATCGACACGATGAATGAGACGTATCTTTTAGAAACCAAAATAAGTAAACTCGATCGTCAAATGCATCTGCTTCGGCCATTTAAGACCATTTCAAAGCTTTAATGTATTTATAAGAGCACGGCAGGGGTCCATATGACAAGTTCAGAAAAGTTTAAGTTCTTTAAGTATTAGAAAAGTTTTAAGGCATGAATTAGATATTTCCTAAAAGCAGTTCCATATTTCTCGACGAGAGACGGGAAAAAATCATTATTTAAAATACAATTACTTAAAGGTTAATAATTCGAAATGCGCTTATAGAATGAATGAGGGTAAGAAGGCTTATATTTTCGAAGGAGTAAATGATATGAGCAGTTGCAAATTTCATACATCTGTATACTTCATTTTTACAAAAAATGCACTTATAATTTCATTGAAAATTCAATAACATCATAATAATATTTCACTGAAAGAGATTCTTATATCTGAGACATAAAAACAGTTGAATATTTTTTGTAACGAGATATCCCCATCCGATAAACTATGAGTTTAAGGACAAGAGGTAGCTTAGTGGTAGCGCTTCGGCTTTCGGTGCTGAGGTTGCTCAGATCGAATCCCGACAAGCGTTATTAAATACCTCCATCTGTGATGATATGGCTACGTTAAAGTCTCTGTATCAGGTCTGAGAGGGTGAGAGGGTGGGTACGATCCCAGATATGTCGGCCCATTTGGGTGATATATATATATATATATATATATATATATATATATATATATATATATATATATATATATATAATGTTAGGAAAGTAAACTATAATCAACTAGATTTAATTGGGTTAAAATTAAGCAAACTGGAGTTAAACGGTAATTTACTATTAGAAATTTCAGTGTTTTTCGAATTCAGGATGTAGCTTGTTTTTTTGCAACTGAGTTCACAAGACCATGAGGTCATCAATAGTTAATTGCTACCACGCTCACGCTCGGATGTTCTGCGTAAGGCGATTGCATCAGTAAAAGTACAGGCGGGAATCGTATGACACTGATATCACCAAATCACGAGATTCTGACTAACGCCCGAGACTTTGCCTAAGCGCAAAGAGAGAACGAAGATTAGGGATTATATTCGGAGTGGCAGGTCTCCCTTTACGACTCTGAGAATGAGGAAAATGGCGATTTAGCTGGATATTTAATTAATGTTAATAAAAAAGTTCCTAAATGTTATTTAAATAGTCTTTCTTTGCCACAGGCCTTCTCTTTATGACTGCCAGTTTTAGATCAATTAGTAGATATAGAGTACGCGATGTAAGCGCCGTGTCATATATATATATATATATATATATATATATATATATATATATATATATATATATATATATATATATATATATATATATATATATATATAGTATTGCGTCTTTAAAATTTCGTTATTACTCTCTTAATAGCTTAAATGAAATCAGAAATGTAAGCACTTATCTTAAAGACTTAGTTCACAAACATTTTAAGATAAGGTCCATTCTTGCATTAAATGACCCATAAATTCATAGCGTAATGACTAAAATCACGAAAAGAGCTAAATTTGGAGCGTTAGCAACCGTGTAAAGTCTTAGTAAAGCATTTTTTAGGCGAGTATGAAAAGGAAGTTAGGGATTACTTAAACTTTTTTTAACTACCAAATTAAAACCTTGTTGGGTTCTTGCTGAAAGTCTCTATGCTAGAGCCATTGCCACTATGAATATTTTTTTGTGATATAAATTGCTATTAATTACCACAAAAGACTATTATACCTCACATTAAATTTGTGTCCATATAATTTTATCACTGCATCACGGATAATCATTGACTTTCCCTGCAATAAGTAACATAAATATAACAGTAAATGTGTGTGTTATAATTTTCGTTTTTAAGCAAAAATAAATGGTATGATGCTTTTATACGAGGCTCAGTGTATTGTTTATTATATGTTCTCTTAGTATCTTTTATAGAGATAAAATTTATGACAACAGCAATAGAGAAGTTCTGATGTTATTTTTTAAGTCATCACTCCTTTCAGATGAAATCTATATTTTTCTATCTGTTTTATTGAATAAAATAGGTAATATTCTAAATAGGCAAGAGGAGGATAGATACAGAGGTTGATAGAATACCTCAATCTTCAGTTTTTTATGGACTGTGGCAGTTTAGACACCTTTATAGGGGCATCACTGTCATGCAAAAAATCCAAAGATTTTCCACAGTGTACCTAGTCATTTCATTTGAATATCTGAATTTAGCGTGTCTAGAAGCTATTCGGTGGATGCGTTGATTCTGTGGCAGTAAAACATTATTTTCGTGTTAAGCTAAAAGTTCTCCATATGTTTCTTTCGACTGAAATATTTTCTTACCACTAAATCTCTGTTTGTGTTAATTACTGATACCCCTCGTTTAACAATGTTCTTGATAGAAAAAAAAGTAAAGAATTACGTGGAAATTTATGGATTTGTAGAAGAAATATATTTCCATGTTTAGAATATACAAGAAACTTGTGAAGAAAGATAAAGTGCTATATATTTTTTCCCCCTGACAACCAGTTTTTGGACTTAATGGGAGAATCTTTTCAGAGACTGTATTTTAACTCTTCAACTGAGATGGTCACATTTGATGCCTTGCTCCTTAAAAATGGGTAGGTGCTTTGAGATTAAAATTTGAAACCAACTCTGAATTTTAATTCGGAATCAACACAAGAAAGATGGCTCCTGTCATTTTGGCAGTTTTTGACTTACTATTCAGCGCTATGGAGTATTTTGACTTACTATTGAGCGCTTTGCATTTATGTTTTCAGGATTCTGAAATTTTATAACTTTTTTATAATTTTACGCGAAATATGCACGCATATTTACAAAATTATATTCGATAGTAAAGAGGGTGAGATAATGTGTTACATAAGTTTTAAGACTGAAAGCCGTCAATTTGACAGCAATATAGAAAACAGGCAGAAATTTTTAAAATAATACCGAAAAAAGTTAGTAACTTTTCGTCTCTTCGCCCTTTTGCAAATAACAGAAATATTGGCTCTTCGTAAATATTGGTGTTGAAAAATGAGGACTGCAAAACCCATGCATATATTTTTACGGATAACCCATACCAGGTTGTCCGCTCGGCATACCTTCACAAAAATGTACCTAAATATATACACATTTATTATATATTGATATGAAATAGTTCGAAATTTAAAGTACTTAACCATTTGAAAAACGTTAACTATTTAAATTCTTGATTTTACTTTTAACCGTCAAAATGACGGTGTTCAGTCTTTTTATTAAAAAAAAAATTCCAGTCTTTCTAGTATTAAAGCGGATTTAAATTAAGAGAAATCATCCGAATATAACTGTCGTAAAGTGATGTAATAATGAAGTTTTGTTTTCGGGAGTTTAAAGCTTATGAATATATTTTATTTCTTTCTGATTTCAAAGCTAAAGTTTAACATAAAAACTTTCATAAATTTTCAATGTCATACTAGGAAAAACACCTAGAATTGTTTGGAAATGGGCGCGGTAGCCCAGTTGGCAAGAGTAGCGGGCCAGATATCTGAACGTCCCTGGTTCGATGCTCGTCGCTACAAATCTACCGCCGTGTTCACTAATGGTGGCCGGGGCACGTAAAATAGGTCGTGACTACAATGTCCTCCAAGTTCTCAAATTTACCTCTGGAGGAGCGGGGTAAAGTGTTCCGATCTCGTCACTTGACTCGGTTAAAAATTGCGGGACCGGACATTTAGCCAAGTCGGACTCCGACCCTTGTGGTGATAATTCAAAACAGGATCCGCACCTTCATCGCACATAGCCTTCGGGACTTGATCTGATGATGCATGCCGGTCAAGGGGCATAAGTAACAACAACAACACTGTTTGGAGATATCATTAGGTAATTGTGATCACATCCTAAAACAGGGGTATAAAATCTTCAAAAACATACGTTTCACGTTGATTTGTTGTTGGTGTTTATTCCTTTTTGTGTGAAGTTGAGAATTCATACCATATTTAGTTAGAAATACACAAAGTCTAGAACCAAGCTTTTTTTTTTTTTTTTTTTTTTAAATACCCGTCTTTTCCAGTTTCATGCTGGAAAGAGTCGGAGTTCGAGTTACATTGTCCGAGTTATAATGTCGAGTTATAATGTCCTTTAAACTTTAGGACCGTGGGTGAAGAAAATAATTTTAGTGTGACCACTGACAAGACAAAAAAAGAACCGTGTACATTCTTCGGTATCCTTGAAATTCAGGTTTTCTCTAGGGTGATTACGATGGTACCAACAGTGAAATGGAAAGACCCTCTAAATTCGATTTCTGCAAATTTCGTTTTTGCGAAAAGTTCTTGGGAAATCAAAATTATAAATATTATAACGACATTCATGTAGAAAATAATGGATATAGTAATAGTGACAAAGGAATTGAAAACCAGAAGATGCTTAAATGTTGGGTCAGGTTTTGGTTTGGTTTGGCGTGTGACAGCCTACTTTTCGCTACATGAGGGCTAGATAGACCGGGACCTACAGTTTAAAGCCTATTCTGAAAGGCTACAAACATCCATGCCATCAGTGGGACTCGAACCCACAGGATCTGAACCGAATACCAGCGCCATTAGGTTAATTGAATACCATTCGGCCATCACCTGGCACAAAACAAAAATAAATAAATAAAATTATAATAATAAAAAAGGGTTGGGTCAGAGTCTTCTGCCTTTTGTTTTCCGTTCACATTTAATTTATATACAACCATATCATATAAACGTTTTCGCCAGTTTACTACTTTCAAAGATCATTCATATGAGCAAATTTATTTAATTGTATACTGTATTACAAAATTACTATATGTTCAGTTTTCAGCTGCAACTCATAGAAAAATTAACATAGATCAGCAACTGAAATAGCTGCAGAGGCGATAATGATGTATTATACAGAATAAATAGGTATATTAAACTACACTTCCTTGCAGTTTATAAAGGGCTTGCAGTGAATAAAGCTATTTAGAAACCTTAAATCTTTTATAATGCCAAATAATTTTCAAAAGTTTTCCATATCAAGTGAGCCCCATGAAAGAGTAGGAGTAGAAGAACTTAATGAACTGTCTAGACGATATTTAATGAGTCAGGCGTATAATGTAAATTTCCTTAAATTTTAAGCTACGGCCTTCAAAATTATTTCCATCATTAAGGTGGGCTGAAAAGATGGGTTGCGTCGTATTATACATTTTATGATATAGAAGTTATATTTTCTACGAGAATTGGTCTGGTTCGTAACTATTAGTAACAGATATTATTCAATAAGAAGATGTATATTAAATTTCATGTTAAAGGACACCATTTTTTATTTTGTTATTGATATCGTTATACGTCTAAGATTATGATTACTGCATCAACAAGTCCTGAATATCACGATGAGTTATGTGTAGGTATGCATATTGAGTACTGTTTTATTGATTATATATATATACAGGTGGTTATCAAAATAATGGAAACTCTAAGAAACATCATGAAAACCTTTATTATTACGGCGTAGAATCACCTTTATCCTGTAATATCACCTGATTCGCCTTGAAATTGGATTATACAAGTCATGAATAGTGGTTAAGAATATATTATACCATTATTCAGGGAAAAATGATGAAAGTTCCTGTAGCGATGCTGTAGTGGATATCGATACCTAGCTCTATCCGCTTATACAGATCACAGTGATTCAATGATATATAGTCAGGGGGATTGTACAAGACAAGATAAGATATATGACTTATTTTTCATGCTCTTCAAACCAATACTTGATAGATTTAGCTGTATGTATAGGGAGATTATCATCCTGGAGAACACCATCTCCTGCAAGAAACAATGTTTACACCATAGGATGGACTAGTGAGCTAAAATTTCGACATAGTCCTTCCCATTCAATCTCCCTTTTACTGTTACAATAGGACCTGAAGAAAACCATAAGATTCCATCCCAAACCCTGATAGATCTATCTCTATGATTGACAGTTGAGATGAGACAGCCAGAATTTGTCGCTTGTGTAGGTGTTCTCTAGACATACGCAAATCCTGCTGCGAGGAACAATGTGAAAAATGATTCGTCGGACCAAATACCGTTTTTTGACGTATTACTCGACCAGGATTTGCACTCGTGGCAACGTTATGGACGATATTTTGTATTGGCATCTATTATGAGTGATTTGAGAATGCTACTTTTCCGTAAAGCTTTGTTTGTGAAGTTCCCTTCTACCACTGGTGGTTGATACCGGAACATTCTGATGCAGATTGAGCTCTTCGGTCATTTTTGTTTCAGTTGTTTTCTTTCTCCATGTCACAATCCATTTCAATACCTCGCCCGTCTCTTTTACTCAGCTCTCACTTTCATCCACTATTCTGTTTCGCAAAGGATGTTTTTCCGGGCACTCTGTATGCCATCATGACTTTCGATACCATAGCTCGAAAGACATGAATTATCTTGGGGGTTGCAGTAACAGATAGTCCAATTTAAACGCGCTCAAACAATTTGCCGTTTTCGCAAGGTCTGCAAGGTTTGACATTTTACGCTGTTCCCCCCCCAAAAAGCACGATGCCCTTAGCTTTATTACTGCTACCTGACAGTAGAATAGTACATACAGTATATTATATAAAAAATACCAGTGGCCAAACCTGTTTTTTAAGGAATACGAAGCACATTCATAAACATCACTGATATTGATAGGTGTTTCCATTATTTTGATAACCACCTGTATATATTGCATTTAATCAGCAATAAATTATGTAGAATGATAATTTAAAATATTAATATAAACACAGGGATAAAACTGAATTGCAGTAGAGGAAATAATATAACGACCTGTTTTGCAAAATAGGAAAAATTTCGCCAAGTACTCTTAGAAATGTAGCAAATATCATCGAAACAGCGAGGACCAAAATTAAAGTGTCTGTTATGTGTGTTCTACAAATAAAAATAAAGAAACGGAAATTAAAATGACCTAACACGAATTTGACTTATACAATTACAGTGATATTAAAATAAAAAGGAAAAGGCCGCTGCAACAGAATATGACACTTCAAAATTGAAATAGAAAAATGTATATCTCAATGGAATGTACACTTACATATACAATGGACTGTATTGAAATCTAGGGACATCACTTTGTATGAACTCACACTCGATGGCGATCCAGGAAAAACCTATATTTTACATCTTAGTGTGCAGATTGAGGAATTGTTTTCAGGAATAATCGCATGTTATATTAACCCTCTGTCGGGCGCAACACCGAGACTCCCGAGTTCGGGCGCAATGCGCCTGACAGGCGCCTATTATAAATTCATCATTAGCAATTAAACAACGCAATTCTAATGCTCTTAAAGTGATCTGTTACCTTCACTGGATGTACAAAGAGCGATTTTCCGAAATTGGAATGGAAAAACATTGTTTATTACACTCAAAGTAAGTAAAACATAAAAGACTGGAATTTCAGACCTGCCACCAAATTGCCTCTAATTTTCATAACAAAAAAAAATTAAAAAAACATTAAAACTATTAATAAAATTCAAAATGCAGTTAGAGTTAAGTCAGTCATACTCGGATTCACTGTCAGAATGTTGAGCCGTGGAGATGTGTTGACTCGTTGAAGTGCAGTCTTGGCAGACCATATCGTTTGATTACGAAATTTTCTACTTTTTTAAACTAATATAATTTGAACTAACAAAATTAAAGTTTAATCAGCTAATAGACAGTAAGTGTTTTTTGTATACCTACATACATACCACGTTAAACTAAAAAATGAAATTTGACCTTGAATCAATCATTCATCACGAATTACTTTAGAAGAAATTAACTTTCCAATTCTTAAAAAAAACATGTAAGTACGTGCACTGCATGTGTAAAAGAATATACTAAAATAACAAGTACAGGTATCATAACATTATCTAGGGGATAAAATGGAATTCACTTGACATTTTGTACAGTAAGCACAAAACCTGTTTTTAGGAAAATACTAAAGAAGAACATAAGCGGAATAAGATCATTGCTTGGAGACCATTCCTGCCGATGGAAAACCTTATTTTTTTCTTTTTAAATACTACTTTTGCAGCTTTCGGAGTTGAATAATCGAGAATTCACAACGTTTAACCAATTTGCTTTATCATCTTTTGACGAAGCAAAATTAAATAAAGCTAGAAAAATCATTTTTGTGTGAGGACAATAATCAATTATCGATATTAGAGAGCAATCCGATAATGAACACTTGGTATTGATTCCAAAGAGGAAGAAGATTAGAAAATGTTATATTAAAATCCTAAAGAGCTATACTAACACACCTTTGTTTTTCTAAATCCTGGACTCTGAATCAATTTCTTTTCAGTGGATCCCGTCACCTGGGCATTTTTTGGTAACGTCCTGGCCAACTTTATGTCAATTGAGGGTTGTTTAGAGAATTCGCTCCTGTATGATGTTCTGACTGCGTCGAAAATTCAATCCGTTTTCCAGACCTGGTTTAACAGTTTTATTAAAGAGCTTCCTGATCATCACTGGTATCCGCTAAGCGCACTGGTCTTGCCTTGCTCTTTAGTGGTGTGAGACCAAGTCAGAATTCCCAAGATCGTCTACGGAGTGGCCCTACAGATACTAGTATGCAATTTGAGAATTTTATCAAGGTCTTTCCATTTATTCCCTTTTCTCGCGCTCCTGCAAATTCTTCCCATATTGTGGACTTTTTGGAAATCCCCGTCACCATGTTTTCTGGGGATCAGGAAGCTGCTCCCATTAATTTGTCCATATGACATACTCTCATGGACCTGGTCCAGCATTTTCTAGGACAGGGTGTTTTAGCAACAACAACAACATTCTTCTAGATTGCAGGATCAGGATGCTGCTGCCATTCATTTGTCCATATTACAGACTCTCATGGACCTGGCCTTGCATATTCTAGACCAGAGAGCTTAGCAACAACAACAACATTCTTCTGGATTGCAGGATCAGGATGCTTCTGCATTCATTTATCCTTGTGACAGACTCTCATAGACCTGGTCAAGCATTTTCTAGACTAGGGGGTTTAGTAACAACAACAACATTCTTCTGGATTCATTCTCTAGTTTCCTGTCATTAACCGTAACTCATGAGAACATAAAGTCCCAATTCTTTATTATTGATTTTATCATTACAGTATTAAAGTATTTGTCTAATACATATTGGGCGTAGTGTCTACATTTCAAAAACTAGACATAGACATTAAGTTTGCACGAAAACATATTTTCCAATGAGGTAGCGAATGACGAATGAATTTAATAAAAGAAATAAATGAGTGTTATAGGCTAGCATCAGGTGGAAATAAGCAGTAAACGGATATTAAAAAAAGAAAACATTTTTGATTTCAGGAAAAAGGTATTTTTTATTAGAAATGTAATAATAGAATTAGTTAATTATTATGTACAGCTTTCCCATTGCTAAGTTAAAAAAATTCAGGTAGTCTCTTGTATCGAAACTACCGTGGCTTATTAACGTAGGATTACTTATCGTTACTAACCTCTTTTGTATACTTATATAAATATATATATATATATATATATATATATATATATATATATATATATATATATATATATATATATATATATATAACTATATATATATATATATATATATATAATTTGACGCATTTTGATACTTTTCTGTTTAACTGTAAACTGCTTGCCCAAGCGATACTGACTGGGTTTGGTATGTTGCCAAAATTTTAACTCGGGACGCAGAACATCTGAAATTTTGCTCTACGGAAGACCGTTATGGAGGAACGTAATTCTACGTTAAAAAGATTTTTTTGCATATTAGTAAAACATATTAATTTCATTAAGTTTGTGATTTCAGAAATTTAATAATTTTTATACATTTAACACCATGCTTATAATTTAACGTATATAACGTAACCAAGGTTTTCAAAAATCAAAATGCAAATTATATAAATAGTGATAAAAGGAATTGAAAGATTCAAATTTCCTTTAACGATACATTAAAACATTTTCTACCCCTCCCTTTTCGCTATTCAAATCTTCTTTTACAGACAACCATACGCAACTCCAGAATATATCGTATAAAAATATCTTGTAATGCTAGAGCAATTAACATTCTTCCAGGTAATTAGTCTTGTTAGGAAAAATTCTTAAGAATACAGTAAATATGCTTTCGCATTACGGTCGCATTTCGTTATTATTAAATTTTTATACATTCACTTTGTTAATTAAAAATAATTTTTTCTTTTAATTTCCTCAGGGAACAGATAGAATTCATATTCAAAAGAGCCACTTTTTGCTCGGTTCACAATAACGAAACTTCAATTACTTATAAAAATTCTCATCTCTTTAAACGTAGAATGCAGTTGCTGGTATTTAATATATTCATATTTATTTCATAATGTTTAATTAAAGCGGAAATAAAAAAATAATAATGCTTGAATATTCAGTCATGATATTAATAAAATTTTGAAAATTTAATAAAAAAACGTTTTTTTGAAACTTTGCTTGGACTTTTGAATTTTAAATAATGATAACAAACAGTGTACTGATGCCAAGTTGAATCCTAAATTTTACGAACCGTTGAAATAAAAATGTTGAATTCATGCACATTTTTTTATATAATTATACAGTTAGCTCTGAAATTAATGGTAGCAGTTAATTAAATACAGAGAAGAAGAACATAAAATTAAAGTTCTATAGATGTATAAAGTTCTGTGAACAAAACATAATTCGGATTTCCCTGTTGAATGAAACATATTTAATTTCCAAAAAATGTTATGTGATATTCAAAACAAATTAGAATGATGTCACCTTAAAACATGACTGAAAATTTGTTTTCCAAGTATGGAAGTGTAACAGATAACGCCTATTAACTTACATATAATATATACCTCTTTTTTCCCATATAGTTTATAGAATAGTAAAAAAAAAGCTGCCTAAATTCATAAAAAAAGAGTTTGCATTCAGGACTTTTTATAAGGAAAGTTTTGATTAGGCATGGTAATTTATTAGCTTAATGTTTCTAGGAACATCCATGTCTTCCCTTACACGTTCCGAAGTAATTTGATGTGAATGATGGTACAAAGGTATACTTTAAAGCAGGGGTTCCCAAAGTGGGCGATACCGCCCCCCGGGGGGCGCTAGAACGATCCAGGGGGGCGGTAGCGTCTCTGGGGACATTTGGGGGGCGGTGAATGCAAATTAGGGGGCGGTGAAAGCATAAAGAAAGAAGACAAGACAATTCTAAAACATTCCGAGGGCACTTAACACAGAGCTTACGGGGAAGACCTAGGCTGGAAACAATCATGTTTTGTGAGACTTGTTAAGTATCTAGTGACTTAGTTTCTACATTTGGTCCTATTTACAGACCTGAGCATCTTGGGCAGTACCCCTCAATCTATTTTTTGCACGAAGAGGCCTCCCATTCCCAAGGAGTTTAACCACTTCCGGTCACTGATGATTCCGCCTAATATATCTTCTTTAAAGTTTAAACAGGACTGACTTAACTATATCCGGACCATATGGGCTTTGAGTACCACTAATTCAAATAATAATAATAATAATAATAATTAAGCACGCGTTTACACAGTTTGAGAAAATAATCAAGGTGAGACCACGGACATTGAGAGGTTGTTAAATACAATTAGAGGTGTATATGCGCTTTGCTACAGGGGTGGGTTTTATGACCGGGCGCGGGAGACCAAACCAAACACTGAATTGCTTATTTTCGCAGGATTTATTTGAAAGCAAAAAAATAGGGAATAGAAGTATCAACAAATGAACAACAATTCTTAATAGCGTTTCTTTCATCATATTTAGGGGAACGGGGGTTCAGTGCGGTCACAAATCTGTGAACTAAAAACAGAAACCGACTACAAATTACTGATCATGGTGATTTAAGAATGCTTCTGACTAAAATAGAGCCGAATATAAATAAATTGATTGCTATGCACCAAGTTAATCCTTCACATCAGTTTTACTGTTATTTGTAATTTTTATCAAATGATTATTATCCTTCGCCATCTTAATTTTTGGTGCGTAATGCGAATGTAACTATGTTTGATTTTAAGGAATAATTTTATACTTTCAAGCTTCAAGGTGTCTTATTTACAGCAACATATTTCTTTACTATGTTGTAAATAGGTCGAAAAACAGATACATAAAAGGCCGAAAATTTGTCATTGTATCTCTGTTTACTCGCATAAAATGGTAAATTTCCAGGGGGGCGGTGAGTAATTTTTTCTCTGAAAAGGGGGCGGTAGATCAAATAAGTTTGGGAACCCCTGCTTTAAAGCGTACCATGCTATTTTGAAAGTCCAGGAAAAATTTTAATATTTACATCAGGATGAGTCTTCATTTTTCAAGTTACCTAAAACTAACTTGATAATATAATTATATTTTTAAATCTATCTTGTTTTCTCGTATGCAATCGAACAATTGACAATCAACTGAAGGCCTTATTTGAATAGCGGTCCAACTCCAATCTTGTTTATTTTGAGATACAGAGCCTTAAAGTCTAATAAGTGCTGAGAAATGACTGCTGAAGTCTGCTTTGTAATGTCCTCGGTTGGCAGCAGAAATAAGCTGGAGGTGTACCAGGATAAAAATAAGATAGAAATGATTTGTATGAACATGAAAGTGAGGCTACTTCATTTTTTTTAAAAAGTGGAATTGGCCCGATATTCAAATAAGGCCTTCAATTTGAGGCTCAAATGCACGACTCTACTATTATTCTGTCATGCGTATTGGAAATCGCATAGAATAAGGACGGTAAAAATAACATTCACGGAAAAAGACAGATATTAAATGTTTACCGTTTTCAAATCTTCTAACTGTTATTAACCTTTGAAAGAAATGATTTAAATGGAAATCATTTAGGAAAAAATAAATAAAAAATATCCATTAAATTTAAAAATTTTCTTTTTATGCTAAACATATTACGATTTGAAAATTTTGATTATAAAAAACGAATTTCAGATAGTCTCATCTAACAAAACTACCGCGGGTAATTAACGTAGGATTACTTATCGTTGCTTACTTCTTTTGTATATTTGTATATATATATATATATATATATATATATATATATATACAGGGTTAGATTTGAGGCGGAACGCGCCGGAACGGCGTTCCGGTACCTCTCTTTATCAATAATTTGGAATAACCTCCCCCCCCCCCCTCACACACACACACCGGAAGGTTACCATTCCGGCACCTCTATTTCTAGAAATCTACCACTGTATATATATATATATATATATATATATATGTATGGAACGGGCTTGATTTACGCCCGTTTACTAAAATCAGTTCGTGGCACAGAACTCATGAAAACTTCTTGAAATCCTAAGTAATGTAATCAATACAGGAAGCCCACGTTATAATTCCAGTAAATCAGGTTTATTGTTCATCTTCCCAGTTCAATTTTCTTTTTGTAGTATAAAAATATGTCACCGTTTGAATTTAATTTTAAGTCCCTAAACCATGTATGTAGTTGCTCCCTACTCTTGGAAAATAATGACAGCAAATTTTTCTTGATCTCTTCATAGTCCTCTTTATAAATTTGAGTAGCAATTATCAGTTCTTGTATTTCATCACTCACGTGATTTAAAATATTTTCCCTCTTCCATCCCTGACTTAATCCCAAAGCTTGACATTTCTCTTCGAAGAAATTCATCCATGGGAAAATGTTTTTAATTTTCTTATTGTCAAATGCTGGAAGCACCAATTTCACATTATTATTTCCCTTTTCTACAGACGTTTTTCTCCATTCATAATTTTTTTGAGTAGTTTCTTCACGTATTGTCGTTTTACTCTGTTCTGTTTCGATTTCATTTTGATTTGTCTTCGCTTCATCGTGAGTCATATTCTGGTTTACCATACTATCATCCAAATGCAATGCTTCTTTTAAATCTCTTTCTTCTGTTTTATTTGCCATTTTTGTTGTTTGAATTTTTTATTTGTTGAACGAAATTCACTTTGTTTAAGTCAAAAGTTTAAGAATTCTTCGTGCATTTGCGCTAATCCACAGTTCGGTCGGTTTTTCACCTTTCCCCGTAAAGTTCGTGAGCTACTCGGCTCTTGAAACGGGCTTGATTTACGCCCGCTTACTAAAATCAGTTCGTGGCACAGAACTCATGGAAACTCCTTGAAATCCTAAGTAATGTAATCAATACAGGAAGCACGCGTTATATTTCCGGTAAATCAGGTTTATTGTTCATCTAATTACGACCACTGATCCAAGTGCACATCTTAGCGCTTACCATTTTCAAGATACTGCCGCGGCGCCGAGCCAAACGCCAGCATGCAAGAAGCTACCAATTTAATCTGTGTAATTCTCTGTCCTCATCAGCGCTCCCCACTTTATGGCGCATGCGCAAAGCACCACCTGGAAAATTCTAGAATCTTTATCTGTTTATCTAAGCATAATTTCCGCGCCAAACTCTGTACATCTATCTAAAAATAAATTCCCTCCATGGAACTTCAATTTCTCGAATCGAGGTCATCTTCCGAAAACGGGGAAAACCCCTTTTTCCCGACGCGTTTTGCCAATGATTTTAATGTTAAATTTGATTATTCTGAGGCCCCCTGTAAATCGCTTAATCACTATTATTTTCTAATTAATTCTTAACATTATCTATCTATCTATCTATCTATCTATATATATATATATGTGTGTGTGTGTGTGTGTGTCAAAATTTTTACACATTTTGGTACTTTTCTGTTTAATTGTTTACTGCTTGCCCAAGAGATACAGACAGGGTTTGGCGCACTGTCAAAATTATAACTCGTGACGCAGGACATCTGAAATTTCTCTTTCCGGGGGACCGTTATGGAGGAACGTAATCCTACGTTACAATATTATGGTGTAGTTTGTACATATTACTTCAATTGCAACTAACTATTCCAAAATTTGAATAGAGAGCTGCATAGTGCATACATGAACATTTTAATAAATAAACACACTCCTATAAGAACATTGAAATTTGCCAATATTTTATGGTATTTTTGTTATTATCTCCGAGATGCTGAAATTGTGATATATTTTTTTCTGCATGACGTATTAGCATGTATTTTAGCTAAATACTTCGATGTTTATTCAACTGTTAATATCCCATTGAATTTTTTTTCAGGACGATATCACTGAATGCAATTTGTCTTCGAGCTTTACCATCCGAACACTTGAAAGAAATCAGTATGTCCGAAAATACGTTATATTAAAAATGAAACAGAAATGTAACAGTGATGTGCGTCCTAACAATTTTATCAATTTGTCTTTTAGAAATCACTGAAAACCGCGATTATTTTCGGATGTAAAAGGCTTTTACTTTTTTTTAAGTTGGATGTGTTCGGAACTGATAAGGATATGATGAAAAGAAAATTCATATATATTAGAAAAATAAAAGATGTAAAAAAAGACATGTAATAAATGTTATTTCTTGAAGTCTCAAATGAGGCAATTTTTCTTTGCAGAAAGAAAATTACTCTTAATTTTTTTTTCTCTCTGTGTGGAAGCAAATAGTAGAAAGAACTTTTTTGTCATTTTTTGTAATAGAATAATCGTAGAGGAAAATGGTTACATATTATATCTATGGTGCCCATTCTAAAGGGCTTAAGTCAAAAATGTGATTTTTAGATATTTGTTAGTATTGATAGAAAATAAAAAAATCTTTTGATTTGTATAAAAGGCTTAAGACTATCAATTTTGAAAACAAAAGTTCATTTCTTTTTACATAAGACTGAAGTCAAAATTATTGTTCCGCAATTGGTATAAAAGCCAATAACTTAGTATTTTTAAATTGTTGACTTAGTCCCTTTATACGGGGTACCATATATATATATATATATATATATATACACCTAATTCCGTTTTTACACGATAGATACGTTCCTGAAGAATACATGTAAAAAAAGACATTGTATCCATTGATGAGAAAAAGATGGGTTCATGGTCTAAAATTCAGTAAAAATAATTTTAAAAGTCATATGAAAATATTCATTTTAAACTTATTATTTTATTTCTACAAAATACACATGCAATAAAATGTAATGAAAATGAAAAAAAAATTCATGAACAAACAAAGAAAAAAAATATCCAATTAAATCCTCGGAGTTCGGAATTTCAGAAGGAATTGTACATAACAACCATTGTTAAAAGTTTAATTTTGCGATTACAAAGAACTATTAGACAGTGATATATAATATTTCAAACCATTGTATGTTAGGAATTTATTGAAATTTTCAGTATGGTAAGTGAATTTTTCAGTATTTTGTTATGACGATTTTGAGATTCAAATTATTACTTAAAAATTTGATTCAATAATGACGACAAATTAAGAGACATTTATTTCATGTTTTTAAATCAGGTACATTCATCAGGTCATTCATCAGGTATTCATAGACAGAGAAAACGGCAGACGTTATGTGATACATAATTAATAATAACATATCATGATTATAATTATGTTCAACGTTATACTCTACGAGCATATTTAGAATAAATGCACAAACATAAATTTCATCGCTGAACGCTGCAAAAACTGATGTGGGATTTGGTTTAAGATGTAATTTAATGTAAAATCGGAAAGAAATTGGGTTTCGCAATTGAATTAAATGTATGTTTATGCCATCACGGAACTGACGATAGTAAAATAATTTATTTAGTACTTCTAAAAATATGATGCATAGGGATACGTAATTTTCGTATTTACGAAATAGATGCGAATAAATGCGAAATTCGCCGATATTAGCGAATAAATGTGAAAATTAATTTTTGCTACTTTTTGCCAATATACGGAGATAAATAGTTTTTAAAGCAAAATTAGGTAATGATAGTAACAATTTATTAACATTATTGCTTAACTAGGTTTTATGAGAACATCTAGTTAAAACTAGTTCCGGAACATCGACTTAAAACTAGCCGGAACAGGTTTGCACCCAACTGTTCTCCTGCTCGTACGATTCAAAGCGACGACGGTTCAATGAATGCGCGCGGACTGACATTCCCCAACTAGAAAGTTTGGATAAAAATGATGGCAAAAGAAAAAGACCGGCGATCTTTGGATTTCTGGTTCAAGAACTCTATGTGGAGTCAGTCTTTGTGAATTTTTCGGCGATAGAACATATCCATCTGCTTGTAGAAAAACGGTTCTGAACCACGTGGCTGCACGCGTCGCATATAAAGAATAATCAATCTTCAAAATACTGATGAAGAAATAAATCGACCTTCTGTGTGTGAATTTTCTTCCCACGTGTTAAATAGGTTTCTACAAGTACGCATATAGCACAGAATTAATGCAGATGTTAAATGATTCAAGAAATGCTAATGTTTCCCGGCCCTTTGAGGAAAGATGTGATTCCCACGTTTAAATCATTATGTGCTCTCTTAGTTTATGCATTAAATAAAGTGTCATTTATTTAGAAAGTGTGGTAAGGGAATTCTTGTTTTATTCTTTTACTTTTAACACAATGTACTAATTCTCTAGAATCACAGCCATAACAATAATTATTAACAAAGACCATTTACGATATTAACTGAGATATTTCACTCTTCTTCAGATTTTCTCTGAATTTCACTCGAACAATCTGTCGGTATCGAGGTCGAACCTAAAAATCTAACCGTAGGTAGATATAAAATTTAACCGTTAGTAGATTTAAGAATGTCTCTTGAGCGCCAAAGTCAGGGGTATTTTGGTGTAAAAACAGAATGCATTTGGACTAATGAGAATGATGAAAAATATCAAGTGCTCAATATTATGGTGAAGACAGTAGCAGCAGAGAACACTTTAAACAAATTGACTCTACACGTGACGACATCCAACGCATCAAACGAAGTCTTCCAGCATATTGACAGATCGTTTTGTTCATCTGTAGCCGCGACCTGACCCAAATCATCTTTGAACACAAATTTGTTATTGAAAAGCTTCTATAAACTACCATTTTTTACCATGTTTTTATTAACTCGCTTTCTCGTTTGTGTGTGTGTTTGTCCAGTACAAATATTTCAACCGATGTTTAACTAACTTACCAACTAGCTAGACATTTGAAACTTTTAGAATAGCTCAGAACACGATGGCAATCAAATATTTTAATACTTTTAGCCATCTTTAAAAAGATTTGAATTCATTTTCAGATAATTTTGTTTTGTAGACTGGTGCAGCCATCTATCGGCCGGGACGGGAACGAAAAGTTAAACGCATGTTAACTTCCAATTAAATTCATTTTCTTTCAAGTTGATGGGATAATTCATCAAAAAAATTTTATAAAGTATTTATTAATACATAGAACTGTAAAATTTATCTGATTAAACAGAAAATTTAAAAACATGGTATGTAAAAAGTTATTTATATTTTGTAATTATTTAAAAAAGAAATACCACGGGATGAGCTCATCGATAGATACAACCATTTGCACAGACAGCTAGCTACTTACAGTAGTCAACAAAGAAACTCCTGCTAATATTTTACATATTTTAATTGCAACGAAAAGCTGCTACGTTAACTTTGCAAAGGTAACTATACAAAGCCTCTATAGTCGAGTTAACAACGTAGATGCTGAGAGATAATTTAGTATGCACAACATAGTAATTAATGACAAAATGCAAAGACTTAAGAGAATTAGAAGACTACTACAATGTTAGATTTTAACTATGAATTTTTATATTTATCTTGGATAGGTAAGTAAAATTGTGATTTTCTTTAATTAATGAGAAATTTTTGAATTTTTTATGTATGTTTTTGCGAATAAATGCGAAATTTGACATATTGTAATTCTTTTTGTGAAATTTCGATATTTTATATATGATATTTACGTACCCCTTAGGATACATTATATGTGTCATGTAGGATCAAATCTGGCAATCTCATTTTTTTTCAATATTTAGTTAAGGATTTTTTTTATAATTTTTCATCAATTAAAAGGAAAATTTCTGGAAAATGGTCTACTAGTAAAAAATAAAGCGGGAATTTTTCTAAAGGTAGTTTCAATTTATATCTTTAAAAATGCTTGAGATATAGTCCTTTTTCCCCTTACCGTACGAAAAAAAATTTGATGGTGACTGCTAGTTTTGTTCCTACACTACGCATATGACAGATAATAATTTATTAAACGTGAACCTTTTGTACCTGGGACCTATTTTTCTGTTTTAATAATTTTTTTTCTCCAAGTAGTACACATAAAAAAAGTTACATTTTAACTCTTCAGAATGCAAGGGTCAACCTGTAATTTTATAATTTTTTTATGTGAATTGTTTTTATGTTTTTTAGACAATTTACAATTTAAGTTCCTTTAACACCAAGGTACAGCATGGGGTTGCACCTCGATCTGCCACACGTTGTGTCTTGGTCCTACTGATTGTTATTTCTATAACCTACTTCAAAACTACAAATTTCTCCCTAACTCAACCTTGAATTAAGATTCAAAGAAAATTCAGGTAAGTTGATCGATTAAATTCAATTTTAAACACAAATAATCCATAACAACTACTATAACAAAACATCTATATTATTTTGCATTGTAAGCTGCCAAATATACCGTCAAAATTATATCATATTCCTGTCTTAGAGATTGATTATCTTGTAGAGCTGCTTCCGCCTTGGAGAACCAATAAAAAAGTAATACTAATAAAATGTGAATTAAATAGCAGTGGATTTTACCTGGGGCCCTAGGCCCCAGGTAAAATCCACTGCTACAGGTAACAGTTTATCCCTCCAAACAACTGTACCTTTCTCCAAGCTAAATGTTACGTTAAAGTTATGATTTCGTGACTCATATGTTTCTGAAGAGGGACTCATTTAAGAATGACATTCTTTTTGAATTAACCTTTAACGTGCAGGGTCCACTTTTTCAATTCCCTCTTTAGAAAGGGAAATTTCAAACCTCGTAAGATCGGCCATTAAGGGGGTTATATATATATATATATATATATATATATATATATATGTATTCTTGGGCCCGTATTCTTTGGATACATGCTACCCCATCCGTAAGGGAAAGGTTAAAGTGTTGTAAGATCTCAAAGGAAAATATTAAAATATTTACCTTTAAAAAAAGGAGACTTCATGAATATGGGTAACAGTTAAACTGAAATGAGAATTTTTTTCGGAATTAGCACATAAAGGAGCTATAGAGGTATATGCATGAATAACTCTTACCAATTTCCCTCCCGCGCAAAAAAATGGAAAGGAACAGTTAGATCTGGGAAAGGCCTATGGCCAAGATACATCAGGTTTAAGGAACAAGTTTTCCTATGTGATACATAATCATGTGTCAATGTTAATCATATTTATATTAACACTGATACGTGTTATTATTATGATTAATACAATGAAGTGTAAGGTGTAAAATGTATAAAATAATAATAACGTTAAAATAGTGTTATCATTATGCTATAAATGGTAAACGCTGTGAGAATATTTCACTTGCATGCAGGAGAATAGGTTTCATTGCAAATGGATTCATAACCTAATATGGAATTGAGATTGAATTGGTTAATGAAGTCAAAACCGGGAGAAGAACTGGAAAGAGAACACACAACGAATGGCAAGATAGCAAACGAATTGCAATAACAAAAACCCAAATTCATGTCATGGTCTTTAATGTCACCAAAAAATACTTCGGATAAAACATGATGCATTAGGTGAGACATCATTATCTACTATGCATAATTACCCTTATGTCAAATCGTAAGTGTGGGGATATTTAATATATTTACAAGCGTAAATTTCCTTTGCAAATGCAACGCATTTTATCTGTGAAGGGGTTCCAAGTGCTTAAGGAGCGTAAAATTGGGAACAACAGTATTTTGAAAGTCGTATGCAATATTTTAGAAAATTCACTGACTGTAAATGTCAACGTTATATTGCAAAAAAAAAAAAAATATGTTTTCCATACCAGACATTCTCAGAGGATGATCGGGTCATTAAGAACGCAACGGTAAGTTTTGCATCACGCAGTCTAACCGACAGGGATTTACAGCTTAAAGCCGATCTGGAACGTTGCGTGTCTACCACTTGAATTGACCCCGCAGACTTCGAAAGCGAACTCCGAAGCAATTCGTCATCGTTCGTCCATTCTCCGATGAAGTCAGCGCACTTCTTCCTCTTTCCCCATTTGTCAGTTTAAGGGAGTCCAGGACGTAAAATTGTTCAAATTTGAGAAAAAAAATTTATTGCATTAAATATTTTTTGGTTCTTTTACGCTTAAAATGACGTTTAAATAATGTTTCTGTCTTAATTAGAACAGGATAAATTATTATTTTATTTTTGAACCATTCTAATAGTAGCCAACCGTTGTTTAAACCTGTAAGTGCGTTTTTCTGCATCATAGGTTTTTTCCCCATTTCTCGTCTTTAAATTGTTATAAGTCAAGAACCGTTAAAGATAAATGGTTGAAACTTGGAACATGTCGTTTTCAACTATTTTACTTTTATTTTGATTCAGCAAATTTGAAAAAAAAAATATTTACTTTTGAAAATATGATTTTTTAAAAATAAGTTACATAATTTTTTTTTGTAATTTTTTATCTAAATATTTTTAATTTCTTTAAAAATTAATATTTTAAAAAATGCTGAATCAAAATTAAATTTATATATTTCTGTTTAATTAAACGAAAAATTTTGACATTCGACAAATAATATTTCGAGTTATAAAGATTTTAAATTACCCCACATGTACTAAAAGTTTTAAATTTTAAAATTTTTTAAAAAAAATTTTGAGAAATTTTATGATGTGATTTTGTTTACAAATTATGTGGTTGACGATCAAAATAAATTCAAAATTTCAACTCAACAAATATTTTTTTTTTTAAATGTGTCCCAGACCCCCTTAAGAGGGGGATCACCTTTACAGTTGCAAAAATACACGGATTTTACTACCAAACTTAATGTGTTTTCAAACAGTTAATTTGTAATTAATTTAAACCGATTTTTTAGGGGGAATTGTATAAAGCTTTATCTATTAGAAAACAAAAGCAGAATTTTTGGTAGATTATTAGAAATATTTATATGTAAAAAAATAATGTTTTATGAATAATGAATCTTAAGTCAATGCATTGCATGCAGATTTTTTAAAAACTATAAGAAATACATATTAAATTATTAATATATATTTTATCCATAGATTATACTTTATTCTACACCTAAACAAATTACCATATTTCACATAAAAATATTTTTTCAGGTAAATGTTGTGTAATGTACAAAAAATATAAATTTTTTTCACAAAAAATTGCTGTTAAAAAATTAGTAATATGTACTTACCTAAATTCAGGAAGAAATTATATAAACATACTAAATATACATGCATACAAAATTTTAGAAATATCTGACTATTAATTTTAAAGAAATAATGCGCACAACTTTTAAAATAACAGTTTTCAGAAAAAGCCCATTTAAAGATTAAAGTTTCCATAAATTACTTTACTTTTAGCTTTAAGACATAAAAGCGGTTATAATTGTTGTATCGACTTCCTTTTTTTAAAGATTCCTTACATTCCATTCTTTAAAATTATATCATAATTTTAAAAAAAATTAGTTTTTTGAAGGTTTTAAGTTGATGTCCCCCCTTAAGGCGACAATGGACATGAAGAACTTCTTTTTATTTATTAACCAATTGCTATGAAATTTTGTATACTTACACAATGTTGTTTAGAGATGAAAATTCTAACCATTTTTCTATTTGGTAATTTTGATTTATTGCTTCTGAATATCTTACTACAAGTATATTCCTTGCATTATTTCTTCGTATTTATACACTTATAACAGAATACTACAACTGATATCAGTTTAAACAAAGTATGTATTTATTCTCATGTAAATAGAATTGACATAAATATGATACAAGTGTAAAGGTTTTTATTCTTAAATCTAAGTACTCTTACACTATTTTAAAGTTCATCGACTTAATCAAGTGGGAAATCCTTAATTTTGTACGAAATGCATGTCACTGAAACAAAAGTAATTTATCAGTAAAAGAAAAGCATTTTTGCACTTTTTACTAAATAAGCCCGAAAAAATGAACCTTTCTCTAAAAGAAATCAATCGTATCTTTTGTAACCTTTCATTTGAAAAATAAATTTAAGGTGAAGAGGATTTTTCTGTTTAAATGACAAAAACTAAAATCTCTCTGCACATATTATTGATCTAATTTTTTTCAACAATAGAATCGAGACATTTCATTAAAGAGGTAATATATCTTTCATATTCATTGTTATTAAATAAAGTAAGAATCAAAAAATCAATTTCTCTCCTGTAAGAGGGAGCGCAGATGTTTCAACCTGAAATCGTTAATGACTGTTTCATTTTTGTTTCCTGTATTATGGTGTAATGAAAAGGAAGAAAAATAAATACCAAAAAAAAGTGTATGGGATCTAAACACGCAATCCGATAATTTGAATTGGACCCGAAAAAGTAGAAACGATTGTTACTTTTGGCCTAGATAAGAAGCAATAAATATATATTTTTTTTTTCAGAAGTCAGCTTTCATATTTATATTTTCAAAGGAAGAAAATTCCGTAAGAATTAATTCAAGTAGCGAAAGAGACAGCGATAAAATCGTATTTATAAAGAGTAGATACTATCTATTTTATATTTCTTCTTTTGAAATAGCTGGGCATATGTGTCAAAATACTATGAAATGAATAAAGATATAAAGATGAGACTTATTAGGAATTTTAAAATTAAACATAAAATTAAAAATTTGAAAGATTTATTTTGTGAAAATATTTCTTAAAAAAATATATATATACACACTTCTTCATACAGCTACAAATTTAACTTTAGCGTAAATGGAGAAAATATATATTTTTCTAAAAAATTTAAAATCAAATTTGAAATCACTTATTCACTTGGATGTAAGATTAAAATATAGCAAATATACATTAAATAGCAATGTTTAAAGATCCAAATATTTTTGCATCAGGAATCCATCTTCTCTTAACCCAGAAACCTCTATCCAACAACGGCATTCACACAAAAGGCATTTTTGATAAAGAAAAACAGATTAGAAGATATAACTGTAGTTCCCCTCCCCCTAGATAGAAATGAGATTCCTTTGCGGGTAACACAGTTGGGACTGCTATTCTCAAATTTCACTACTATTTCGAGAATATGAAATATGCTATATTCGTGCTTTCCAGTGTGTGGGTGGAGAAGAATAACTGCTTTTATGCTTAAAGTTAAAAAAATAGAATCAACTGTCAATGTACTAAACCGAAACTGTAACCTTTGATATCAAGGGAATTATACTCTAAACGGGTGGTAGATGTTTTAGTACTTTTGCATCTGCTTGTTATGAAACAATGAAAAATTAAGATAATTTGAAAATTACACGAGTTTGGTATGAGATAGACTCTATCTCTCTCATATATATGTAATAGCACGGGCGCGGGTCGACAAATGAAGGGCCGAGTGGCATAGTTTTGATGTTAAAATGGATGACTTGTCGTCCAGCCGTGCATCACAAATGTTTAAATCCATTCCCACATTTCATCTCAACCCTCGGATACAAATCATAACACAACTTTTTCGAACTACATTTTTATTGAGATCACCGACAGCTACGTCGGTATGAATGCAGCAAGAGAAAGTACAGGAATCCGTCCCACTTCCGGACGTCAACACTCATATAAACTTCAGTCCATCACGTGATTAAAGGGTGTGTCTTAATAGTTGATTGGTTTAAAGTTGTTGTTGATGTGCAGAACTGATTTAAACTTGTACTGAAGCCGCGCAGCGTACCTTTACTTAAAAAAGACAGCCATCTTTAATGATTTTGCCGAAAAATGTAATAATGGAATTTAATGCGAATGCCCAAAGGGAATTAAATAACTTAAGGGATTAAAAAAGGGTTTGTAATTTTGAATAGTAAAGTGAGGAATTAATAGTTTTTAAATGTTAAGAGTGTTGAATTAAGAAATTACTAGTTTTTAATATTATATCTATCTATCTATCTATCTCTCTCTCTCTCTCTCTCTGTGTGTGTGTGTGTGTGTGTGTGTGTGTGTGTGTGCGTGCGTGCGTGCGTGCGTGCGTGCGTGCGTGCGTGCGTGTGTGTGTGTGTGTGATATCCTTGACGGGGCTATGCAACAGACCGGTGAACTTCATATCCTCATAATACTCCGGGGTTTGTAGTCGGACAGAGTTTTAGGCAAATGGACGTGGTCGTGGAGGCAGGCACGCCGGAGAGAATAAGTTAAGTCCGACGCCAGAAAGGAAGAGGCGGTCTGGTCACAATATAGGATGATTTATTAGCTGACACAATCGCTGGACAACATACAAAGTTGATTATTCTTAACACTTAGGCACAAGTTTAACCAGATTAATAGTCGAAGTTCTTCGGAAATCGCCGGAGTCATCACAGAGAAGACAAAGAGTCTCAGCGCGCCCAGGTTTTTACATCCTAACAGTCCCGTGGCAGAGAGAAAAAGAGCGCAAAACTCTAGGTTCACGCCCTGAGGTACAGGCGCGCTGAACTTTAAATTGGTTAAAATTGACACCTGACTTTAACGCGTCATATGGGTTGATGATTTCGAATGTTCTACGAGGTTTGATCTTACCCGCACGTGCTGCCCGCACGTGGCTTTTAGGGAGACAACTACTAGATTATTTCAGTTATTCCTAGGTCAAATTTAAATGAGGGATAATGGTCTGTTGCAATAAGATAAAGTTAATGAGGGGAGAGGTTTGAAATTCATTTCATATATATATATATATATATATATATATATATATATATATAGTTCCTAAATTTCATAAAACACCTATTGCTTTTAGAGCAGTAACCTGTGGTCACAACACTTATGCTACAAAAGCTAGTAAATTATTTAAAGTACCTTAAATTAATCTATAAAAATATAACATCTGGTGTTTGTGGTATAATTGATAATAGCTATAGTCTAATTAGAAAACTACAAACATTAGATAACTGTAAATATATTGTAACTTATGATTTTAAAGATCTATTTAATAATATTGATATAATTGATTTAAATAGAATAATCATAATGTTAGTACAAAATAATATTCAATACTTAGGCAACGAAATTAAACTAACTCGTTTCAATAGGCTCCTAGAATTAGTAACTAAGCATAATTACATAGTTCATAATAATAGTATATACTTACAGTCCAAAGGTGTACCACAAGGTGGTAATGCTTCAAGTATGCTAGCTAATTTATACTTATATTATTTTGAAATTAATAATATAGAAAACAGCAATTACAATATATTTAGATATATAGATGATATAATAGTAATTAATAAAATTAATAACCCTATAGACTTAAATTTTTACCCTCCTAATTTGGAACTAATTAAAAGTAGCCATGATAATATTAATGTAAACTTTCTAGATATTAATATTAAATTAAGTACTCACAGTAAATTTACTTTTGACTTATACGACAAAAGATCTGACTATAATTTTAATATTGTTAAATTTCAAAATTATCTAATCTGTTTACATAAATCTGTTTTTAATAACATTATTGTAAATCAGTTAGTTCGTATAAATAGGCTATGTTCTAAAGACAATAGGGTTAAGCATATTATAGACTTGAAAGCTGTGCTAACTCGTAATAATTACTCAGTAAGTCTTTCCAACAACATAATTGGTTGTTTTTGTTTTAATGAATAGTTTGTTCCGTTGCATTAATATGTTAAACATAATAATAGGTTAAAATAGAAATAATAACTACTAAAAATAAAAATCAAAATCAAAAGTAAAATAAAATAATAATAAAAATATCTCATAGTAGTAAAAATAATAAAAACCAAATAATAATAAAAGGATATTAGTCTTAAAATACGGTAACCTAAGTAAGTCTGTTACTGGGAATCCACTACCTCAATGGTTGCAAGTTTTATGACGTCTGTCATCTTGCGGTTACAAATTCTTAACTTCCACCCTGAATAGCGCCAGGCTTGGTGTTCTTTGGTTAAGTACTTTTAATCAAACTTGATTCATTTTTTAATCAATTCTTCTGTTAATAATGGATTGTACGGTGTCTGAGTGTTTTTATTTAATAGATCATACTCATCAGAAACAATCCATTGGTTTTTAGACAGTATTGACACCGCTGATGAAGAAATGCTGTCAAAAACCTTATTCATACTTTTATTTACTTGTTCGTTCCTCGCTGCAAGTAGCTTTAGAGCTATTACTGGTTTTCTCTTTCATCTTATTCTTATTTATATATATATATATATATATATATATATATATATATATATATATATATGAATGATGAAACTAAGCATTCTCTAACTACATCATTTTGAACAAAGTCTACCGATAATATCAGAGTGCAGTTGAAATTACTATAGGTCCTCACTATAGAAAATATTTCTATAGGAAATATAGGAATATCCCTATAGTAAAATATTACATCATCGTTTCGGAAATGATAACTTCAGATGTTTCTGAATTAATGTATAGTATTTCATTAAATTCTACTTATGAGCGTACTTTTCGCAATCAACATTGTCACTTTTGTAGTTTTGTCAAGCCGGATCAATGTTGACAGTAGGATATTTTTTTAGGAGTCACTGCGTCATGGAAATTTTTATGTAATCACCTGAATACCCTAAAATAGAAGAAATAACCTTTAACAGATTTTGCTACCGCAGTAAAATATCTACGAAATATTCTCTAGTAGAACAATTACTCGATACAAAACATATCAGAAATAATGAATCATTCTACTTTTTCCATAAAACTGCCAGCTTAGAAAGGAAAAGAAAAGAGATAAATTTTGATTATATGGTGCATAACTTTTTATCATTTTGACGGATATTACCTGTAAAAATATGAAATCAAATTTTCTGAAATTTTCTTTTCAAAAGTTTTAACTGATTTTCTAAGTACTTTAAAAGAATAATTCCAACGTTTGATGGGACCTAAACGAAAAGTCTCGATACGACCCAGCCGCTACTTACAGGCAATCAACATTGTCACTTAAAAGACCGATTGGGAAGAAAGATAAAATATTTAAATCATACAGTGTATGATTAAGAAAGTTAATTTTACTCTTTATGGGGAAAATGTCTTCAATACAATATGTAAAAAAAGTGTTGGTAGGTAATGGATTTTCAATGATTCTATAGTTCTGATTAAGAAGAGAGTCATTAAATTTAACCCAAAAAATGTAATGGAAATATGCATGAATTCACAAAACATATGCATGGAATAGCAAAAAAAATATTTATTTGCAGGTGCCCTAAGTTTAGATCCAAATACGAGTACTTTTAGTAGTGGCAATAAAGTATTTGGGACGATAATTCAACTACACTGCTTGACAACCCGGAGGCATTCCCACATTTCCCAATATGTTGTTGGGAAACGTGGAGACGTCTTATTATAGATACGCAATAAAAATCATAGTGATTACCACAAAACTGATATTTATGGCTCTATTTTGAAGTGTTCGTTAGATGCAATTACTCAGCAAAGTATCTTGTTTGTTAGCAATTGCTTTTCTAACATTGTAAAAGAAACCCAGATGCATAAATAAGAAGTGGAAATTCAATGGTTTTATAAACATATATCTTTAAGACTTTGGCTGAAATTTCCGTATTAGGCTTATACGTTTTTTATATTCTCCTTATGTATTTATTTCCTTGTTAATTTATTTGTGAGACAGGGCTTTCGAAATTGTTCTGAAAGTAATCGGACAGCTTTTACAATTAAATGAAGTAAAATAAAAATGGTTTTATGGGGGATGCAACTTGAATTTGTTGTTAAAATAAGTTAAGTATATTTTACCTCTCGGTATGTCAGTAATACTATAATAATTTATATGAAAAATTCAAACTCTGAAATATTAAACCGTATTCTAGTTATAGACGAAGAAAATTATTAAATCCTTAACATATCATCAGAAACATACACACGTGTAGATGATTCGTATTAAATCTTTAAATGGTACATCAATATTTGTTCAGAGACAACATACTTTAGGTTTATTTATCAAACCTTTTGGTATGTCAGTAATACTATAATATTTTATATGAAAAATCCAAACTCTCAAATATTAAAACGTATTCTATTTATAGACAAAAAAAATATTAAATCCTTAACATATCAAACAGAAACATACACACGTGTAGATGATTCGTATTGATTGGTACTTCAATATTTATCCAGAGATGACATAAATTAGGTTTATTTAACAAACCTTCCATTTAACTTTAATATATACTACACAATTTATAGATAAGAGTTTAAAATATCAGAAGCAAGGGTTCTTAAAGATAAGGTGCGAAAAAATATTCACAAATATTCATGAATGGACTTACATAAAAATCTGATTTTCTAAACGCAATCAAATGCGAAGTTTGAAGTGATGTATGATATTAATCAATAATGTAAAAGTGGAAGATTAAAAATAGTAAAGAAAGGTAATAGTAAAGCTTAAGGTAATAGATGACTGCCTACGTTCGGAGTAAATTTTTAAACGATTTTTTGGTCTTCTGCAGTAAAATAGAACTTAAGAATTAAAAAAAGGAACAAAAACTCACCTGTAAATAGCATACATTTTTATAAATTGGTCAATTTGAAGTATGTTTTAATGAAATTTAGCTAAAACGACTATGAATCTGCACAAAATACTAATGCTACTAATTAAATTTCTTTCTCATACATGATACATATGACAGTTATCTTCAAAATGACCTACAATCTAAGAGACATTTTAAAATTCAAAAATAATACACGCAATTTTATGTTCTAATATGAAAATTTTCCCGGATTCGTCATTCCTTGCCTTATAAAAACAGCCTAAAATAAAATCTATTTATTATACACCAATTATTGTGCGTCATTTCATTAACAATAGCATCACAAACATTTCCTGAAAATTTTATCATATTATACACATTATTATGTGAGATATCATGATAATCGTAGAGATTTGTGCTAAAAAAAATTTCTGAGAAAAACGCATTTAAAGTTGTGTGTCACTTCAATTTTGTAGCAGAAGATGTTTTTTTAAAAAGCTATAACTCAGATTCTCATTGATGCAGAATGAAAATCAAAGCAGTTTTGTAAAGAGAAAAGACTGAATTACACGATTCTTGCAAAAAATGAAACTGACCAAAATAGTAAAAAAGTGACATTTTCAACGTAGGCAGTTACCTTAAAAAATTAACGATATTTATATTCTCTTACTTAAAAATTAGGTAAAACCTAAAAAAAATTGCCCGAGGAAAAAAATATATACTTCATTTTCCTCCCCAAAAAATTTAATGTTATTACACAGTACAGTGGAGAAAAGAATATAATTTTCGTCATATACTTAATCTTGCAAAATAGCTGATTTTCACTTTTATGTGCGAGTTCGATTAGCTACAATAACTTTGCGTGTGTGAAGTCCATACATCACTTTCTTTCAGGCCTCGCTCCCCCAAGCGTAAATCAAGTTGACGAAAGCATAAAAAGGAATCCTAATGATGTGGGTCCGGAAGTTGAACATTTATTTTTGTGTAGGGAAATTGATTTTTGCACTCTTTCTATTTGATTTAAATTCATGCTTACAGCAGTGTGTTATTAATGGTTCATGCCTCAGAAATCTGAAATGAATCCAGCCCCATTTCCATGAGCAGCCGCGGCGAAACCATAAAATTACTTGAATAAACTACTCTTCATTGTTAGTTTAGTTTTTTTCATGAATGAAATGGGGAATTTATCAAAGTTTATGCAACGCTGGGAGATTATAAAAGTATATAAAAGCTGTGTGTCTCATATTGTATCGCTTTAAAGCGTCAGGGAACGAATATATACATATATATTTTTTTCTTTTTTTACTCATTTTATGATGATACTTTTTTGTTTACCTTCTTTTCATAATATTTATAATTTAATCAAATGTTTTTTCTTAAACATATAACTATGAGTGTAAAAATAAATGAAATTTTTGATATTTAAAAAACAAAATTTGATGCATAAAATTCAAACCACATTTAGTGTTTTATATTTCGTTACACTCATAGGAAGATCTATTTGAAGTCTTCATTATTTACCAATAGATGAATATTTTAAATGATTTATCCTAAGGGCTCATTAAATATCCTAATTAATTATCTTAAGCTTATTAATTATCCTAAGGGCTCGTTAATGGATAATTAAAAAGGGATATTTCTATTAAATGTTTTTTTCTTAAATATATAACTATGAGTATAAAAATAAATGAAATTTATGATATTTAAAAAACAAAATTCGATACATAAAATTCAAAGCACATTTAGTTTTTTATATTTCGTCACACTCATAGGAAGATCTATTTGAATTCTTCATTATTTACCAATAGATGAATATTTTAAATAATTTTTCCTAAGGGCTCGTTAAGGAATCATTAAAAGGGGATATTTTCATTAAATGTTTTTTTTTCTTAAATATATAACTATGAGTATAAAAATAAAGGAAATTTATGATATTTAAAAAACAAAGTTCGATACTTAAAATTTAAATCACATTTAGTTTTTTCTATATTTCGTCACACTCATAGGAAAATCTATTTGAATTATTCATTATTTACAAATAGATGAATATTTAAAATAATTTATCCTAAGGGCTCATTAAATATCCTAATTAATTATCCTAAGCTCATTAATTATCCTAAGGGCTCGTTAAGGGATCATTAAAAAGGGATATATTCATTAAATATTTTTTTGTAAATATATAGCTGTGAGTATAAAAATAAATGAAATTTATGATATTTAAAAAACAAAATTCGATACATAAAATTCAAAGGACATTTAGTTTTATTATATTTCATCACACTCATAGGAAGATCTATTTGAATTCTTTATTATTTACAAAAACATGAATATTTTAAATAATTTATCCTAAGGGATCATAATTTTTTTATTTTCTTGGAGAGCAAAATATATTTAACTTAGGAGAAATATAACATATAATTATACTCGGAATGGAAAATCGCTAAAAATATGTTTAATAAAAATAAAGAAATTAAAAACTAAACAAAACGTCATAGACACGTCTCGCTAAAAAACTTAGATACTCCTTTTAAATCTGAAAAAGATGAAAAATTCCAAATCGAGATGAACAGACTTCACGTAAATGTAAAGAATGTAAAGAAAATATGGCATAAAAACACTGTATCAAGCGATTTTTTCCTCGCAGAAACATACAGCCTGTGTCATTTCATTCTTCTTTTATAGTGTGTTAAAAGCTACAAAAAGATATATATTTTTCTGTACTTATGGTTCTCGAACAGAAGTAAAGCTATTCCAATACGTGGATTTATTGATATATTTAAGATAAATATCTGCTTCAAAGGCTCAAAACAGATTAATTCTTTTATTTTACAAAAAAATGGCATGTTTAATCTGACACAGAAAGAAATTATTTATCATGTTAAATGTTTTATATTTATTTCACTATCAGAATTTCTTAGATCTAGTGGAAAATTATCATATTTTTTCAAAGTTAGAAACTTAAACATACAAATCGACGCTATAATATCTCTCTCTCTCTCTCTCTCTCTCTCTCTCTCTCTCTATATATATATATATATATATATATATATATATATATATACGCACACACACAGTTTTTCTCACAAATTCCTAATATCTGATGATATTCTCGTACAGTTGAGCTCACCCTCTGTGATTCCAGTATAAAATACTTAGGTGGTTGGAAGGTTATTTTACCTATTTGCATTTGGCGTACAGGGGCACCACCTACTAAGATTGGAGTATCCGGTGCCTATTATCTAGAGGCTATAGACATCGCAATACAGGAAGATCGACTTTTTATCAACCAGAAAATGGATACTTAGAACCTTATGAGGACAATCTACCGTAAGCAGGGATTGAATGCATTCCTAAAGAACTGAAGAGCGGATTTAATTCAATGCCAGTTTTTTATCACCAGATACAGTATAGTGAATAAATCCTTTATTTTGAATTCAATACCCCCCCCCTCCCAATTTTTCTACACCATTTTTTACTAGATGCAGAAAATACAAGGTATCTGTGGCAGAAGAAGAGATCACGCCATACGCAATTCTCATTCTGCTTGCCCATAAGCAAATGTGAGTCAGGTTTGATATTTAAATGCTATAAGAGTTGTACAGCTACTTGGCCGTGCAGTGTGTGTTCGATCCTTGCCTGTAAGGTATAAATAAAATATGCTGTTGTATTTGATTATCGATGTATTTATTTTCCGAACTGACTGAGATTAAGTACGTAACATCATCTGAATACACAGCGCATTGTGCTGACCGCAAGCATTTGTATGTAGTTAATTGTTCCACGATGATCATTTTCCCGAACATTAGTTTCTTCTATGTTTCCGAACAGTCCAGGACACTTTACGGGCCGTTCGCCAAGGATGGGAATTAAATGCAATCCTCTTGAAAATTTTTATACTGTTTTAAAATGTGCCATTACTATACACTCAAAAGCCAAACCATTATGACCACCCCTACATGAATTCGCCTGGATGACGTGGAAGGCACGTGATCAGGTGGAAGCGGTATTTAACTGCTGCTGGAGAGTCTGAAGAATCATTCTTTCACTTACTTCTGTGTGTGATGGGAAAGGCTGCGGATCGCAGCGACTTTGATAGAGGGCAGATTGTAATGGCTCGAAGGCTCGGAACAAGTATTTCCGAAACTGCACGACTCGTGGGTTGTTCGCGACCTACAGTTGTTAGTACTTATGCAAAGTGGATGAATGACGGTGAAACCAGCAGTAGACGACATGGTGTTGGACGTCCACACGCTATCAAAGAAAAAGGTCGTCGGAGACTGTCTCGCATGGTGAAGCAAAACCGGAGCCAAATATACAAATACCATATATTATCTAAAGTATTGCTTAATAATTTGTGAACAGCCAGTTTAATAGTTAGACGTCCCCAAAATTTCGGAAAACTGAAAAATAATTTTTTACACCGCCATCGATAAAAAAGTTCAATTCACGCTTGATATTACATGAAAACGATTTTCTGCAGGCGAAAAAAGTTAAATAATCAAATAGATAATTTTGCTTCGTGCTAAAACTATGAGTGATATTTTCAAGAACTGTAACCTACTTCTAAGAATGTAATACGCTACGATAAATGTAATGAGATATTTCGGCGAGTAATTTAATTAAACCTGAAGCAGCCAGACAAAATTTCCGTGGAAAAATGCATTTAATACAGCATATAAAAGGCATCCATACAAAAAAAAATGTCATTTCTTTTTCCTTTATTAGAGGACTTTAATTAATGCAAAAGTTGTTTTATAACATGATTTTTTTTTTCATTTTAATATAAAAACCACGACTGAATCCCGGTATTTTTTTTAAGTAGTAACATAATGCCTTGCTTTATCTGCACAGTCAAATCTAGATTTACTCTCTATCTTCAAATTTAACCTTTTTGAACTATGTAATCACGATTAAGTATAATGTGGTTAATATTTTGAGTTGAATAATATTAAAAATTGTAATCGTGTTTTAATGATGTTGTGGATTTTCTTGAGATCTCTATGCCAATCTGCCCTTCTAAGCATAAAAAACGTATCTATTTTTTATTTTTTTCTGAGAAAAAGACATATGACCAATACCCTTAGGACTTCAACAGTTTTTTTAGATACATCTTATTTCTTCAATGGTTTTCTACTATTTCTAAATAAGATACTGCCTTCTGGCTTAGGAATAATGCCAGGTAGCTCACAAACAATAAAAACCGTAAAAATGGGAAAAAATTCAGATACGTCTTTTATGCTTAAGAGGGCAGTAATGGTTTCTGCATTTTCAGAAACAAAAATTTAAATGCCAGAATTCCTAGGATAGACCATCACTTTCGGAACATGTTGCAATACTCACTTTCTTGCAAATGCTTTCTATACAGGGTAAATGCACCTATAATGGGCCATGCCCCTATAATGGGCCACCCTTTAGAAATGTCGAGAAATTAAGGGTGGATTGTTAACTTAGGCAGTGGAAGGGGTGGGGGGTCATTGCCAACTACCTGCGAGGATCCCTTAACATTGGATTTTCAGTCATTCCTTTACTTTGTGCGAAGTGTAATGTGTATTCCGCTAGAGAGAAGAACATTTGTGTTTGTTTTAACGTCTGCTTAAGAAATCTGATAAGGTAAGTGAATTTTTCAAATTTTTTTATTTAAGTACTATAATGCCTGTTTATTGACTTAAACTATTATTCACTACGATAGTATGTATAATTCAAATTATACAGGGATTAAATGACAAAAAACTTAGATTCCACTGTCAAAAAAGCGTGGCCCATCATTTGATCACGAATTGTTACACTGTTCCTGTATTGGGCCAGCCCGTGTACTGGTACAAATTATTATTTCGGAACTGTCAATATTTGCAACAACATACCAACTGTGACAAGTAAAACGGTACATAACCGGCAACATTAACCACAATTTTTAAGTAAATTTAATTTTAGATGTTTAAATTAATAAATTTATATTTCATTTTTTATATATTTAGTGTAGTTGTACTGAAGTTATAAAATGAATAAACAGGTTTAAAAATATACATCATGTTTTTAGTTCCTTTTCTTTCCAAATTTATGATATTATAGAATTGAATTTTGCTCCATAACAGATTAAATAGATAGTCCATTAATGTTGTGATGGGCGATATTGATGGCCCATTATTGGGTGGCCCATTATGGGTACATCGGATAAAAGAATGGCCCATTATAGGTGCATCAGGTTGGTTATTATTTATGTATATATATATTTTTTATGAATGCAGCCAGTGCGCTCCAATTACTACTACAGATGTAAGGCAGTTATTAAAATGGTAGGTAAAAATTTGGACCAATTTGCTTTATCTATTTCTGTGAAAATTCAGATTTACTTCAATTTTTCTCTTAACCGGCCCATTACTGGTGCATTTACCCTAAAGTGGGAAACGTTTGAAGGCCTTATTTGAATAGTGGTCCAACTCCATTCTTGTTCATTTTGAGATACAGAGCCTTAAAGTCTAATGAGTGCTGAGAAATGACTATTGATGTCTGATTAGTATTTCCCTCTGTTGGCAGCAGAAATAAGTTGGAGGTGTACGCCCGGCCACACACCGAACGCAACAAAACATTGCTCACCGTCTCTGTTGCTAGACGTTGCGCAACCAAAATTTTTTATCGTGGAAAATGGTGATACATTTTGACTCGCAACCTCAAGGTTGATTTGATATTTCATCAGTAGTAAGAACACGGGAGTTGAAGAGGTCTGCAGTATTTTGTTCTTTGTTGAGGGAAGTGTTCAGTTTTGGGAAAGTAGTTTGTTCATAATTGTGGGTGATATGGCAAGTGAGGAAGTAGAAGTAGCTATGCTTTTGTGGCAATTTATACAATGTTTGTATGAAAAACCAGAAACAAGCTGTTGGATTCATCCAATCAATAAAAAAAGACACATTGGCAGTTTTATTAAAGAACTTAGAAATGACCCAGGTAAGTTTTACAATTATTGTAGGTTAAGCATACCTACGTTTGATTATCTCTTGGAACTTGTTGAAGACAAGATTCGGGAAAAGAACACCAACTACCTGAAGAGTATACCTCCAAAAGAAAGGCTTTTAATAACATTACGGAATAACTTTTAATAAGATTGTTGAATAACAAAAGCTTTTTTGTTTTGCAAAAGTATTAATATAAAGAGCAGTAACAAAAGATATACAAATATGTAGTTAAGTATCTACTTTTAAATCTAAGAAAAACATACTATCTTATAAAATATTTTTAAAAAAAATCAATAAAAAAACAACTTAAAAGCACTTTTTTTTCTCCTTGTGCCAATTTTGCCGCCCCTCAGATTTGCCGCTCTGGGCAGATGTCCTGCTTGCGCCTCCCTAGATCTGGCCCTGAGTGACGCAATGCTATTTTTCTTTCTTACCAATATCTTAAAAAATGGGGGTGTCTGGATTACTTGAGGGCAAGGTTTATTCGATTAAATGTGATAAATTGGTGTCGTACATACTTGGGAATATCAATTCCTCAGCTATATCTTGCCAAATTTTATTTATTACATCTTGGTTGTGGTTGTCCTTTGCTCTAAAATCATAAATTTCTAGCCTTGCGTGGACAAGAACTATCAACTTGTCAGCATCAACCTCCATCTCTTTATATTATAATAATGCAAAAATCCTCAACGCGGAGCATTAAGGGGACAGAGGACTTTCAAAATTGTGAAATTTGTCCAAAAATTCGATTTTTTTATTTTATTGAATTGTGAAACTACGGACGAGTAGGAATGTGTTGGCAAAATAATTTTTAATTTCTGTGATTACTTTCCTAGTTATAGGCATTTGTATTTAATTTAGATATTATGTGGTTACTAATAGCAATAACTTTAAATGTGTTTTTCTCAAAATAAAAATTTTCATGTCATACGAATATTCAAACTGCTCGAGGAGCATTTCTAATTATCGTATAGCTTTGAAATTTAAGTTTTATATACTTAACTGTATATCAAATAAATTTTATAGAAAAAAAATTATGCTTCGTAGCTCAGAATTTCTAAATTTTGTACTTGAAAAGACGATTTATAGGTGTTTTGCGTAATACAATGGGTGTTTTCACTAATATTATTTTATCTCTTTATATTTTTAATGAATGCTCAAAATAAGCAATAAGTTTCATTGTTAGTTCTATAAGGTATCATGTAAATAAAAATTACCGTATTATATGCAAAAGAAGTGCGCATGGAACATTTTTAATTAGGCCAATTTCTGATATAATTAATAATTAATAATTCATAAATTATTAATATTTCATCTTTAAATTTTAACCACTTTTACATATCTATGGTACTAATCACATATTAAAATTTCAAGCAAATCCATCGAAAACAAAAAAAGTTAGGTTTGAAGTTCCACTGTCCCCTTAATGAAAATAATATGCGCGTGTTCCCGCACATGCGCAGATGAAATGTTTCACCAGCTGTGTGTCGAGAAACATCGGTCAAAGAAGCATACACTTTTCTTGCAGCAACGTTTCCGAAATGACGCGACGATTTCCGAAATGACGCGACGTGTATCAAAACAATGTTGCATCCGGTGTGTGGCACTCCCCTTTGATTACATTTCAGACGATGCGTCCGATACAGAAAGCTAGAAACAGAAACGTTGCGCAATGTTTTGTTGCATCCGGTGTGCGGCCTAGCTACCAGTTTAAAAATAAGATAGAAATGTGGGCGAAAACGGAACTCGAAAACAGTCAGCGGCGGAAACGCGGACGCCGATTCGTCTAGCAGGCCCATATCTGTGGATCCAGCTATCATGTGATCAAAAACCCGAACTATGAACATCCTTCTTGTCAACATGACTTTGTTTTTCCTTTGAGTGAAACGTGTATTCGTTATTCGCATTCGTATAATTCATTTTCTTGATGTTATGTAAATCCTTGAAATCAAATGTAAAACTTGAACCGATGTGGATGGTGCACCGGTAAACAAATTCAGGTGTATGTAATTTTATTATAATTAAATGTGGAGTTTAAGATCATGGGCCTACTTCTTAGTGTGTACCTGTGTCAACTTAATTCCTGTGTCCAGCACAGGGAGATGGGTAAGTTACCCAATCGTTTCTACTTTTTAATTACATCTTGTATCTAGTCATTCTTTTAAAGCATTTTTTATTGGTAAAGGGGAAGTTTACATCTCCCAAAAATGTCTTGTATGAACATGAAAGGGAGACTAACTCCATTTTTTTTTTAAAGTAGTGTTGGACCACTACTATTCAAATAAAGCCTCTATTTGTGGATGCTTGAAAAGTTTACTGAGTAGTGAGTACGACAGGTGATCACGAAGTGAATTTCTACGAGGCGTGGGAGTTGTTCAGAATGCGATGGATCATGGCATTTTGGATGAAAAAGTTTTGATTTTTAACTCTGAAAATTTCAACGTTGTACCGCGAATGGAAGAATTCCGGTAAAGCATCGAACCTACAGCAATAGTGTGACTGTAGAAAGACTCTGGATGATCGTCTGCCGGGTTTGTCAGCAGTCACATCAAACGAAACGAGTGTAACTTCGGCGAAAATAACATCGCAGTTCTATGTAGGGGTTTATACCCACATCAGCGTCAGGATTGTGCAAGGTTCACTGCATGATATCGGCTTTAATAGACGATGTCCAACGACGTATTAGAGAGGTATCTCAGTTTATCTCGCACTTCAGAGTATATAAGAAAGGATAAAATTGAAAAGAAATTTTAATTAAATTACGCTGTGGTAAAAGTTAATGTATTCGCATGGTAACCTTGATAAGTTGTAAAAAACTTTAAACTCACGGCGCAACAGTCCGATGTGGACCAGGGCCGGCGGTATCCATCTACGTTTTCTTCACCGTGGGCTTGGGATGCCATACAGCATATGTCTTAGCCAGGTGGTCAACCTGACGTGGGACCCCCAGGTTCTCAAGCATGTTTGGTCCTCATTTTATCGACCCACTGAAGGGATGAAAGGCTGAGTCGACCTTTCCCAGTCGCAGAGTCGAACCCTGGACCTGTGGGATGGCAGCTTGACGCTTTTAACCACTACGCTATCGGGCTTTAAGTTTTAAAAAGCTTAGAGTAAAAATGAAAAGACTACATTGGGGGTTTAGGGTCAGCGTTTTGCACATGGCTCATATTCATGGGGGGATGAAAATTAGCGTTCGGAAGCAAAGCCTTTTGAATGTTAGGAGGTTAGTTTGTAAAATTTTTGCATGTAATGATAAGACATGGTCTTGTAGTTATTTTATATCTGGAATTTAAGCTAATTTAAAATTGGTGTGTTTTAACCCGTAGCAGTATTTAATGCAATTAGTTAGTTCATTGTGTATTAAATAAATACACATGAAAAGTTCTTCGAAATATATATATGCATCAGACTTTACATCATAGTTTGACATCAAAACTATAAATGCTATAAATTTTTATTGTTTCTTTATACACATTAACTAAATATTGATTGAATCTATAAAGTCAAATTTGAGGAATTTTCCCTAAACGCATAATACTTATGGGAACTATATTGAAATAAAGATTTTTTAAAATCTTTAATTCAAGTCGTCATAAACAAGAAAGGTGAGTTTACGTTCAAAAGAATTCATGAAACATCAGTTTATAAAATATGATGAATAAAACAAGCGCCCAGCGTAAAGATACCTTGCATTAATCATATTTGAAAAATAATATAATTCAAAACATGGCGGATATGGTACCAATGAGTGCGGGAAGAATTTAGTCATCAACAGAGCTAATGACAAATTTCATTTTTGATTACAATTTTTATTTTATTAATGAATAATATTGTAGGCAGGAGTTTATTTAAAATTTAATAACTTTACTTATTGATAAAACGTTAAATCAATTACTGACAGTGGAAGTATCCTATTTCAAAAAGAAGCGTATTTCGACGCCTCCCAGAAAAGGAGGAACAGTTTTTGAGCGTATCTTAAAGATGACAAATTCACTAAAAATGTGAACAAAATATGCCATAATTAAATTTATTAAATATGCCATATATTAATCCTTATGACGGAAGTAATATATAAAAAGTCTCAAATATCAGGTGAATTTATCTTAAAACAGCAACAGGAGCTTATCAGAAAAAGTCAATATTTAATCATATATCACTGTTATTTCACGATAAAGTGTAGTTGAAATATAGGTATATCTAAAAATCCATTAATTCCAAACGTTTTATAAAAGAAAGAGCCATTTTTTACAGAAAACTATATTATTTTTTTGAAAATTCTCATTAGCTATGTCATGTAGATAATTCGAGAAGAATGAAATATAAAATAATTTAGTTCTTTAAGAACTAGATGGAAGAACTTAATTGCTATCCTCTTCTTTAAGATGATAATAAAAATGGCTATCCATAAAGCATTTCCACGAGTGTTAATGAGACAAATTCAGTTTCATACGTACTTCATTGTTTGGGTTAGAGATGTTAATAATTTTACTCCGAGAATTATTCCAATTGTGTGTGTATGTGTGTGTCAGTGAAATACTTTCTTAATTAAATATTCAGTTTCATGAGACATTCGGTTTCTTAACATTTACAAAGCCCTTATAAACTTAACACCATTTTTAAGTATACATCACACTAAAATAACTCAACAATTAACGCGATTTTGAAAAGAAACATCCCAACAAAGACTTCTCTTACACACACTAAATAACTGGAATAATGTCACTGAGGAAGTCCGGAAACTAATTTTTAAGCCTCAGTCCAAACATTATTCCCAAAATAAGGGAATAAAGTCTGCAATTTAAAATAATACCCCACGCCATGTCCCCCCAATTGTAGAGAAACTATTGTTCTCTACTATATATCATCAACAAAGTTCAAGAGGGAAAAATAATGTTTGAACAATAAAAAACAAAGCTTTTTTTTATCATTAACATGGCTTTATCTTCCAATTTAAGTAGACTATCTAGTTTTTAATGTGATAATTTGCAGGATAATGTGCTCATATTTTTTATCGTAGATGAAAATAGCTTTTATTCATGAAGATGGGTTTGAAGGCGATATTCAACACACATGCACCAACATTTCACCCTCAATTACTTTATTGGCTCTTAAAAAAGGACATGAGATTAAATTAATCTTGTCAAATGCACTTAGTGAACATAATAATTATGAAGTGGTGTCGAAAAAAAAATTCAAGAATATTAATTTTAAACAAAGACAGCGGTGTGTAAGTTTCCATGCTTTTTTAATAAAATCTTTTACTCTGTGAAAAGAAAGAGACATGTCCATAATAATACGTGAATAAAAATTTGTGAAATTATAGGAAAAATTAAATATTTTTTTTTCTAATCAAACTTTTAATTTAGTAAGAGAAATAATTAAACATTATTTTTTTTAAACCGTTTAAAAATTTAATAAATTAGGAAAAAAATTCCCTTTTTACGTAAAGCAAGCCTTTTAAAAGTTTAAAATTTTTTCTTGGTTCGGTCATTGACTTCCATTTACCGTACTTTTGGCGTGACAGTTGTGCTTTAAAATACCTCATTGAACAGGAACCCATGGTAATCGAATTAATATGTCATTTGTTTTGCATAGTTTTAGAAAAACTGAAGTTCTCCTAACACCCCATGTTTCTTTAAGGCTAAAAGTATTGTGTAATTTATTACTGTGACATTACTTAAAATAAATTACTAACCTGAAACGTTTGACTATGTACCAGATGTCTAAAATAATCATCACCCAAATCAATTTTTTTTATTGAGTATATCAGTTTTCATGGAATTTGATTGGGTTCCATTAAAAGTTCGCTATTTATTCATATGGAAAAAGTATGTTTGTCAATTTTGCACAAATATTATTTTTTCTATTGGTTAAACATCATGTTTTATACTGTTATTTATTACCTGAGAAAAAAATTATCGTCTTCACTTTATGCATAAGTATTATCCCTTCAGTTTGTCCTAGAAAATTATCATTTATCCACATCTAAATATTAACCATCAAGTTCGTTTCCATCTGATATAAATTCCAAGCACGATATTTCATTATATGCTATTTTCCCAAGTCTTACGAATTATTTACACCCATACACTTGCTCTTAACAAATGAAGGAATGAATAAATTATTAAGTAATGAATTTAATCGTCGAAACACAGTCGCTTTGAACATCAAAGACACATTGTGGTAAATAAATCCCTGTTTCAGAAGATTACGGGATAAAAAATTGATCCAAATTATATTCCACGTAAGAGCGTGGCTATGTTTGCGATAGAGCTTTGTGTCCCCTCTAGCAATAACGAAGTATTTTTAGAAGGACGATTACCGAAAAGTATTCAATTAGTCATATCCCCGAGTTTGGGTTTAAAAAAATGCAGCTGAGACCTGCTCCGACGACTGTATGCATGGTACCTTATTAGGCTCGTGATGAACTTTTATTCTTTAGAAATGCACTTTTATTAGTTGTTCTGTTTATTCCATATAATTTGATTAACTAGTACTTTATACGAAGATTAATATCGATATTGTAGACAATAATTCTTAACTGCAAGTTCTCCGGTAGCAATCAGGTAAGTGTCAATTCTGTTGACAGCAAGGATATGCAAAGCGTTTGGACGTTGTTAGTCGTATGAGGATATTAATGGATTGAGCAGAGATATGACCTTAATCAAAGGAAACACATTTTGGGGGACTTCAAGCTTGGGCACAGTGATCCAGATCTGAGAATGACTAATCCCTTTTATAAGGGTAAAAATAGAAAGCTCTCCCATAGAGTTATTTAATTTTTTTATGTCTTTCTTTGAGTACAGGTCGTCATAGCAGCAAATGCTGTATTTATATTCTATGAACCTGGTTCAAGTGATAAATACGATACCCTTTTATTCAATGATTTTTTTCTCACTCTGTATGTATACTATTTTAAGGATTTAACATGAGAAGATTAAAGATGTGTAAATGAATATTGAATTAAATGAACAGGATCGTCTTAACTGCTATAAAATATGGGAAAACTTTATGACATAATTTGATAAAACTGAAACTGCCAGCTTAGGTTACTCCTATTAGTTTTATAAAAAACAACGTAACCACTATTCATGCATTTTGGTGAAACTCTATGAGTATGGTAACTATAATTTTTGCATTTCACAATAGGAAAATTCCAAGAAAAAATATTTATACAACTAGATATACAGATATTATCCGTAAATTTTTGTACTACACCTTTGGGATTAGCAATAAAATTTAGAAGAAGTGCAAATTTTTTCGAGGCAAAAAATATTTCATATGTTGCTAATGGTGAGATTTCAGTTAGGGAGAACTCGGAGGCTTTTTTATAATTGTAAAATATACCATTAAGATTAATAACTTATAGTAGTATATTAGCTCAAAGCATTTTCTGATAGGCATGCAGTTTCAAAGTGTTTAAGGCATCAGCCTGTCACGTCGGGGTTGCAGGTCCGAATAACGCATAAGGCATGGCTATAAAATAGAGGTAAAGTCAGTCTTCCACTTGCGAACAAAAAGAAAAGAGGAGGTGCAATCTACTGCCTATATTTTATGGGCTTCGTTTGTCAATAGAAGTTCTTCAAGTATGTGCCACTATTTCCTCTCATATCTTAATATGAACACCGAACTGGGGTCTTGCAGTGCGAACTCTGGGGCATAAGAAACAGCGACATTGTTTGATAATCCAAAAAAAAATTGAGAAACCGACACATTCGAAGCTATGCGACAAGATTGGTTGGAAACACATGCTCGCAGCGTGAAATACTGCACGCACTAGAAAAAAACCCGATTTTAGAAATTAGTCTAGGGTTATGGTAACCTGTTCGTACTTACTTAAATAAAGGGGAATAAGCCACCAACCCATGCCCCTCTTGGCCTGTACACGTCCGGGTTCCAGCCAAATCCACGTGGAGGTCGAAGCACAGATGTCGTTTACAATGTTTCCTACAACTCCAATAGAGGATACAGCTTTCCCAAGAGAGCCTTAGGGACTGTTCACATAGAATCCGTTAGAGCCAGCGTTACTTGTATTGACAGGTTTTAAACCAATCACAGGCCTTAAAAATTTCGTGACTAATCGTTTGGATGTTTTTAATTGGTTAAATATGAAGGCCTTATCTAAATAGTGGTCCAACCCCATTCTTGCTCATTTGAAATACAGAGCCTTAAAGTCTAAGGAGTGCTGAGAAATAACTGCTGAACTATGATTTGTAATGCTCTCTGTTGGCAGCAGAAATAAGCTGGAAGTGTGCAAGTTTAAAAATAAGATAGAAATGACTTGTATGAACATGAAAGTGAGGCTAACTCCATTTTTTTAAAAAGTGGAGATGGACTACTTTACAAATAAGGCCTTAATATATTTCTATATGAGTATCGCTTACGCTGACGGATTCTATGTGAACATGCCCTTAGTCACTACCGCCGTTAAACGCACACAAAGGAATTTCATTACTTTGAAATTAAGTGCCTCTGGCTGATGTCACCCTGCACCGACGCCGGGATCCAGTCAAAATACACTCATGGACAAAAAAAATTAGTTCACCAAGAAGGAGTCGTCAAAATGAAACGAAATTTTACATACGTAATGACTACTTTGATATAAGTAAATGATAAGAAAATCAAAGTAAAAGGATAATTTATTTCAGAGAAAAAGGCAAAAGAACGGAGGAGTTAATACTCCGTTGGACCCCCTCTAGCGCGAATGCACGATGCGATACGATCGGGCATTGAGTCATACAAGTTCTGTATGATGTCTTGAGACATTTCGTTCCATATTTGCTGTAACCTTGCCTCTAGTTCGTTCAAACTAGTGGGATGCCCAACTCATCGTCCCAAATGATTCCAGATATGCTCGATTGGAGACAAATCTGGGGATCGGGCAGGCCAAGGAAGGGTAGTAACAGTGCGGAGACAGTCTTGTGACAGCCTTGCAGTATGAGGCCGAGCATTTTCTTGTTGAAAAATGGCTCCCGGGAGCCGTTGCATGAGTGGCAAAACATGTTTCAGGATTTCATGAACATACCGCTGGGCTGTCATGGTGCCACGGAACAATACTAGGGGTGACCGTGTATTGTAGGCAATGGTACCCCATACCATCACACCAGCTGTGGGAGCGATGTGTCGCTGTACAGCAAAGGCAGGATTGAAGCGTTCACCACGGGCTCTCCACACATGAACACGATTGTCATCACTGCCGAGATTGAATCTGGATTCGTCGCTAAAGACGACCTGGTTCCATTCCGCTGCAGTCCAGTTTCCTCGTGCGCGGCAAAACTCCAAACGGAGGCGTCGGTGGGTGGGCGTCAAGGGCAGCACACGTAATGGGCGCCGCGATACCAACTGTCCTCCAGCCAGGCGCCTTCGTATGGTTCGAGAAGACACAGAGGCCTCCTAGTGAAGGTGCTACCTGTGCCTAGATGGCGGCCGATAAGGCTGTTGGCTGTACGCGTGCATTTCCTACGATGTGGCGGTCTTCTCGACGACTGGTCTGTTGAGGGGGTCCTGAGCCTGGTCTTCGTGTACATGACATCCCTCGGGTCCACTGGTCCCAACACCTCCTCACAACACAATCAGAGCGGCGTAATTGACGAGCTACTCGCCTAGCTGACCACCCAGCTTCCATTATCCAGACGATTCTCCCCCTCTCAAACTGCGACAACTGCTTATATTGTCTTCGAACACGGCGTAATGGCATGTCTATCTCAGCTCTTCCTTTGTAAATGATTCAGCACACTCAAACACGCTTTGGTTACCTGTTTTATACTCCACAGAGTACGATGTTCAACGCCCTCTACCGGCTATACGTAATGCGCAATCACGCTGCATTTCTAATCATTTGCATATCTTCCCGACATGTACCTTCATTGCAAGTTTCGTTACGATCCCGCAATTATTTCTTGGTGCGCTAATTTTTTTGTCCATGAGTGTAGTTTGATAAATAAAAAATACTTAAAATTAGCTTTCAGACACAATTTTAAAAATTAGCTTTCTGACGTTATTTAATTACATTTTTTACCTTGATAGGAAAAAAAATGCATAGTATATTTCATTTTGTATTGTGCTATAGCCTATCAGCTTTAATTAAAACGGAAGATGTAATTTTAGTAAATTTGCTCATCTGAAAGAAAATAATAAAGAAATTTACGAGAGGCAGTCTGTTACTGTTTACCATAACCTTAGTAATGAGTTATCCAAGTGAAAACGGAGCGCTTGCATATAGCGCGAAATGTTCAGCTAGATTACATTTCCTTACTTGCGAAATGACGTTTTAAAATGAAGAACGCCTTATATGTCTCGCTAAAGCAGTGCCAATTTTTAGAAGTGGAGTGAAAATGACCTCTCATAATTCATCAGGTTCTAAATTGTCACCAATAAGTCGATCCTTTTATCTGATACATCGTATTTTTTTTTCAGAAAATCGTTATGAACTTTCGAAATTGCAATTTCAGTTTTCTGATTTTAAAACTATTTTATTTGAAGAATACTTATTGAATATTGTGGCATTTTAAAAGTGGTAAACTTTCATTGCTAATTGTTTATAGATCAAATATTAATTTAGCATATACTCAGAGAAAGTGTGTCATGTAGATAAAAGGAAAAAGTGATATATGGAAGCTATATTTTCTTTAGCTTTTACGATAAATTCAATTTCTTTGATTTAAACACTTACTTGTTTGTCCCCTGGATATTTAGTGCATAATGTGTAAGTGTAGGTATATATATTAATTAATTCTTTAAATTTCAGAAATATTTCACGGCATAGTGATTAGCGCATACTGATTAGTAAAAGAACTTTCACTCTGAAACTCATGCCTACTTACGCATATACACACACATCATATTCAGGGTGAATCTGAAAAAAATTGCAAAATTTTACAAGGTGATAAAACGCATCTACACGAGCAGTTTCATCATAGAAAGTATGGGCGGATCGCAAACATTGAGCCGCTAGGTAGCGTTGTACATGGTATAAACGGGTCGGTCCTGGCACCCAACGGCATTGTCGAGAGGATGGCTGGTTATACGAACCACGACATGGCGGATATGCAGTTAGTGTACGGTGCAGCGGACACTTCTGTGCCTAAGCTGCCTCGTCCGATTCCAACCCCCATCAGGTCGAGAATGCGGTTCCAGCACGATGGTGCGCCTGCAGACTTCACCTTGGGTATGGGAATCACTTTAGATTCAACGTTCCCAGGGCGATGGATTGGTCGAGGTGGTCCCATAGCTTGGCCACCAAGATCTCCGGATCCACCAAGATATACCGGATTTCTCGTGTTTGGACTTTTCCTGTGGGGCCATATGAAGAGCCTAATCTACGAGAGCCCCATTGAAACCAATATGGAACTATTCGCAACGATCGCTGTTGTTGCCGGCGATATTCGGGGAATGCCTGGTGTCTTCGTAAAAGTGCGTCAGCCCCTATTACGCAGTTGTGAAACCTGCTTTACAGCTGGTGGAAGCTCTTTTGAGCAATTTATTTGAGCATGTACATAAATTAATACATTCCTGTTAATATGATGGTTTCTGAATTATCTCTCATTATGACGTTAATTCTTTAAATGTGACAGTGGAAAACTACCCTTTATCTTCTCACCGCTTGATCTCCGACCATACATTCTATGGCGAATATTGCTTGTATAGCCGCGTTCTATCATCCCGCAAAGTTTTGCTTAATTTTTCAGATTCACTCGATATATTATACACACCCACACACGTACGCGCACGCGCACGCTCACACACACACACACACACACACATACACACACACACATATTATATATATATATATAAATAATAAATTAAATATTAGGCCCTCCATTCTAGCATTTGAATTCCCTTTCCTAAATCCAATCCGCAGTAATCTTACTTTATCGCTACAAACCCATAGCAACAGAGCTTCCCATAAATCGCATACCTTGCATTTATACAAGCGTATACGTCGGGAGAAAGGCATGGATTCACATCGCCAGCCCCAGAATTTGTTGACACTTCAAAATAACAGGCACATGTACCTCGCTTCTAGCGCGTAAGGTTGAAAGGTGATATACACTTCGCTCCCGAGCCATTGTATGAGATGGACGGAAGTATCTCCGCCTCCGAGCAACTGACATGGATGGACGCGCTTTTTATCACTCAAATAAAATGATTCGACCCGACTGCTTCAAAATTTTAATTTCTTGCAAGCTGAGTCTAGCTCCAGCCAAGTAAATATGAGCTTGTTTTCCTTTTCAGGTTGCATTTTAAGGAGGAATGTAATGGATATATATATATATATATATATATATATATATATATATATATATATATATATATATAAACTGAATACTTAAGTAGCTGTTGGTTGGTCTCATCTAGAATATTTCAGAAGCTGTATCTTTTGGTTTTCATTCGACAAGTATATGGTGTCAATAAACTTATATATCAATAAAAGATGTCGACATATTTTAGTTTTAACTTTGATTTTTATACTTATGAGTCATATCGCAACACTCTTTCAAGATAATGTCAACTGGATATGACTTTTCCTTAATTTGAGAGATCTGTATATCTCGTATTATGGTGTATCAATAAGAATACATTTTGCGATAGTGTATTTGTACACATAACGCACATCATATCTATTTTATATTATGCACATACGAATTTAGACTATTCCATGTTATTATCCTTCTTGTTTCCGCAGATGTGGTGTGGAATACACTGCAGAATATTTCATTAATTCTTTTTGTATCATCATTCGTGCCTTCCCTTAGGAAAACGAATATACCGTTCCATTCCTTTCTAAATTCCGTTTATATAATGAAAAAACACTTTTAATTTAGAGATGAAAATCCAAAGAATGCACATGCATTCAACATGGAGTAATATATATTAAACGGCATAAACGTCTAGGAAATTTTCGCCATACGAAATCAGCTTGCAGATGAAGGGACTGCAAGCTCAGTGACTTGTTTGGATGGTGAAAATAAAATTTAGAATACTGGTGACCAAAGGTGTCTTCGGTTTAGGGATATATAAAATTTTTATGATAGACCAAACGCAAAAGAAATTGCAAGATTCTGTTTATTATTTTAGGCACTGTAACAGAAAAGTTTAGATTTAAAATTTAAATATAAATTACTCTATGGCAAAAGTTTGCATATAGGTATTTATTTTGTAAGTTTTTATAGGGGGGAAACTCCGTGATATTTTTTTTTCAAATTCCCTCTAATTACATAAATTTTGCAGAAAAAGGAACATGTTTAGCATATTATGATGAACTAAGCAGAAAGCATATAATTATAGTATCAAATAATAAGGCAAAAAAATCAGTTTTTTTGCTCTCCTGAAAAATGCAGTTCAAAGACATACGACGTTTTGCACTTTGAGTGAGGATATCTTATCAAAATTTCTACTCTTGCCTTCTTTTTTCCGTTTCTTGAAACGTTTTGGCTCACTAAATCTATTCATCTACTTAAGAATTCCGCTTATCTATATATATAAAACAGTTCCGTAACTGACTGACTCACTGACAACGCACAGACAACGCACAGACCAAACCGCTTGACCAAAAGTGCTGAAATTTTGCATGGCGATTCGTCTTATAGTGTATTTTTGAAAAAAAATTCTTAGATTTTTTAAAATTAAATTTTTAAACTGTTTTAGTAACTTTATTTAAGTTTGAAATTAAAATAATTTAGGGTTATAAAATTTATATCACGAGAAAGATCATAAAAAGTCCTTTAAAATGAAATCTTTTTCGAATCTTTACCTGCATTTTCTGATTTTTGGTGAATTTTTAAAGATTCATTTTTAGAATTTAATTTATTAAATGCTGATCATGTGATTTCTTCTTCTAGTACTTGAAGTAAATTTATCGTGACGTGCCTAACAAGAAAATAGACATTTTTTTTTTCTTGCTAATGCGACAGACGATTGGACATTATCCGAAAAATTATTAGAATGCAGTAAAAAAGGTGTTTCTCAAATTGTACTATATTAACTGTACTATATTCTTTAGTATGTTCCTATTATATTTCCTATTAGATTTAATTTGAATATTTTCTTCTACATTATTTTGCCTATAAAAATATCCTTTACGATTTTTTTATAAATATACTTTTTTTGTTTTTTTACATCAATTGTATACATTGATCATCGTATTTATTATATATATATATATATATATATATATATATATATATATATATATATATAGTAAAATTCTCAATGTAAATTTTAACTTAAAGTCTAGTATTCTTTTTCACAAGAAAGATAGTCCCACATGGGCAAAAATGTGACTTCTGTCACGTCAGCGTATGCACGTTTTACGGCGCAGGCATGCTTTATATATTTACATTTTATATGCATGTTCACATTTTACAAGCATGTTTTACATTTTACAGCGTATGCATTTTAACATGTTTATTTTTTGCTTTAAAAATATACAGTTGGCAAAAAACTGCCTGATGGATAAGATGCATGTGCCCGCCTAAAGAAAATTCACCTGGAAAATGTACTTTTCCTTCATAAATTTTTGTATTGTTAATAAAACGTTATTTAGAAGTATTCCTCTCTATGATTATTTATGTTAGTAATTGATGCCATGGCATGTATGTATGTATGAATGTGTTTATGTATTATGTACGTGTGTGTGTCAATGAAAAAAATAATTATTTATCCAATTTATGCTCAGTAAATTCAAAACTTTTTAACTCAGCTTTTGTAAAGTTTCATATCGGATCTAATATAGGATAGTTTAACATGTTTTGATCCATTGGATTTGCTTAAACGTGCTAGACAGAATTTTCATGTGTATATATATATATATATATATATATATATATATATATATATATATATATATATATTATATTTGTATTAAAGAAATGTAACACCAAGGTTTTGCTTGTCTGGTCACACTGTGGACTATCTAACTGGACATCTTTATCTCTGTTACCTTTTAAAATTTCATAAAACAAACAGGAAATTTATAGAGAATTTGCATCTTTGAATATGTATATCTTGAAGTGGCACTCTAAATAATTTCAGTGTAACACAGTTCTTACATAACAACAATGTTTATTTAAATATTTGCACATATATATTTTGCTTTTCAACATAAAACATACGTACTGCTAGTACGAGATATATATAGCATTCATGCAAGGGGAATACAATTCAATATATTCACTTCAATATAACTACTCATTCAAGAAAAAAACACTTTGCAATACTCACAGATACTTTGAAATTCAACCAGCAGTACTGCCACGTAAACTTTGGGACTAACAGGAACTCGCGTAGGTTTGAAGCAACCTAGCTATGCCTCGAGCGTCTGCTCGCAAAACTCAAATATTATTAAACCAGACTCTAAGCATAGCTCCAGCTCGATACTTCGTTTCGTCAGCTCTACCCCTCCTCTCACTTCCTCTCACTTTCTTTCGCTTCCTCTTTTTAATGTAGCTGCTTGGTAATTATACCAACCTCGTATGCCGCAATTAACATATCTTAAGCGGTTTTTTTAACTTTATCCGCTTAAAGTTCGATTATTGTGAATCGAACCTTATGTAAACCTTACAAACTACTTCCGAAATTAAAAAGTGTTATTTGAAGATAAACATGTACCTAATTGTAAATCTCCTGTATAATATTGTGTAAAATGTAGCTCTTTTTAAACACACTCTCCTATTATATTCACTAAGTGGGCGAAGACCACTGGAAAAATATTGATGTTCAAAAATGGATATTACATGCATACACTAAACTAGATTTCCCCCCGAATTCAATGAATACAGATAGGACGTATGCTGCCAATATTTATTCGACTGCCACACCCACACAGGCAGACACAAATAAGCATTAAAAAGCAACGACACCTTCGGGGGTTCCTTTCGCTCAACATTTCCATAAATTACTATTTCAGGTATTTTTTTTCAGCGTTATTTATCTGATGCGAACAAAGATTATATTTCGCTCCGCTGATAAAGAGCGATATATGTGAACATTTCTCGAAGCCAAAGTTTTGATAAATGATATTTTCATTTCTTTCTGTGAAAGCCCCTGTTCACAGTTTTAGCCCTCCCATCACTCAAAGCAAATCGATGCGAATAGAAGAAGAAAAGACTAAAATATATGTGGTAGCTGTAGATTACATTGTTTAAGAGAAACAGAGGGGAAAAAGCTAAGGCTTATGTGACGGTTTGGGAGTCATTTTAAAAGTGTGATCTAATGTATCGAACTCTGTACATTTTAAAAGACTAAATAATTAGCTGCATTGTACGGTAGATAAGGGATGAGACGATTTTCTGGAGATCGACACAGATTTCCTACTGTCGTTAAATGTACTTAGCGATGAAGCCTAATTTTTCCAGATAAAAATTATCATAATACAAAACTACTATTTTCTCATTTTTTATCGTTTCTTGAAATTTGAAGATTAGTTTTTATTCCCAGAAGTATAAATTTGAAAGATATATAATATTAAAGTAATATCATAAAATGACTCGTTATATGTGATGCAACCTATGAAAAGCTCGGAAACGTAAATTTCACAGGAGGGCGAAAAAATAAAACTTCATTCAATTCTAAACTACAAATTTTCAGGTTTGAAATTTTGGCAAATTGTATGCAAAATGTTAGCATTTTACGTTATGCAATTTGTGCAGAGTGGATTGTTTCCAGTGTGTCGGATGATATCAGGGTGTGATAGAGTGTTTTACTGCTCAGCTGAAATAATTACATTTTTTTGTTGTGTTGGTTATTTGTTGTAAGTTTGGGAATCATGTTAATAGTTTGACTGATTGAAATTCGACCCCAAAACAGAGAAATTAAATTAATATTTTATATTTCTGAAAAAAAAAAGTTCTTCCTTTTTTCATTATAATATTCTGTACTCATTTTTCCTTCTGAAATAGTGTATTCGGCACTATCTCATATTTTATAAATAAAATTATCTTTTGAATGTAATAAAACATTGGAAACTGACTGCTGAAAGCAAAGTTTAAAGACTGCATTTCTGTAGTAGTTTATGCTCAATAGTTTTTTTCACAAACTTCAAAAGCCGATTTCCTCAAAACTATGATTGTTTAAGTTGAAAATTTAAAACGCCGTATCTCCCACATTTTCCAAACGATATTATTTTTAAATACGTCTCAAAGTCTGATGAATAATATGCACCAAAAAGCTAGAAATTAACCCCACTTAAAGTACATTTTCCTTGGGTGCATCTGAGATCCTGAATATCAAAACTTTCTGAAATACAAAATAATTTTTGGTAGAAGTGGCTAATTGTGTGTCAACAAGTATAATTCTTTGTCAGGTGTTTGCATGAAATGTATAAGTAGCACAGGGGTAATTACAATCATGTACTAATAACATCTTTGGTATGAGGCATATAAAAAAATAAAAAAAAAATTCTAAAGCAGTGATTCTCAACCCTGTACCAGCGGGTGCACGTGCAGCCACAATTGTGTTCGAATGCACCCGACTTTATTTTGAAATTTCTTTTACATAGATTATTATTTACTGCGATGGGTAAAAATGTGTAGCACACAGACAACACGCCACCAACACCGCACTGGTCATCATTCGGGGAGGGGTGGGGGGTTATCACGCGAATTACGAGACATCAGGTAATTCAGTTCAGAGTAAAAAATATCGTTAAATATTAAATAAAGTATTCATAAGTAATAAATCCGTTAATACTTCTTATTTTTTCCATGAATGAATTATAAATTAAAATTATAATTTTTTTTTTTATGTTTCTTTTTTTTATTATTTTTTAAAACATTATCATTGTAATAATATTAGAAGGTTGGTAACGTACTGCTGAATAAATCATATATGTCTTATGCAAATAATGATCATCGGTGATACAAAAACAATTGGCTGTGACAGCCATGGTCTCTGAAAATTTCGATGTGCTCTCGACCACGCGAAAGTCGATTCTCGACCACTGGTGTAAAGGGGCTCAAGGTGGTAGCATGAGTAAGAAACAAAGACACACCCAAAGTCGATTTTGTCATCCCAAACCTTTTGAACTGTTGATATTAGAGTTTTTGATTTAATCTTACGGTAGTGAACTGTGAAATAGGAATAAATTCCTTGAGGATTCCTTGATGATTCCCTTGAAGTCACCACCAAGGATTCCTCCATTCAGTACTCTCAGACCCAATATATTCTGAATCCTTCATTAATTTTGTGTGGTTTCCACGTCTTCAAAGCTCCCTTTATTTAGTAATGGCTGTTCCATCAATAACCTTGCCCTGGGATTTTACAAGATGTTTCTCTTTATTGGGATCACTGAGAAATATTATCTTAAAGATCTTAATTAATGTTAAAATGATTTTTTATTACAATTAGTACTATATGAAGGCTTTTTTGAAATGTGGTCCAACTTCATTCTTGTTCATTTTGAGATACACAGCCTTGAAATCTAATGAATGCTGAGAAATGACTGCTGAAGTCTGATTTGTAATGCTCTCTGGTAGCAGCAGAAATAAGCTATATGTGTACCAGTTTAAAAATAAGATAGAAATGACTTGTATGAACATGAAAGTGAGGCCAACTCCATTTTTTTTAAAGTGGAGTTGGACCACTGTTTAAATAAGGTCTTCATATTATCCTAGCACGAAACCTTTGAAAGAAGCTTGGTTGCACCCAAAACAACACATTAGACATTGGATGAATTGTTTCAAGCATCACTTGCTTACCCCAATTGCTGTATTTGATTTATATGTGGCACACACTTATACTCACTTTCTGTCCTTTTGCTTAAAAACAAGTATATTAAGAAGATACTGAACTAGTCCTTTCTGCTAACAGTAAAAGTGAGCTGGCCAATACTCTGGGAAGCCAAGCCCTAAATTCTCTGAATAAGAGTCCACGGACTTCCGAAAAATGTATTTCCACAGAATTTTGATTCTGATGACCAAAATTTTGCTGTTATGTTGCAACGCAAAAATTCCGACTGAATTTATCTGAAAGTCATAAATCCATGGTGTGGATACAGTTATAAAATGTTCTTATACGGATCCTCTAATCTAATTTTTGATAAGTTTTATTAATTTTAATTATTTGTATCAAAATATTTAGGATAGAGATGAGAAATTTCTGGAAGCTGATTCAAGAAGATTTAAATAAATAATATCCAAGTTGACTAATGGACCATATTTAAATATTGAAATTTGGTAGATTGAGCAATAACTGCTAATATTATGAACATAAGGGATATTTTCCTACGATGTTATCCAAATTTGTCGAACTTACGTAAAATTTAAGCAAATTAATATTATAAATAAATGTAAGTTCTTGAACTTTACAGTGAAAAGTTCCACTTGGATCCTATTCATTAATATTTTCTCCCCTGGGGGAAATTACACGTTATACGACCGATATTTATCTACTAAATTTATATATATATATATATATATATATATATATATATATATATATATATATATATATATATATATATATATATATATATATATATATATATACTAGCATTATAGTCCGGCGTTGCCCGGGTAGATATATTGATATAAAATTTTTCCTGCATTCCATCAAAAAAATACTGGGCTGCACCCCGGACACTTCACGATCATCTGGCCAGACAGAATGCGCTTAGCGCGTTTCTACTAAACTGATATACAAAGAATAAAAATGAAAGACACTTTGAGCCTGTGGACCGTCGTCTGATTTTATTGAGAATTAATAACACCGTGTTGCGGGATTCGCACGTTTGGATTGGATAAGTTTACTGGTTAATTATATTTGATAGATACTGTTTAATTAGATTTAATTAGATTTGTTTGATGCACTGTTTAATTAGAAATAAGTTTTATAATTTACATTTGCCTTTATTATGTATTTTTCCCTTAAAAATGCACTTTTTTCCACATCACCCAAGAGGTAAATTGCAAGATGTTTTGTAAGAGATGTTTTGTTATGTTTTGTAAGAAATGTTTTGAATCAGATGTATTACCTGTGAGTAATGTTCTCAAAGACTCGGGTGGTTCTGGAATTGCAGGTAATTGTACTTTCCCATTACTGCAACACATTCCTGGTGATTCTCTATACCACTTTTTAGCACCACAGTTGTCACATATTTTCGACATCGATCCAATACTTACTTAATAACATATGCATAATTACATTCTGAATTATAGTGAAATGCACATAAACTCCACTGGTCAGCATTCATGGCACGATATCTATTTTGAGCATGTCTTGTTCTATCAGCGTCAAGCCGTAGATTACGTTGCACTTCGTTTTCTTGATGCCTTAGCGCAGCTTGTCTTTCAGCAATACCTTGTAGCCTTCGATTGCGTTCTTCCTCTGTTTCGACTGATATTCGTGGAACTTGTCTTTCAGCAATACCTTCAAGCCTTCGATTCCGTTCTTCTTCTGTTTCGACTGCTCTTTTCGCATCAGAAGACTTTACAAACGACGCACGTTTCTTTGGTGGTATTATTAGTTTTTCTCCTTTATTTTAATTAAAGACAAACATCCAGATGCATTTATTCCTTTATACTTTTTAAAAAGTCATCCGTTTAAAAATCCGTTAAAAATATCGTCGGCATCACTTTCCGCATGGAAACTAATGTGACGTCATATGAGCATCCAAACGATCTATCTGGGGAGCCAGGGCCAAAGGTTAATCCCAACCCCCTTTTCACCCGCGCATTGGAATTTGACCCCCCAGTCACCCCCAGACCAACCCTCTTAATGCATCTGGTTGTGGTGAATGGACTGTATCTACAGGTGGTACGCGCAACTCTTAGGGGCACAAAAAATCATTAAAAAAATTAATTATGAAAAAAAATATCAATTGAACCCCAAATTTCGTTTTTGCGGAGTTAAGTTTCTCGGGTCCAAAACATTAACTGTGCCGAATTTGGTCACGGTGGGTGAAACAGTCTATGATTCTATAGTGGGCAAACAAACAGACGAGCTCTTATATATATATATATATATATATATATATATATATATATATATATATATATATATATATATATATATATATATATATATATATATATATATATATAATAATAATAAACTTTATTATCCCTCGGCTGCATCACTATACGTGTTCATGCACGGCTGTCGTCTTCTAAAGACAAAACTGAATCTGCATTTTGTACTACAGAACATTATATTTTAAGCATTTCTCCGCAGCATGTGTGAAAACAACGAGAAGTAGTTTATAGTAGTAGTCACAGAGAGTTAGTTAAAGTTTTACACTTCTTAGATGTTATTAACTCTGTTAAATTACATGGCAGATAGGCGTAAGGATTACATGGAAGAATGAAAATAATGGATATTAAATATGAGACTAAATTATTAAACCATAAAGAAGCACACTGGATGTTTGTTCGCAATGTCTAGTGGTGAGTTGGTTGTGCGTTGTGAAAGGTTTTAAGGTGTAGGAAATATATTTATTTTTTAAATGATATGAAAATTTTTCGTAAAAATAATAGATGAATTTTCTCCTTTAACATAGGTCGCAGTGGCCCAGTTGGCAAGGAGGGCGGACTAGTGATCTGAAAGTCACTGGTTCGATGCTTGTCGCTGACAAATCCACTGTCGTGTACACTAATTGTGGCTGGTGCACGAAAAATCTGTCGTGGCTGCAATGTCCTCGAAGTTCTTAAAATTACCTCTGGAGGTACGAGGTTACGTTTTCTGGTCTCGTCACTTGACTTGGTTCAAAAATACGGTACAGGTCCTTTGCCCAAATCGGACTCTGACCCTTATGGTGCCAGTCAATACAGGAGCAGCATCTTCATCGCCCATAGCCTTCCTGACTTGATCTGATGTTGCTCTTGGTCAAGTGGTATAAGCAACAACAACAACAACAACAACAACAACTCCTCTAACCACGAGAATATATCGTTGGTCTAATTAACAAACCACGTAATTTAAAAAAATACGATTTTGGGATTTACATGCTATTGCATTGGTTTAATGTCACTGTACTTCTCTGTCAAACTTCATAACTCCAAATAAATTAATTCATCCAAAATAAGTGAAAAACAAAACCTACTACGTATATCCTTAACTTAACTGATGCTAACCTTTGTCCCTCCACTTTAATTATGTATATGTTTATTGACATAACAATGTGGTCTATATAACTCAGAACACTTTAGCATTTGTTTTAAAGAATGAACGACAATAATTTATCTTTTTACTGTGCAATAAATGTCAATTTTTTTGTTCATCCTGTAAAAAGTAGGAAATGTGAGTTACATGGTTTGTTAATTTGGACAACGATATTTCTTTACTGTAAAACAAACCTAACTTTGCTTAAACGTACATTATACCAAGAAATAAGTGTGTTCCCGTGTATGTTTCATTCACGTTCAGCAGAAATATATATTTTCCCTGATTTCCTTTTTCATTCCACTAAATCAAAAGTTCACTGACGTCGTTCAGTGACGGTTGATATCCGATTTTCTATTGTTCTTTGTGATATGTCAGGTGAATTTTACAAATGCGTGTAATATCACCGACCATTCTTCAAAATTATTGCTTCAATTAGCATCCTTTAATATCCGAAATGATAAATTAAATATTTTGCATCATCAAATATTTTTATGATATTCCTCAGATTTCGTCAACAATTTCCATGGTATGAACTTTTCAAAGCAGTATTCCATAAATCGAGGATTTTTAAGCATGGAAACGAGTGAGCTTTTATTGCAGAATAAGATCTTTTATATAGTTTGCACATTACTTTTCGCCATTTTTTAAGACTGATTTGTGCTAAAACTGTTGGATTCGGTAACATCAATGCTAACCTATGGAGGAAGAATTGCCAACTTAGAGTTAAAGATTTTTTAAAAAAAACTAGGGACTTCGCCCCTTGGCTCGCTACGCTCGCTCCTCTGTTATAGCTAATAGCGAGATACATAGGGGTGATTCTCGGGCAATGTAACATCCTCCATCCATTTACAGTTGTCACCCTTATGCGAAGGGATTTTCTTCACTGTTGAATTATCAGAATTAAAATTCAATTAAAAATCGAAATTGTAAGATAGAGACTTAACATGAGGTTTATATGAATATGAAAGCTTTTAGCTTCCAGATGGTGCAAATATTTTCTTTGTAAAATAAAAACTCCAGGAGCATCGATATTACATCCACATATGGGACGATATTTCTTGGAAAACTGTGTTCCATTTTTTGATGAAAATATTAGTCTGTTTTAAAATATTTTTAAACAAATGAGGTATAGTTTGAAAGAGAAATGTCTGTAGTCTTAGATTGTAAAAAGATCAAAATTCTACGATCATTTTTTGGCGAGTTACCGTAATCGGAATATGAAAAGTCAATATTTTTCCACAAAACATAAAATTTACAAAAACTTAAAGTCGGACGAATATGAGACATGTCTTACTTTGGTTCCCCCATTTTTCTGCATCCATTGGTATCGCTCTTGACCTCATACCCCCAGTGGTTTCGGAGGAGATAGCGTGACAACCATTTGACAGTGGCAGTGGGAGTTACTTTTTTTAGAATAGAGAGATGTACTCCATAAGAGAGAAAAAAAATACATCTTGGGCCTTTTTATAAATGCAAATAATACGAGTATTTTAAAATTAAATTTTTGGGGGGAACAAATCTGGTCTAGTGTGTTTTAAACGCTCCTAAATTCCTGTGGTGGACGAAATTTATAAAATGAATCCTGTTGCAAAGTGCAGAAAAGTTCAGGCTATCTGAAAATATCATTTTTTATTGGATTATCAGCATTTGTGTAGCTGTAAATAGTAAACACGTTTACTCCGTATTTTGACACTGAAAACGAATCCAGTAAGGTTAGTACACAACAGTCTTAAAGAAAGGAGCTATACTTTTATAAAATCTATATACTATATAAAACAGTTCCGTAACTGACTGACTGACAGATAACGCACAGACCAAACCACTGGACCTGAAGGGCTTGAATTTTGCATGGCGATTTTTCTTATAGTGTAGGGGTGCACTAAGGAAGATTTTTGAAAAATTCTTCTTGCATTTTTTAAAATTAAATTTTTAAGCTGCTGTTGTATCATTTTTCTTAAGTTTGCATTTACAACAATAATTTGAGGGTTATATCAAGAGAAAGAATATAAAAATTCCTTTAAAATGTAATCTATTTCGAATCTTTACCTCCCTTTTCTAATTTTTAGTGAATTTTTAAAGATTAATTTTCAGAATTTAATTTATTAAATGCTGATTGCGTGCTTTCTTTTCTTTTTGTGATACTTTAAGTTAATTTTGCGTCACGTGCATAAAAACGAAGCAAATTTATAAAAAAAAAAAAAAAAAAAAAACATTAAAATACGGTAAGAGATAAAATTCAACCACTAGATTAATTGAGATGGAAGTTTTTTAAGAATTTAATTCAAATCCGTATGTTTTATGGATGTTAAACATACAAATTAATGGCATACATTGATCGTTGTATTTAATTTGAATGTACTCCGTAGCAAAGCACGGGTGTTCAGCTAGCCATACTGTATGCATTTAATTATATTCATATTTTAAAATTGTAAGAAACAAAAAAAAATACCCAATAAATATATATCTCTACTTTATGCATTTGGTTAAAAAAATTAAATTTTTAAGCATAAGTTAATTAATTCAAATACATCCCTGTTGTGCTGGTAAAATAACAGCTGTTTACCTACTCGAAGTAATTTTTCAGAAGCGTTTCAGACCGTGCAACAAATATCATTCTTATAACACAAAAACTTTTACAACAAAGTATATTAAGCCGCAAATGCATTGAGAGGGGCTGAAAACCTCTTGAAGTAATCTAAATCAATAATATTAGTTTCTAAAATATCAGTGTATAAAATGAAATAAAGAACAAATGAGCAAAAAAAAAATTGATTTCTTTTTCTTATCTATTTTCTTCCAGAACACAGTTACGGTTGCACCTATTGTCATAGTGACGGGTGTAAAAATCTTAAGGGCGTATTTTTTGATAAATGGATTTATTTTTCACACCTAGAGGCGTAAAAGATTTCTCTCACTCTATTTTGGATCAGATAAATTTATAAGAACTTTAAAGAAAAACGAAGGGGGAAGAAAGAATAGTTTTTGGCACTTTTTCAGATGTGTGTGTGTTGTCTTCGATCGATACCATATTTAAGTACGATTTGAAAGAAGGGAAAAAAAGTTAAGGATATTACAGAAAGAGTTGTATTTTTGCGGATACATATTTTCTGAGTACTCTCCTATATTTCAAATATGTACTGTATAGTAAAAAACATGATGAGATCTGTGCATAACTTTGTGTGGTACAACTTTTTCTTTTGTAGTTTAGATGAACCAGACATGGAAGAATTATCCTTTATAAAATAAATTATCATGAATATATATATAAATTAAATTAAGTGACAATTTTTTAAAAGAATTTTCCTTAAGAAAGTAGAACATTTCTGGTAGTTTTCATATTCTTAAATTTATATAGTATAGGATGTAATTTTATATACAGTGTGTCCAGACTAAAGATATCCAATAGTCATGACATATTTTTACTGAACTACACATTAGAATAAAAAAATATATATAAATAGAAAGAACATATCACTAAGTTTTAATATCTATCATAGGTTTCGATCATAGTATCATAAATTTTGATTTGTGCACCTTTGGTAGCACTACAAACGTCTAAACGGTAATCGAGTTCTCTCCAAGTGTTTTGTAGCATATCAGGAGTTGCTTGAATGATACGCTTCTTTAACTCCTCCCCAATTTAAATTTTTTGTTTATACACAACGGATTTAATGAATCCCCAAGCAAATAGTCTAATAACACCTGATATGCTACGAAACACTTGGAGAGAACTAGATTACGATTTAGACGTTAGTTGTGCTACAAAAAGGGCACACGTCGAAATCTAGGATACTATGATATAAATCTATGATTGATATTAAAACTTGGTAAGATGATCTTTCTATTTAAATATTTTTTAAAAATTTCTAATGGGTAGTTCCTTAAAAATAAGTCATCACTTTTGGATTCCTTTAACCCGGACACCCTGTATAAACTCCATAAAAATCCCCTTGCGATTTTTAATTTATTTTCTACGGAAGGTACCTGTGAAGATATTTTAAAACATTCTTCTAGATTACAATTTTGGACAGTATATTATAGTGATGTTTTTATTTTTATACTAATTATTATCTCGTACATTCAGATTCAAAACGCGGAATTTTTTTGATTAGAACAAATTGTAAATATTTTTTCTTTAAAAATATTGGTAACTAACTGTGTTTTTCAGGTCAATCTATAATAACATATCCTAGATGGGACTTGAGCATGCAAGTTCTGGAACCCAAAGCCCTGTCAGGGTGTTTTAGAAGAACAAACGAAAAATTTTACTCCCGTTCAAGATTTTAGGCTAGTTATGGCATATAAAGCCAAAAGTGCAAATTTTAATTTCACTAGTAATTCACTGCGGGAAGATTTTTCAATTTATTTAAAACTGAAAAATCTTTGTTATCTTATTCTCAGCGATTTCTATTTCCTTAGCAAGAGGGAAAAAAAGGGCAAAAAACATGTAGACATTGCGTCCCTCCCTACTCACTTTCTTTTTTAAGAGTTTTAAAAAATTAAATACAAGAATTTGGATCTTTATACAGTATTTTATTTTTGGTTAATGACATCGAGTTAATTAAGAATAATACGGGTACGTGTGTTAGAGATTGTGCAGCAGATTTTCTAATAACCAGTTTACAAAAATTATAAAGCGCTTATTATACACTAAAAGTATTCAAACGGTGAGTTATAGTAGATATCTATTATTCTGTACCATTGACGTGATTCACAGAAAATGACAGACATGAAGAGGAAATTATATTCATCAGTAGCCCAAATCATATTGTTTTGAGCTTCTACAACATTGTCTCTGGTTCAAGACCCAGCTAAAATTTTCCTTTGGTCTCCTATCATGGAGAGCTATATAGATTCATCTCCTTTAGGACAATCTTTTAAAACGTGAAGGACAGAAATCCCAATGTGTATGGACCTCAGGACAAGTGCTTGACACATTTAAAATATGTAATGGCAGGAAATGTTACAATACTTTTGTGCTATAGTAAATCAACATGGTAGAAGCATTCTATTAGAAATGTTCGTGTTAATATCTGTTATGAAACTTTAGAGTTTATTTTCAGTCCAGTGAACCGAAGGCATGGCTCTAAAGTTGAAATAGGCAAATATTAGTTTTTATAACATAATCAAAATTGATTATATGATTCTTAGGATTAACTGACCTTATTTATGGCTACTTTTGTCAGACTTCTGAAACAGAGCTCTACAGACTGAGGGAAATTTCTATTTTTTAAGGCGATTTTAAAGGATGCTAAGAAAAAAAAGGTTTCAAGTTAAAGATTTAATTATATCCCGTCTCCCTTTTCCTTGACTCTAAATGCAAATTGTTACTACAAAGAATATGCATAATTTATAAAGAATATATTGTGCGTATATGAATTTATCACTTGTACATTATTTTAGTGATATTATAACAGTATTATGTGTATGTCATAATTCGACACATACTGATTAGCTAGTACCGCTTTTATGGAGAAACATATTGCAAATGAAAACTGCCTGGGCTGAGAGATATCTAATGTTGAATGATCTTCAAAATATAGCTTTTGGTTATCCACAGCAATTTTTTGAGAGTTTCTTCCCAGACATATCTTGAAGCATTTCTGGATAAAGCAAAGAGTCGTAAGTCATACACACACGAGTAGATCCATAAAGTTTTTTAGGTGCTAGTAAGTTCAAATAAATAATCTTTTGATACACCGAGATAAACTGAAAGGAAACTCTCTAGTGTGGGAAAAAAATATGATTTGCTCTGTTAAAGTGTAACGTCAATTTTTGCTATTCAAATGCTAAACAGTCCGGTTCTTGGAGTTTTAGGTGGAGTTTTAGGTAGATAACTTCTATACATATCATTAAGCAATTAAAATAATTACTGATTCTAAATTGTGTTTTGAAAACTCAAATTCAGAATTTAAAAGATCTTTTGTTTTTCATTTATTTTCGAAAACAATGTTCTACTTGATTAAGAGAATAATTAAGCGATTTTAAGTGAATTATTAAGCGAAAAAAATCAGCTTTAAAATTTCTGAAAATTTTGTTCACAGAGTATTTAATCGATTTAAAAGGAAAAAAATCGTTTTGTCCTGGGTAAGTATTACTTGAGAGAAAAATATGTAAATATTTTAAGTAGCGTGAAATGGAAAATGTTTAATGATAACATAACAAAGGAACGTGATACAAAACTGAATAGTGATATTTTGTAAGAAAGTTTAGATCCACCGTTTTAAATATGGAAAATTGGGGAAACTCCATTACAAGATGAATAGACTTTTAAGTACAGACTTACAGCAGGATAAGCAAAGACAGTAGTGCCCGAAAAAGGTGTATCTGAGTTTGTGATTTTCTTCGATAATAGATTTTGCCACATTTTATTCTAACACTCTTTAGTATGTTTTAAAGAAAATTATAAAAATGTTTTACGTCAGTTTTGTGCACTTAATCCTCCTTAAATCCAATTCCAAATGACTACAAATACCCATGCTAATATCAGACACAAAATGCTAAAGCTTTAGACCTTTTATTATCCTCCAGCAGAACAGCAAAGATATCTGAAATACGGAAATGTAACTTGAAAATCATAAATGTTAATTTTAAGTGTGTGGTATATAAATTGATTTTACTTTCTTTTTAGTGAGGGGCTATATAATGATAAAGTCGATGCAGCCAAACCCCGTTATAATAAACTTCAAGCGACCAAAGGTTTTGTTCGCTTTATCCGAACCGTTAAGAAAAATGCTAGAGTTCACAAAATGCATAACTTATTAGTTGCAATGTGTATTCAATAAAAATGCATTAAAAATTGATGAAATATATTAAAAATGATCATTAATGAACTAAATCGACTAAAATCAATTACATTAAACTGACACAATAATAATTAAATTAATTACAATAAGAAAACGGCGGGACTAAAATTTTCGTTCGTTATATACCGGGTTCGCTATAACGGGGTCCGACTGTACACGATCATATGAAAATTAATAATGGCACCCGCATAGGAGAAATAAAAGTGTGTAAGTACAAAATTCAATTCAATTTCCCCTTAGTAGTTGAGGCATATAAGTTTTTCATACTTTTCCGAAAGAATACATTTTTTTCAGTGAAGTGAAACGAAGAACTTTTATTTCAATTAGAGTTCTAAAGTCCAACCCTAGGATATTTCTTATAAAGTGATAATATGAACTTTAGTGTAAAGCAAAGCAAAGCAAAGCAAATAGGTAGCCGTAAATCACTTCTTTATCCAAAATACTTTAACCTTTATAAAAGGATTAAACTAATTAATACCCAAGCCTTTATCAGGTATCTAAACAACGGATGAATGGGAACATTTATTTTTCTTAGTGAGGATTTCGTTTTCGCTTGCCAATTCCCGACACTGGTTTAGAAAACTTTCCTCCAAACTTGCAAGATGAATTATGGTTTGAAGACCGTGGTTCTGTTTAACATTAACGAAATGAAGCATATCTTATTAACTGAGTTAATGAGACGCATCGAATACTCATAATATGGCACAAGCCATTAGATAAATAATTAGTAGATCTTTGACTGCGTTTAACAGAACCTATTAATGCAAAGAAAATATATTTTCTGAGTAGCAAGAGGAAATTGCGTTCTGAACAAAGGAAATAATGAATAATAGCTAAAGAACGGTGCAAAATATGATTCCCCCCCGAACAACTCATTAATTTCAAAGAAGTCTCCCACGATATATGCAATTCGTTTCAAATACACTTGCTCACGATAATGTTAAATTGATTACGGTATTTTTCTGCGTAATAAGTCATATATGGAATATATTATGGAAAAGTATTTGAACAAATACTTTTGAATATCGACGATTTCTGATTTTTAGATAAATTTTCACAAGATTCTAATTTATTTTAAGGTCTTGATTCTTTCTGTAATTAATATTTTCTGTCACATTTTCATAATCTGGGATTTTGTATACATATAATATTCTTTGCCTTTTATTAAATATGTGGAGGTAAAAAAGCTAACACTTTTCTTTATTTTATACTTGATATTTTGCAATATCAATAAAGCTTACTCTTCAAGTGAAACTATGATTTTCTTATTCTCACAGAACCATATCGTCGCAGACAATCAGTAAATTCTCGAAGAACAGGAAGTAAGTAAGCTATAACAGGTCACCATAAACCAAAGTCATATCCGTCCATTCGTGGGATTGAAATTAATCTATGTTGCAGCTGTTTTAAACATAGGATAACGTTCCTCCCTAACGGTCCTCCGGAAAGAAAATTTCAGTCGAGTTATAATTTTCACAGCGTGTCAAACCCAGTCTGTATCGCTTGGACAATCAGTAAATAGTCAAGCAGAAAAGTACAAAAATGCGCCAAAATTTTGACATATAAATATATATATATATATATATATATATATATATATATATATATATATATATATACATACAAAAGAGATAAGCAACGATAAGTAATCCTACGTTAATAATACACGGTAGTTTAGTTAGAAGAGACTACCTGAATTTTGTTTGACATGTTATTAATTATCTACTGAATATCTAAAGGCACTGTTGAAAGAAAAGGAAGTGTTATGATTCTTTGGATCATATTATTTTTTTTTACAATGTGAATAAACTTTGTACTATGAGTGATGTAAATTAGAACGGTTAATTTACAAATAGAGTCCTTATCTTCGTGTTAGTGAAGTTTTTACTTTTGTTTTGTTTTCCTTTAATACACTATCAACCTGCTAGTCAATTTCCTGTATTTTTAAATATCTATCATTGGGTATCATAGATATTTAAAAATACATTTTCTCTGAGCAAAATTTAAAGTAATCATTTAAACTGTTATCTCTGAAAATTAATACCATTCTCGGATTAAAAGTAACTATTTTTTTCCTCACTTTCTCTGGAAATTGTTTCGTAGACATTTATATTTTAAAACTTGGCATCCAAAGACTCCCACATTTGGTCTACACCACTGAAATTCAGTATATTTTTTTACCTACCACCCTAATAGAGTGATACCTTTAGTTTCCTACACCACACATGTTTGCTGAGTTAAGGCATATCGTGCATCAAAAGAAACTGTTGGTCAAAAGCGGGCAAAGAAATGCTTAGTTAAAGATGAAAAACTTAAAGGAAATGTCTCTGATTAGTCAAAGGTTCTCTGGGAAATATAAGAATCTTTGTTGTGACCCATATTCAAAAGATTACTTTAAGCAATGAGATAATAACTGAGCGAAGTGGTTTTTTCATGAATACCTGATAGAAAAATGCATTTTCCAAGTTTTCCGATGAAAGTTCGTTGAGAATCAGTATTCAAATTGCACATTGATTCATCAACGGATTAATCCGAGTCCCACCATCGAGGTTTCTATTGGGAATGAAGCCTACCCCATCTTGATAATTCAGCCCCCTCCACTTCCCTGAAATGAAACAAGAAGAATTTGTTGCCTCACAGCCAAGCTACGTTCCTTTTACTCGTCACTCAGGAGGAATTATGTACCTCTTTATACCGGGGTGCTACTCGGTGAAATAGCTGCTGTCTTGCTGTTACATGATGATCCCATCTTCCTAGGAATAGACTAAGGGTCTTCGAAGACTGTAAGAGCCCTCAGAAGAACTTGATGATCATTTCTTGTGCAATGGCATCATGGCGATATATTTGGAATCACATTTTGAGAAGTTATCAAATCTCCGAAGATGTCCGAATTTTAAAATTGCCCTGTCTACCAAAGACATACTACCTCATTAATTCTTCTGAAGAAACTTCTGCATCTTGGAGATATATTTATTTAACGATAACCATATAACTCATATCAATAAATCATAAACTCACAAACAACAAAACTATATTATAGAATCCAGTTAGGCGTATATATAACATATTTCATGGCATTGTACTGAATTCTAAGAGTTTTCATATACACAGATACGTATTTCTACCATCGATAATTTCGTATTACCATACACACACGTTAAGAAAATTTTTAAACAATAGCTAATTTTTATCTGCAGTTTCCTTAACCAACCTACATGGATTTATTATTACTCTAACCAGCATGTATTCTAGCCTCTGCTGTAATAAAATATGCCACGTCTACTTCATTTTGACGGACTAGAGCAGTTATCCCTTTATTATTTTCTTCAAACAAAATTCAGTTCGTTCATGGTTGTCTCAAACACAGTGTATAGGGAATTTCACGCGTAAATAGTAAATCTTATACATCTGAGTTTAACATTTTGAGATATCATATTGCGTATTATCTTATACTAGAATTCCCTATCAGTGATAATTTAACTACAAAATAGTGTCAGTACTGAGAATTTGTTTTGAAACCTTAAAGTCCACGTGAAATTCATGTGCTTTAAACTGCATGTATATATCACTTAAAAGTAATAATTTTCGCATCGAGCTTGGCTTCACGCATATTTACTAACTCTCTCATATTAAAGTCACATATATCAATGCCTCGTTAAATTCGCTTTTGGGTATACATGTCACATGAGAAGTCCAATAAATGACACAATTTATATGCGTCATAAATGTGTACTCAGTGGCCAATATTAAAACGTTTAGGAATATGGTCGAGAAAAGTTAAACGCATACATAAGGGTAATTTTATGACATAAATATGCCATAAGAATATTGCAATTAAGACTATCATGTTTAATTTCAACTGAATATCATGTACTCCCCCTCAGAATTAAATAAGAAAGAAATGGTGTTGATTAACTCGAAACGTAATACTTGTTTACTCTTTAAAATCTCTTTTAAATAAAATACATTTTTTTATTACTTCGGGTGAATCGTTCCTCTTTTAAACTTAATTCTTATCAGTTTTATAGCTATACAAAACTCGCTAAGTTTCAGGAATGTGAAAAAAAATATGGTCCAGAAAAGAAGTTGAAATCTCGGTTTTATTTGTCAAAGTCTATTCCAAAGTCTGAGAATGTAGCATTTTAGCACCGATGAAGAAATGAGCTTGTTCTACTTTAACGGGAAAGGGGATTTTACTAAAAGTGAATTTGGTGCTTTAGAATTACATAAAAATGATAATTTGTAACTAAAAATTATATTATTTCTTTAACAAACGAGTTTGCCAAACTGGAAACTTTTAAGAATATACACGAACAAATTAACTTTAGCAATTTAAAAAGGTACCATTATATAAAATTAATAGCATTTACAGTTATACAGAAGACAAGGAATATGGTAAATTAAAATGTGTCTCCAGAAGCTTGGTTGGTTGAGACCTGTACGGTCAGTTTTTGACACACGAGGGCTAACTAAACCGGGTTCAAGTGCTTAAGCTAATTCCGAACGGCTACAAATATCCATACGAACAATGCGACCTGAACCCACAGACACCGGCATCGATTTTTAGCGCCCTAGCCATTCGGCATCGTCCAGCATGTTGCCAGAATGAATGGAAAATTTTAGAAAGGTATCAAATGGGTAATAATCTTAAATATGTTGTTGATTTTGTTGCTGGTAATGCTCCCTGATTGAAGGTTTCATTCACCAGGTCTTAGTAGCCTATTGGACTGAAAGGGGGGCTCTTCTTTTGATTAGCACCACAAGGGTCGGAGTCCGACTTGGCAAAATGAACGGTCCCATAATTTTGAACCGAGTCAAGTGACGAGATCGGGACACTTGACCTCGCACCCCTAGAGGTAAATTAATCTTAAATATACAGTGAGTTGTTAAAATAATTGAGACAAATACCATTTCTACAAACCTTTATACAGATAAACTATGATCCTACTATTGTCTTTCAAATCGGAATTAATTTGACATGGACAAGATAAATAAAAAATGTTATATAAATCTTCTAAAGATAGTACTGAAATTCCGTGCCTTTCTTTCTGCAAAATATCCCCTTAAAAGTTCCTATGATGAGGAAAGGGGAGAGCTCGATATGAACTTGCTGTACAAACATTTCCACAAATGATCGGTAAGTTTAATGTCAGGCGATTGTGGTGGTCAGAATAGATACTGTAACCTAATCCTCATGTTCTTCAAAACAGATGTGGATCTCTCTCACGCGTTGCACGGGAACATTATAGTCCTTCAAATAAGGATGGCCTTTAGAGAAATCGCTTGCACCGTAGATTTCAGGTTGTCGTCCAAAATGGCATTGCACACTTCCGTTGCAACAGAACACTGAAAGATAATTATTGGACCTAGGGTAAGCCAAGAAAAGTACCCCACAACATCAAAGAGTCAAACAGACCTATGGGGATGTACACTTCGGAACGTGTTGGCCGAAAGTATAACTTCTAGTAGTGAGAAGCAATGTGCAGATCTATGCATCCGACTAGATAACTCGTTGCTAATCAGATAAACTCCCTTTTTTCATAATCGGGCACTATCTGACACATTTTCATGCAATGATTTCCGTTATGAGGGGCTTCTTTACTGCATACCGACCATAAATACTATGTTTCTGCGGCTTCCCAAAACTGTTATTACTGAAACCTAATCCTTACAACTGGCATTCACTTCTACTGCTATTTGCTGCTCTATAATATTACATTTTCACCATACTATCCATACTATATTCTGCCTTTCACTAGCTGATACTTTCGAGTGAGGCCCAGACATTTTGCGTTTACAGGCAGAAACTAGTTTATTTCTGTACCTTGTCATAATCTTTTATTCTTTGCCTCATGATACACAGACGGTTTCTGCTGTTTTAGTTACACACGCAAGTCTCGCTTCAATTATCTTATTTTTTTATAGTCACTGCGAACACACATAGAATCTAGTTCTTCATCATATGCAATTGGTACAACCCGAATGAAAATTGAGCAATTGAGTATTTTTATAACAAACCAATAATTCTGTTAAAAAAATCCAACATTTGTTATTTGCTTTCTTTTACAAAATTTACTGTACCATCCGTTTCACTTTATCCGGTTTGTATCGATAAATACAGACTGCAAAAAAAAATAATTAAAATAATATTCATTTATTATTAATTTCGAATCTTTTTATTAACATACATTGAGTAATGTGTATTTTTAAATATGATTTATTTTGCGTTTATAGATACGAAACATTCTAGAGATCAACTACAAATCTATTCATTGATATAATATTCACAGACTATTAATATGCAAATAATATTGGGCTTGTTGAGCTGTGAAGGATTTCTAAACATTTATACTAACAGTATTGCAGAAATTTTAAAATTAACTCCTCCTGGAAGGGCTGAATAACAATTAATGAGCAAACATCATCAAAATAAATTTTTCAAATAGGCACTCAAAGGAAGAACTCCTTCATGCAGATATAAAGAGGGTTTGAAACGAAGCTTTATTATGATCTCTTTGTACTTTTCATAAGTAAAACGGAGAGTAATGATTTTATGCATTAAATATAGAGATATATTTATGTTTTAAATGTGAGTATAATAATGATAATTCGTGCTATTTTTTTTAGATAATCATGTCATGAATTATCGCCATAAAGTACAAACATTATCAGTCGATTTTTAAGAAGAGCAAAATCATAATCATGAAAAGGCCTTTTATCCCTTTAAACTGTTTTAAAAATATAAAGCACAATACAAAAACTGCGACTGGTTGGCTGAAAGAACTGACAATAAGATGCAGAAAATACCAAAATAAATTGCTAGCAAAATATGAGACCCACGTTCATTATTTCAACAACAGAGAGAAGTAGTGTTTAAATAACCTTTTGAATCAGTTTAATACTTTGTATTATAGAATAAATAAATTTCTAAGCTCTATATATCATAATATAAATAACTTTTGTATTTCTATGTACAACAGTAAAATAAGCATGTGTATTACTTTGTTCCATTGCATAAATAAACTTTTATTTCCTTTAAACGTTAGATATATAGGACACATAAGTGTATAACTACAAAAGGGAAAACTTTCATATCAAAAGTTGGAACTTAATGCTTTTTAAAAATAAATGTAATAATTTGATAATAATGTTTACAGAATAAGGTCCAAACTTTCTTTTTCAGAACTGTAGTGTGTTTCTTTTAATGCATTCCATAAAGCAATAGAGATTATAAAGTATTGATGCGGTAGATTATCGTTATAAGTTATTCCGACATTTTGTGAACTTGGGCAGTGTAATGATGTTCAAGTATGAAATGTTATGAATTTTTAAAAGAAGATATTTTGATAAAAATTTATTTGTCTTATAAGTATGATTAAAATCACCAAGAAACTACATTCGTTAATCTCAATACCCTAATGGAAATTGTAATTTGTTATAATAGAGAGCATTTAGTTCAGGCTGAAAAAAATGGGTTTTTTTGTTTATTTTTATGTATCTGTTACACAATATCATTTTCCCCAGTATATGAAACTAGGTCACATAAAAAAAAACTTTGCCTTGCTTTCCTTGTGTTATTCCTTGCGTTAGCCTTAAACTGCTTCGAAATTCTAGAAATAGATTAGGTCCATCAAATGTTGAGGATCAGTAGTAATAAAGTCCTGCCTAGATAAGTTTAGACATAATAGGATGTCACCAGGAGTGGCCTGCTTATTATTACACTTTTTACAAGTGGGAAAGGTTTTGTTTTGGTGATCAACTTTTAGGCACCCCAAATGGCGTCTTGCAAATCTAGAGATAGTAGTCTGCCAAGCTCTATCAATCTTGAAGGCAAGATCCCTACCAGGGAAGACACCAATGCCCTTCCACTTTGTGGCATAATGCCACTAGGTAAAATTTATTACTCAAGAATTTAAAGACTTAATGATAACCGCTATTAACTTAACTTAATTAATTTCATCTTTAAACGATTAATTGCTAGCTGTATTAATATTAATTTAAAATAACTATTTTCCAGATACATATTGTATGCTTAAAGCGATTATACTGTTAATATCTACAATAGCTAAATATATTTACATTTTCCAATAATAGAATCGATTACCTCATCCGAATTTCGCATCGCGATTCGATTTCTCAACTTAACTGCAAAAATAACTACTTCCCACGTGTGCAATAGCTTACATGTATTCATACGCCGATGTTTCCTAAAGATAATAACAATATAATCGCAGTTTAATTTCTCTGTTAATTTAGTCCTTTGATACAGCTATTATTTAATATTTATCCCCTTCTACAGACATTATTTTGTTGTTTATTCTAAAAGGAGATGGGATCTCTTTATCAGAGTAAGCACTTTAACCTAGGCTTGTGTGAACAGGTTTTGGGTACAAAAGCTTTGCTTCCCCTCCATAAAAGAGGGAGTTCGATTGTTAGCGCCATGAATACGTATTGGAATTTTGGAGCGTGTTTCCCCGAATTTTTCTATTCGGACATATTTTGTGATACTGGCTGGCTTTAGCCCATTTTTCTGTATCCATATTCTCGTCAACATGTTTTCGAAGAATAAACCATAATTTTCTTTTAAATGTCGCCATTCTTATTCTGAGTCAATACTTCATAAACTACATCATCCAGCAATATTCCTGAGTTAGCCAGACCCTTGGAATCATCATCTTCATCACCGAGCTGCTTTTAGGTGTGTGTCACTTTCAGAGATCCAACTTTCATCCTTATCTATGCATCAACTCGTGAACCAGATTCAACGTGTTAAGCCTGGCTTCATCCTTCCCGAGTAGCCGCTGCCTCGTGGTTATAGCTGATGTGTATCGTCCACTCCACATGCTACCAAGATCACGGTAAAGAGCCTGTGCCTACATTTGTTATACTTCTCAATAGTAGTTAAGTACTCATGAATGTTTGACTATATCTTACGAATTTAAAATACACAACGCAATGAAGATTTTAACCTCTATACTTTGCTGGTGTGAAAATCTAATTTGATTATCTCCAGTTATCACGTTCCATCCCCATATTCATCAAATATCTTATCATTTATTTCTTATCTTTTTTATTATCATTATCTATATCACTTCATTCACCATATCACTTCACACTTACAGTAGGGGTATATGTCAGGACAGACTATGGAAACATTCAAAGCCTCCCCGGTATCAAAACCAAATGAAGAGTGGGTAATTTAGCCGTCATTTAGTAGCATAAATGTTCTGTCGTCCATCATATTAAGAAGGTCATTGTCTCGTTGGTTGTTGATGGAACAACCCCAGGAAAAGTGTTGAGTGTTTCGATCACCAATAAGAATAGAATTATCGTTTGGCATGTCCATCAGGCTGTCGGGTAAGTTCTTTAGATTGGGTGGGCGATAAACATTAAAGATATGAAAGGGTCTGTGGCTCCAAATAATCGAGATGACCTGAAATTCTAGATCAGAGTTCGATGTTGGCTGCACATTAATACTTTGATATATAACATCCCTTATGAGGAAGTCCAAACCTCCTCCTCTTTTGTACTGCCTGTCTCTTCTAAAAATACGGAAGCCCTTAATCTATAATTCATAATGTTCTTTTTTCCTGCAAGGCGATGATTTGGACACCAAGGGAGTCGTCAAGATCTGTTATTTGGTCGAGTTTGATTCTAGTGGCCCTTATAGACAAGCCATTAACGTTGTATTGTAGGATTATTAATGTCCTACATTTAAGAGGAGACGATCATAAATTTATCTAGCAGGGCCCTCTGCCTAAACCCTAAACGCGCCCTTGATTTAACTGCGCGACGGGTGATGCATGAACAACTGAGGAATGTGAAATCATGACAATTAGGGTAAGGGGGACAGCTTCTGTAGGACCAGGAACATCCGAATGCAGAAGACTGAATTAGCTCCACTAGCTGGATATAACGGAATGGCCTTCACGCTTAGGTTGGCCCTACCAGTCATAAAATTCCCGATGTACCTTAACCCTTCCGTCCAGTGACATCCCGCGACCACAATGGGGCAGCATAGCAGGACTTAGGGGGCTATTAGAAAATATGAATTTGCTATACGTACAATACTTAGAAAGGCATCACGTAGACATCACCCACATTGTTTGAGTAAAATTTTCCATATCCACCTAGAATTCTCCAATTACCCAAATCGTGAAGTAACTGGCATACATCCCAACAAAACTAATATTCTTTATTGTTTCACCAACTTTTCTTTCAAAGCAGTCTTTTTTATTTACATTATAAAAAAGAAGAAACAACTTAAAAAATTTTATATGGAGGGTAATATAAAATATAAAAGTTTATTTTAAGTGGATAAAAGAAATATTTCATGTGAAAGTATAATGAATTGCTTTTAAACTTCCGAACTTCAGTGATTAAATTAAGGCAAAACATTTTAACCCCTTTTTTTCAATTGTTTCTTTAGGGAGGAGCGAGGCTCCTGGTTAATTTGAATTTTTTAAGTTAGTTAAAAAGACTTGTTGGTAAAAATTAGAATTATCTTTATGTAATTTCCAGAAAAAGTTAAAAAGTGATTAAATTTTTCCTGTAAAATGAAACTAGCTTTCAACGGATTAAAGTACGTACATTAAAAATTATTTTTAAAAACACCTTATTTTGATGATGCATGATATTGTAGCATCCTTTTAAAAATACACATTGAAAAGGATCATTAACTTCTACATCAAATTTTAAAATGAGAAGTTAATTTAGCTTAGATATAAATTTTACTCTTGACGACTTACTTGATTTTGTTTTATCTCAGGTGTTGTATAGTTTAAATCAGAGCTAAATCATTTTTAACTATTCCGCTGATTATCAGAAAGATAATGTGCTTTCATGCAAATAATGTTAGAAAAGATTGCAGAGAAATTACTCTAACATTTTAATGCGTACTTCAATTGAAAATTCGAAATTTAAAATAAAGTAGAATGGGAGAAAATGATTTCCTTATGCATGGAGCTATTTATTTACTGTTAATGTACCGTGAAATCGTATTCTGTAATGATATCTCATCTTTTGAATATTGCTTCCCTTAGTTTAATAAACATTTAAAAAAGCGAAATTTTTACGCAATTCTGTGATAGCATATTTTTTTAATGCCGGTCGATACATCTCCATGGTTAAAATTAAGTTGTCAAGAATTTTGTCTTATAATTCGCCCTTAAAAATATAAGTGGTCTTACAGTATTTCAGTGAAGAAAGCATTATGCATACTTAAATATGGATTAATAAATACATAGATTATTATCTCTCATACATTGCCCTCATGTATATTATTTTTATATTTTAATAACTTGAACAAGCATGAAATATATAGAAAATAATTAAGATCCATTGTGAAATACATTTATATATGTCAATTTAATGTTATATTATCTTATGTCAACATAAACATGGTTTAATCAGGTAACACATACATTCCCGAATGTACGACATATTTTTTACCTTAAACCTACATGAACACGTATTAACACATAAAATATTATTTTGTACTAATAAATGTATACCATTAAACAACTTTTATATACAATAGAGAGAATAGATTATAACTCAACAACTCAAGATTGAAAAGGCTATGAATCAAGATAAAATTATATTTGTCAAAAAGCATTAATTATAAAGATTTAAGTTATAGGCATACGGAGTCGGTTTAAACGTAATGAATTAACATACGGAATCAAAATATTTGACTTGAAATCCTCACACTCAGAAATTCTTACACATGTTTGAAATCATGTTTCAAATGAAAGCTTGCCTGCCCACAAATGTATAGCCTTCGTTTACGGGAAGCGAAATCAAGTCAATAGCAGTACTGCAAAATAAAGATTTCATTTCGAATGTAAATACGCTTATCGTGAATTTAATTAACTGTATCTTAACAGACACATTTATGTGTATCGTCTTCATGCTAGTTGCGAAATGCAAGAATTGTCTTCATTTCAAACGTGTTGAAATCAACCATCATTTTTCTTTGAAACTATGTATTGTTTCCCTATACTTATAAAATGAAAGCTGTGGATAATTTTCAGTTATATAAATATCATTTAATTGTAAGCTGGTATAGTTTTTAAATGAACTCAAAATTAAAAAAACAAGCTAAAAATATTTAACATCCATCTAGTCTACTGTAAGATGTAAACGAACATGCTAAAAACTGGAAATGCCTCTTCGACTTAAATGGAAATGCATACTTTAGCACCACAAGTTTTAATGCGACTTGAAAACCAAATTTTGGTGATAAATATCGATATTTAATTTTACGCCTTTGCTTTGATACCTCCAGTGTTTTGCAGCTAAGTTTATATATATATATATATATATATATATATATATATATATATATATATATCCGATAATTTGAAGAGTATTAAAAATGCTTTTATTCTTATGCTTTCAACATTTTTTAAAAGTTTAAATCTTTCAAGTGATTCTCTTAAGGCCGTCTTTTACATCTGTCCTCGTGTTTCAAATCTCAAACTTTCGATAGATGATAACATGATTATTTGATTTTTTCCAAGTATAGTAAGTGATATTTCTTTAACAGTATTATTGATCAGTTTCGCAATAAAATTAAGGGGAGAAATACGAAATATAAAGCCATTCATGTTTTTAATTTTTTTTTTCATATATTGGACGTTTTAAGTTTATCTTATCATAGATTTATCAGTTTATTGGAAAACGTAAGTATAAAATTCCTCAAATTAAAGAAAATACTATAAACCTACTGAATAAGAACGAAAAATAAAGAAAAAAATATTTAAATAGAAAATATATATTTTAATATCGATTTTTTTTCAAGGAATTTAAAGTTTTTGTTCTTAACCTCTACTACGCTCAATAGTAAAAAAATACTGCTAATTATTGCATATAATAACAGCAAAAAGGACCAAAAATGCTTAGTTTTCTCTTTTATTTTAGCGTGATTAAAATGGTAAATATGGTATTTTTTCTGAACGTTGCTTTACTATCATTTCCGAATCTTTAAAATCGACTTTAAATTAAATGCAGGACATCATCCACTATCCTCTTCACTTAAACTCACCAACTCCGTCGAGTTTTTACTTAATACATTTCTTTGCAAGTCACATAATTCTACACTGCTGTCCACCCAAATTGCAACACCAAGAAAGACAAGAGATATCACAACAAAATTTATTTTGTAGATAACATGTTGACCAAGTATCAAATGATTAAATTTATAGACTTCTGTGAAGTGTGGTCCACACGTTGCCAAAGTTAATCTGCTGTGGCAGCTGGGGATGGAATCTGGTTCAATCGTAGAGCAACCATGGACCACATGTTTTCTATCGGCGAAAGATCCGGAGAGCGAGGCGGCCAGGGAAGCAATTCAATCTGGCGATTGATGAAGAATCGTTGGACAAAGCGTGCCACGTGTGGTCGCGCACTATCCTGTAGAAATATGGCTGTGGGCAAGCCCTGAAAGTAAGGAAGGACAACTGCCTCCAACACCTCGGAGATGTAGCGCTGGCTGTTTAAAGTACCTGCAATGCGTCCTAAAGGTGTGCGAGAGTGATATCCAATACCGCCCCATACCATAATACCCGGTGCAGGACCAGTGTGGCGGTGCATAACGCAGCTGTTCAGCATCCTCTCTTCACGGTGTCTCCAGACTCGAATCCGACCATCGTGGTGTTGCAGACAGAAGCGTGACTCGTCAGTAAATACAATTTCATTCCATTCTGCCGTCCACATCCTTCTGTCATCGCACCATTGGCGGTGGAGACGTCTGTGGTTCTGCGTCAAGGGTAGACAAAGCAATGGACGTCTTGCGGACAGACCACTCTGCTGTAAACGGCGTCGAATGGTACGCGCAGACACTGGATGATGCGTTACAGACTGCATGTGCTGTGCTATGGTTCGTGATGTGACTGAGCGATCCGTCACTGTCATGCGCACAATTTGCCTGTCATCACATGAAGTGGTGCGCTGAGGTGGATGTGATCGAACACGCCGGTCCGTCGTACCCTCCTGCATCCAACGATCACATATCCGCATTACAGTTGTTTGGTTTCGTCCAACACGACTACCGATTTCCCTGAAAGATAATCTGCAATCTCGGTAAGCCACTATCCTTCCTCTGTCGAACTCGGATACTTGATAAAAAGATGATCGCTGCTTTCAACGAGGCATAATTGATCGTTTTTTCTTAAACCACAAGAAAAACACAATTACCGAACTTGAAATCGTCGAAATCTCCAAGCCTTAAATAGCGGTTTGAAGTGGCGCCACAGGCGCGCGTGATGTGAATCTGCGCTGAAATTCTAATCTTTTGCATATCTCACCTCCGCTAATGCATGCTGTAAATTTCATGTTATTTGCATGTTTCCTTCAGGGTGTTGCATTTACAGTGGCCAGCAGTGTATAAAGAAATGTTTGTTGAACAAGAATTTCACTACTTCGTTTTTAGTAATGTGTCTTGTAAGCAAAGATTTTATCGTTTTCGAGAAAGGGGCTCTGAACAAAATGCAGGACATCATACACTAGTCTCTTCAGTTACGCTCACTCAGTCTGTCGAGTTTTTACCTAATACCCTTCTTTGCAAGTCACAAAATTTTATAAAGAAATGTTTAGTTAACCAGAATCTTTCTACTTAGTTTTCAGGTAATGTGTCTTGTAAGCAAAATTTTTCAACTTTCTGCAAAGGATCTCAGAAGAAAATACAGAACATCTTCTAGCTTCTTCATTTACTTTCAATTTAATGACAAGGGTAAATATTTAGGTTTACTAATCTAATCTGACCACATTTTTGTACTCATTTTTTAATGATTTTCTTTGCAGTCATCAGGTTAATAAGTGTAATTGCTTCTAGCCAAAACGTTTGATCATTTATGAATAGAAAGTTACTTCTTCTAAGACGGTGGGAATGGAACTGAACAATTAAATTCTACACCTAGATATATATTCCGATACGCAATCCAGCTTGTAAAATGCAATTTCTAGCTTTATTTATAATGCCAAGCTGCATTATTGAAATGTTCTTTCCTGCAACGAGATGTGTTGCTAATGGAAATGTAAAAGGAAATTATATTTCTTATCATGCTTCCAAACATTTTTAGTTGAGTATTTTAGTGCTTAGTTTTCATAAAGTGTAAATTAAAGTGGAGGGATGTTTAACTTTCACCTATAAAAAAAAATACTGCTTCAAATAAATTTAACAATCAACAAGAAACGTGCCTCCTTAATACCAAGGTGATTTCCCTTCTTAAGGCACAATTATAAGAAAGGAGGTTAACTTAAAACACACATCAAGTTTTCAAAAAGCGTTAGCAAAAAATAACAAGTAAACTAATTCTATCTTTCTTTAAATACGCTTTTTTTATGCTCCAGGAATTAATACTTTAAAAATACTTCAAGAGTAAAAAATGGGTATTACATTTTTTTTCTTTTTCTCTACTTACTCTAATTTCTTTAAAGTCACATATTTAGAGAAACGGGTATTAGCGTAACTGTAATTAATTGAACATTTCTTATGAATAAAAGGAATAAAAACGTCTCATAAAACTCTGCAAGCAGTGAAAAAATGCATTTGTGAGTCTTCCCTTCGAAGAAAAAAGTACAAGCGGTAAGCAAGTTAGATTCCTGAGTGGAAGTTCCACACCATTCTTAAATATTAAATTTAATGAAGTTTAGAAATAATTAGGCTTTTAAAAGTGACTAATGACGTTCCTTTGATCTTTTAAAATACAGCGCTTAAAATTCAAATAACAAGGGAAAAGGGCTTTGTTAAAGAAACTCTCTTAAGCACCTATAAGAGTAATGAACTAAATTAATTCTGAGTATTTATTGTGATGCACTACATTCCCTTCAAGAATTTAAAATTCTGTTCTCCTAAATCATACTTGATTGATTTCTTGGAGATGATAATGGACCCCTGTTTCAACCTCGGCTTAGCAATCAAGCTTTAAATTATTCTAAACTAATCAGTGGGGGAAAATTTGAAGTTATTTTTGCTTAATAGATTTTCTTATGGAATAGGAAACGGTTCTTCAACAGTAAAATTTACGATTTCTTACTTTTTTGGAAAAAAATAGGAAAATAATGATTGTTATAAATCACATCTTTTATACACAATTTTTTTTGTTAGATGTGTATGTATGTGTGTGTGAGAGAGAAAGAGTGCAATGTTCTGAAATGCCATATTCATAGAATTTTTTCTTACAAAGGGAACACTGTACTGTGCCATCCAAGTTTCTTATTTGTTTTGATTCCCTTTCATCCTTATGTTTGCTTAGTAATATTTCCTCCAGCAACTAAATTGTTGTAATTTTCAAATCCCTACTTTACGAGCTTAAAGCTAGATGAATTAGTGTTTGTTTTCACATGTCCGAGGTCATTCTGGCATTTTAGGGAATGAAAGAGCCGATTGGCTTGCAGAGCAAGCTACAAAGCTAAACACCATTGATCCTGTTAGCATCCCCAAATCTCACATTCGAAATGAGAATTACAAAAAGACCATTCTCTTATGGAATGAGCTGCACCAGAATTCAGCCACTGCCTCCTTAACTAAACTATTTTCCCCCATAATTTCGCAGACTAAATGAAAAACATTTCTTCAGTGATTTTCACTTAACAAAATTTCTCACTGGCCACGGCAATCTCAATTGCTATCTCCAGAAATTTGGATTATCGGACACTGATCTGTGCTCCTGCAGCGTGGGCGCAGTTCAAAATGTCGAACTTACTGCTCCAAACTTACTGAAGGGATGAGGGATTTTATTGTGGAATCAAGATTCCTGTAACATTAAGTTTCCTCCTCCACTTCATGTTTTGGTAGACCTCAAAATGACTTTTTTCTCATTCTGTAAATTTATTGCCTTTGCTGCTTCAGTTTTTAATTAGTCTTGTTTGTTTGTATGTTTTGTTTTTATCTGTTTTTTTTTTGCCCTTTCCGTTTTTCCGTTGTTGTTCACCGCTTATACTTCATAATTTTTTTGTTTGTAATTACTTCCGTAAGCCTTGTGCTGCACTTTGTGGTCCACAAGAACTGCCTTATTAAATTAAAGAAAAAAGGAACACACAACTTATAAAGGCCAAGAGACTCCACAGACGAATCCCCATTTTCAGTAACCAGTAGTTAGTAAAATAATTTTTCAGAAATATGAAAATTTCACTGTGAGTTAAACACTTTTTCCCCTTTATAAATATAACTCTCAATTGTTTCTACGTTAAAGATATTTTTTTTTTTAAATTTCAATAATTTTTTTTCATTGTTATGGCAATGCGCGTAGACGTGTCCGTATATTAATAAATATATATATTTTTTCAGTTTTAAAATTATGTTGTGTAATATATTTCTAAAATGAACTATTTTGAAATCAAAATTCTTAGTTCTTCATAGGAAAAAAACATTTAAAAAAATTAAGTTTCGAAAAAATTTTTTATAAATTTTACTTTAGTTAAAATTTTTATGGCAGGAATGCCGCAATAGTAGGTCATTTTAATAATACTTGTTTATATTGCCCGTGTATAAAATTTCATGGTATTCTAGCCAACTCTTTTGGTCATATCATGTGCGAAATGACATAACAATGAAAAAAAAAGGTTAAAATTTTAAACAATTAAAATATTTCTCTGCAATCTAGAAAAATCTCAGAGCCATATTTATAAAGATGAAAGAATGTTCAATTCATCTAAAAATTTTCATATTTCTGAATAAGTTATTTTAGTAAGTACTGATGAAAGGAAATAGGGATGCGTTTGTCGAGTCTCTTGGTCTTTAAAAGGTATGTGTCCCCTTTTAATCAAAAATGTATACAGTTGTCGTAATTAACATACCACGTATGTCATATTTCCGTCTTTTTACAGGAGAAAAAAATGATTTATTCGACAGTGAAAAGATAAACCATTATCGTTTATCCTTAAATGTAAATGTTAAATTGTTCTGGGATATACACCGTGTCCCAGAATTGAAATGACACCATTCCTGTCATGAAAATTTTAATTGCAGTCAAATTTATGATAATATTTTTTAAATAAAAAAAGATAAAAACAGTATTAAGAATTTATAATTCAAAGTTGGTCATTTAGAGGTATAGTAAATAGATAATGTAAAATATAAAAAAAATATGTATATTTATAAACCTTTTCCATATGGGGTAGGGTAGCATGTATCCCAAGAATACGCCCCAAGAATGAATATATATATATATATATATATATATACCGGGTGCGTCATAAATTCGTGCAAACTTCAAAAATTCATAATAAAAGAAATAATGCTCGGAAAATTTTTCTGTTTGCGTCAATATGATCAGAGGGATTTTGGATTTTTTTCCATGTAGAAAAAAAAAAGTTTCCAAAACTAACCGAAAGAGGGCGCTCACACGTCATACTGAGACGTTTTATGCAAATCAGGCAAACACAAACAGAAAATCAAACATATCACAATAACATGAGTCTGTGCATTTATTTTAAAGTAGTACATGGTCAACGTTACCACCAGCACAAGGTAATAGACAAGTGAGGCGAGTCACTACGCCCATTACAGCGGAGTGTAGCATGTCGCCATCGATGGCAGCGACTGTCTGTCGAATGGCATTTTTCAGTTCCACCAAAGTGGTTGGACTTCATCCGTCCACATGACATTCAGCAACCATTGTGGGTTACTTTCCATTTGTGCCAGAGCCCACGTAGCAAAGATTTGTCTTGCATTTGTATCTGCCGGTAATAACTGGTGAAGTGCATGGATTTTGTACGGACACAGATTCAACATTCCGTGCAGAATACATCGAATCGACGGTTACGGAATCCCCGTCCTTCTCCCAGCTTCACGAGCACTGTTACTTCCCGTTGATGTCTCGGCTGCCAAATTTTCCATGGAACTTTGTACAATATGGACGCGGTCCGCGCTCAAGGATGGTCTGCCAATTCATGGACGATCCTCCAAACTCCCCGCTTCCTCAAAACGCCGTACTAAATTCAGTATCCCATTCAATGAAAGAGGCCTTTTTAGCGCCTTCAGTCCTTTCTCCGTGCGAAACTATCGCAATGCAACAGTTGGGGATTCACCATTCTTTTAGAAAAGTTTAACAACCAACACTCGATCTGGCAAAGAAAGCATGCTGCCGGCTTCGAATGACGGATCCATTTCCAACCACGTGTTTTTTTGGTAGCCTGATTTGCATAAAACGTCTCAGTAGGACGTGTGAGCGCCCTCTTTCGGTTACTTTTGGAAACTTTTTTTTTCTACATGGAAAAAAATCCAAAATCCCTCTGATCATATTGGCGCAAACAGAAAAATTTTCCGAGCATTATTTCTTTTATTATGAATTTTTGAAGTTTGCACGAATTTATGACGCACCCGGTATATATAATAACAGCTGAAGCTAACAAATTTTAGTTTGTGAGTCAGCAGACACGGGGACGGGCTAATCTCGCGAACCGAGTATAGCAGGATATCGCGACTGGTACCGATGGACGCGGACGGACGCGACGCGTGCACTGGTGCCATCCCCAACTTTCAAAACTTTTAACTTTTTAATTATAAAATTAAAACCGCCGAACTCAAAAGAAGCGGACAGCAGAAACAGATGACATTCCGGGTGGGCCAGCTCCTTTCCGTTTAGCAAATTTTCACTAGTTTCATGCATGCAAAATTAAACTTTTTCGCCCACCAATTGACAATTTTTTTATTTACATTTGTTTTACAACTCTTCATCTTTAAGTATATACACATTTTTTATAAAGTTAAAAAAGTTTTTCATTGCAAACGAAGCTTTTTCCCTAAAGCAGTTTTCCGAATTTCCGGAAATCGACAATTTTGATGGACAAATATTTCGGTTTTCTTCACCTATTAATGTGAATTTTACGATTTATCGGCATTTTCTAGATGTTCAGCTTCCAAAATATACCAAATTCATTTAATAAAAAAATTTTATAATTCTAAAAAAGCGTACTAACGAAACTCATTTTTTAAATTTCCTGCGCTGATCGCCATAGTATCCTAATGTAACTAAATGGGGAGTTCGTTATTTTTTGACTAAGTATTTTACTTGCTAATAATTCCAGCAAGTTCGTGAAATATATTTCTAATTAATGAGCAACTGATGAGAATTCTTCTGCCACCAATTTTGAATTCCTGAGAACTGTCTTTCTATTTTTTTAAGCACTTTTTCGTCCATGAAATTTTCTATTTACATTCGGCCATATTGCCAAAATGAAAAATTATTAGTTGCGAACGAGTAATTTAATAATTGAAATTAAGAAATAATTTTAAAGCACCAGAAATAATTTTAGATTCAAGAAAGGAGAAGTTAAAACGTTTAGAATTTTTTTCTAATTGAATGAGCCTCTTTTCTTTGTTTAAAAAGCAAAATTTGTAAACGGAAATTTGGAAGAATTATTTCAAAAGCCAAAAACCAAAATTTGAAAAAGGGAATTTTAAATCATTATTTCGTTTTTTAAAAATTCTAATGTATTTTTAAAAGTGATTAAAAAGTTTTCAGTCTTTAAGAAATAAAACCCTTTCATTTTAAATCGAAAATGCAACTCATCGGGTTGCCACTCAGCTAGTTATATATATATATATATCCCGGTCCCTCCGATGTAAAAAAGTTCTATTTAAAGACGACGTTGTTTCTGATTAACGACGATTTTTTTACGTGATAAACTTTTTCTTCAACATTTTATATGCAAGAGGAGAATCTTCTGTGCGGGGAAAACAAGTTTTGTTTTAATAACAGACCCGGCATTTTCTTGATGTTTGCAATGTTACAATCATTGACTTGCTGTAGCGGGAAAAACTGGTTTACAGTTTCTCGGAAGATCGAATATTCTTTCATGGAGCTCTTAGTGCGGGAGCTAAATCACTCTATTGTCCCTACCATGTGTTGTCATATGACTTACGAAATGTCCAATAGCAGCCTCTCTCACTCCTTCCTGAAACCTGGTGTTCATGTTTAGAGAATTTATGGTTGTGGGTAGGAGCTCATTTCAGTACGAATACGAGGTGAGCAGAGCAAAATGGAATAAAAGCGGAAGCATCTTATGATACACCAAAAGGTGAAAATTATTGAAAACTGGGAAGAAAGTGTAGTAATAACAAAAGTCTAATTCGCAAGACAATTTCAGGTACCCGAATCTACTCTAAAAAACGTTTTAGCAAGAAAAGAGAAAATTCTCGACGCAACACAAAAATTTGGTTTGGGGTCCAAATCCAAACAGCAGAAATTTAAATGTGGCCGATCAGAAGAGTTTGATAAGGCAATCCTACAATGATTTCCTGAAGCAAGAGCATCCAATATTCCAATTTCGAGAGTGATATTTAAAGAAAATGCTTTTGTTCTGGCAGAAAAGTTTGGAATGCAAAGTTTTCAGACTTCGGCTGGTTGGCTAGCAAAGTTCAAAGAAAGATATGGGCTTGTATTTAAAAGAATATCTGGCGAAAGTGGCTCCTTAGATGAAAAAATAGTGCAAGAATGGAAAATGGTACTGAAGGGGATATTAGAAGGATATGATGAGAAGAACATATTCAATGCAGAACAGACGGGCCAATTCTACTATATGGTGCCTAATAAAATTTAAACGTATATGGGTGAAAAGTACTTTTAAGGAAAACACAGTAAGGAATGATTCACTATTTTACTGTGCACTAATTCAGATGGATTTGAGAAATTTCTACCACTAGTTATAGGCAAATTAAAGCAACCAATGTGTTTTAAGAATATCACCAGGAAACCTTGTGAGTACCGGAATAAAAGTAAAGTGTGGATGACATCACAAATTTTTATTGACTGGATTAGAAAATTTGATGCAAAAATGCATAAAGAAGAGATAAAAGTTTTATTTTTAATCGACCACTGCACATACTCCGATCACTGCACATTGCACATACGACCACTGCACATTGAACTGCACATACTCCAAATATCCCTAGACTTACAAATTTGACTATTCTTTTCTTATCAGCTAATGGCACTAGAAAGTTGGAGCCATTAGACCTCTATCAAAGTCGCTTAGATCCGCAGAATTTCCCATCACACACAGATGTAAGTGATTGAATTATTCTTCAGACTCTCAAGCAGTGGTTAAATACCACTTCCACCTGATAACGTGCCTTCCACGTCATCCAGGCAAATTCATTGCAAAATGTAGGGGTGGTCATAATATTTTGGCTCTTGAGTGTGTGTATATATATATATATATATATATATATATATATATATATATATATATATATATATATATATATATATATATATATATATATATATATATATATATATATATATATACACTCATGGACAAAAAATTAGCGCACCAAGAAGGAGTCGTCAAAATGAAACGAAATTTTACATACGTAATGACTACTTTGATATAAGTAAATGATAAGAAAATCAAAGAAAAAGGATAATTTATTTCAGAGAAAAGGGCAAAAGAACGGAGGAGTTAATACTCCGTTGGACCCCCCTCTAGCGCGAATGCACGATGTGATACGATCGGGCATTGAGTCATACAAGTTCTGTATGATGTCTTGAGACATTTCGCTCCATATTTGCTGTAACCTTGCCTCTAGTTCGTTCAAACTCGTGGGATGCCCAACTCGTCGTCCCAAATGATTTCAGATATGCTCGATTGGAGACAAATCTGGGGATCGGGCAGGCCAAGGAAGGGAAGTGACAGTGCGGAGACAGTCTTGTGACACCCTTGCCGTATGAGGCCGAGCATTGTCTTGTTGAAAAATGGCCCCTGGGAGCCGTTGCATGAGTGGCAACACATGCGGTTGCAGGATTTCATGAACATACCGCTGGGCTGTCATGGTGCCACGGAACAATACTAGGGGTGACCGTGTATTGTAGGCAATGGCACCCCATACCATCTCACTATCTGTGGGAGCGATGTGTCGCTGTACAGCAAAGGCAGGATTGAAGCGTTCACCACGGGCTCTCCACACACGAACACGATTGTCATCACTGCCGAGATTGAATCTGGATTCGTCACTAAAGACGACCTGGTTCCATTCCGCCGCAGTCCAGTTTCCTCGTGCGCGGCAAAACTCCAAACGGAGGCGTCGATGGGTGGTCGTCAAGAGCAGCACACGTAATGGGCGCCGCGATACCAACTGTCCTTCAGCCAGACACCTTCGTATGGTTCGAGAAGACACAGAGGCCCCTAGTGAAGGTGCTACCTGTGCCTGGATGGCGGCCGATGAAGCAGTTGGCTGTACGCGTGCATTTCTTACGATGTGGCGGTCTTCTCGACGACTGGTCTGTCGAGGGCGTCCTGAGCCTGGTCTTAGTGTACATGACATCTCTCGGGTCCACTGGTCCCAACACCTCCTCACAACACAATCAGAGCTGCCTAATTGACGAACTACTCGCGTAGCTGACCACCCAGCTTCCATCATCCCGACGATTCTCCCCCTCTCAAACTGCGACAACTGCTTATATTGTCTTCGAACACGGCGTAATGGCATGTCTATCTCAGCTCTTCCTTTGTAAATGATTCAGCACACTCAAACAAGCTTTCGTTACCTGTTTTATACTCCACAGAGTACGACGTTCAACGCCCTCTACCGGCTATACGTAATGCGCCATCACGCTGCATTTCTAATCATATCATATCTCCCCGACATGTACCTTCATTGCAAGTTTTGTTACGATCCCGCAATTATTTCTTGGTGCGCTAATTTTTTTGTCCATGAGTGTATATATATATATATATATATATATATATATATATATATATATATATATATATATATATATATATATATATATGCCAGATTGTTATGTTATTAAACATCTTCATAATAAAAGTGGAGTGGCAACGTTAGCAACAGTTAGGTTAAGATGCTACGTAGAAGGTGTTGTTTTTCACTTTTAGAGATGAATTAAAGTTTTTGGGGTTATGAGGTTTAGCAGAGTTGTACAAGGACCATAATCCAAGATAATAGCATGAAAATACCAAAATTGTATGTTTTTAGTTACTTGGTTTGTTGTTGTTGTTGTTGTTGTTGTTGCTGCTTCTAATGCCCCCCCCCCCCTGGAAACAAGTGGTTTCAAGACCAGGTCCATGTGGACTAGCAGTCTGAGGGGTGCGGCTCCGGTTTATAATGGCAGCCCTAGGTCCAAAATCCGATTCATCCAAGTGCCACCGTGATTTTTATGAGCACCCCCAGGGGCGGCATCTAGAAAGGGTATCGTACCCTCTTCCACCGTCTCTGACCTCATAGAGTGACTTTCTAGTTTACGGATTTAACGTGGCGATATCTGGCCTAGATGCTGAGGAATTTAATGCGCTTGTCTCGATTCGATCCGAAAGCCCTCAGCCCCGAAAGCCGACGAGCTACCACTAGGCTACCTCAAGACCCCACGGTATCTTTATTAGGCCAACGTTATGCTAAAATCACATTAACCCACATAGCATTGAAAATAAAAAGCGTCCTATTACTCGTAACTACTTATATGTAGTAGCATTGTCTTGGAAATGAAAAATTTTGCACTGAGAAAATATGAGAAAATACTGTTTAATGAAAATTTAGAATAGTTTATAATTTTATTACAAAATTCAAAATTTAGTATCCCTAGAAAACGTCCTTAATATAAATGTAAACACTCTGATTTCCTGCCCACGTTATTTATTTGTTCAAATGCCATCCATCATATATGCATATATATTATACCATTTATGCAGATATTTCCCAGATATTATTCATTATTCTTTCGTATACAGGTAAATACTGACCTTTCAAAATACATATCTTATTTTTGTCAAGTATTTACTCTTTACAATCCAAACATCGTGCAGTGTTGATGTCATCTTAAATTAACGTCCTAATACCTTTACTGAATATGTTTTGATTATTTGATTTTCCTCTAATTCTAGAAACATTCTCATAAATTAAAGATTGATGTAATTTCACTTTAAATAGCGTACATAACAAGACATATTTACGTAACAAGACATTTACATAACAAGATATATTTACGTATTTAATTATTCAAATCTAATCTTTCAGTAAGATGAACATGTTACACAATAAAACATCACGTATTGGATAACTAAAATATAGTTAAATAAAACATATCCATTATACATATCATAAATTCTTTAGATATTGCTGCTTCTTTTGCACTGAAAGAAAACATATTTTCGTAAATATCATTATTAACTATGTTAGACATATTTCAAGCAGAAGCCCCACTGTCATTATAAAGAAATGTGAGTTTTCATTTTATGTCTAATCCCATTACTTTACTTTCTTAAATGAGTATGGAATATTCTAGAGGGAAAAGTAAAGATATTTATACAAAGTAACAATTAGTACTTGATATTCATAAAATAAAATGTTTCATTATAATAACCAATAAATTATCCGAGAACCAAAGTCCGAATAAACAAACAATATATCACAATTTTTTCTATAATATAAATATATATATATATATATACACTGAAGTGCCACTGAATTAGGGATACCTACCTAGTAACGAGTTGGGCCTCCTCTGGCCTTGATAACGGCTGCCACACTACGAGGCATAGATTCAACAAGTTTCTGGAAATGTTCCACGGGAATTGCTTGCCAAATATTGGCTAAAGCTGTCCATAATTCAGTAAGGTTCTTTGGTGCTGTGTGATGGCCTTTCGCGCCTTGTTCCACAACATCCCAAAGATGCTCAATAGGATTTAAGTCTGGGCTTCTAGGTGACCAATTCATGACAGATAAATCAGAGGAATGCTCATTCAACCAGCCAGTAGCCAACCGGGACTTGTGAGAGGTACAGTTGTCTTGCTGGAAAACTCCATTACCGTGCGGATAACAAAACAGCATAAACGGATGGAGGTGATCACCCAGCAACTCTACGTACCGAATTGCATTGATGGAGGTTGGTACACGCACCAAAGATCCCAAACTGTGCCACGAAAAAAACACCCCAGACCATGATTGAGCCACCATGCCCTTGTACAGTTCCAGCCAGGCATGCAGGATCCATGACTTCATGAGCCTGACGCCATATTCTCAGCCTCCCGTCGGGGTTAAGTAGTCGGAATCGAGACTCATCACTCCATGCTACTCGTTTCCAGTCCTCTACACACCATTCTCTGTGCTCTCTTGCCCAGGCAAGACGTGCAGCCCGATGGCGAGTATACAGCAATGGTACTCTCGTAGGTCGACGGATCCCGAAACCTATACGGTGAAGCGAGCGTTGCACAGTCCGTTTACTGACTGTACGACTGGCACCGTCTTTAAACTGGGTGGTAATTTGAGCTAATGTTTGGCTTCGCTGGCTACGTACAATACGCCTGAGCCGTCTCTCACCACGCACTGTCAAGGCTAATTGTCCTTTGCAGTTTGCCCGATCGCTAGTTTTTTTCCATCATCCATGTATTTTTGGTATACTCTTGACACTGTCGACCTTCAAAATCCTAGCTGTCTGACGATTTCGGAAATTTAAAGGCCCATGCGTCGCGCACCTACGATTGGTCCGCGATCGAAGGCGTCTAAATCAGGCAGTTTACCCATACTGGCAATTCCAACAACTAATTCAGAACTACCACAGTACGCCCTATGTATGCAGTTACCACAGCGTCCTCACTTGCGCATACATGATGCGCAGCGCTACACAATTTGCATAGGCTTTGCTATCCCTAGTTCAGTGGCACTTCAGTGTATATTAATATATATATATATATATATATATATATTATATTAATAATAGCCCAGTTCTGTACCTTCGTAAATGTATCAGCCTATGGTATCCATTTTGTTTTATGAGTTAGGCTTAACATGTTAAAAGTACAGTTAAAAATGATTATTTGCAATCTAAACCCAAATAATTTATTAGAAACAACGTAATATAGAGACAAATCAACTTTATTTCGATTTTTAGACGGCTGTAATAAACGGTTATAACAGTTTCAAAACAGCTCCCAACCGTTTAAAATTATTCTCAGCATAAAATATCCTTTCATTGTAACGCATTTTTGTTGTGATATTTATATTCATTAGAGAATTATCTCTTTTCAGCCATCTTTTGAGTTATCATAGTGTTTCATTTAAATTAATAAGAAGTATTCATTTTATATACTCAGAACTTGAAAATATAAACACGGGAGAGTCATTCATTCACCGTGATTCATTCATCGTCATTAATTTAAGAAAATTTTAATCAGGCAATCTTTTTCACAGTAAAACAGTTTTTCATTATATTATTTATTTAATATCTTTATTTATATTTTAACCATATAATATATCTATTTTAACCAGATATTACAATAATGGCAAATTTAGTATTTTCGGAAAGTTGCAAACTCGACGCATGCGTAGTGATATGTTGAAAACCGTCTGCTTTCAAAGCGTGCTTTTAAAAGCAAATACCTAACATAACCGCAACATTTGACCGATAGTCCTGATAGTGGCAACACATTCATGGGCCGATTTGAGGGTTAAAATGAATGTTGACGAAAGTCCCATTGCTAAAAAGCGTCATAAGGCCAATGAAAGGAAATGTAGATGGCTTTTAAGACAAAGAATTAAGTAAAGTGATGCTATTATGTGGAGTTTAGATTTTATTTAATTTTTTTTTTAAATTGCATCTTAAATGGATCATAATAGTGCTGATATTTCATAATTTTAAATAATTAATAATGTGTATAATTTAAATAAAAAAAGTAGAGAAGCTATTAAGTATACAAATAATATTGACTTTGCAGATGTAAATTGATAAAAATTAAAATTAACACGTCATTTTTGACGGGTTAACCACCAGTATATATATATCGAAAAACTATTATTTTTTTCAAATTATAATTTTAAATCTAAATAAGTATAAGGAAGTTATCTAAGAGAAATTTAAATTAATTTTTTTGTTCTGACTTAAATAAATTAAACAAAACACGAAAAATACAAATAAAATGTACAATTTAAATATAACAAAAACATAAGCTGTAGAAATAAAATCTCGTATAATTGTAAAAACAAATAATTATACATATTAGTTACAGATATATGTGAATGATTTTTCTCTATGTTTTACAAATCAAACCAATCATCGTGACCACTATATACGTCCTTTTTTTTGAAATACTCAACCAATTAAGTCAATCTGAAACTTAAGAGCATAAACTTCAGGCCAAACACTATGACTATTTAAACATTTTAGACTGACAAGTCGGAAAATTGCATAGTAACTTATCGAAAAGTCGTTCATTGCTATCAGTAACCACATATTATCTCAAAAGAAACATTTCTAATTTATTTCATGGTATATTATTGATTAAGAGGTAGAGAAATAATAAAAATATATACTCGTAAATTTTAGATTGGCTAAATTGCTTTGGTTTGGGCATATATGTAGTGAGATTTATCCCTTATATATACAAGCGGGATTTATCTGTAAAATATTTTACGGAATTTCTTATCTTAGATCCGTCGTTAACCACCAATATAATAAATTTTTCTCACAAAACAAAAATTCTTTTGTTTGTAGTGTGATAAAGAAAGCCTCTCTGCCCTTAAAATTTCTCCTTAAAATATAATCATTAAAAGAATATTTTCTATCTTTTTTCTTCTATTTTGGTTTATAAATTAGAGGGATTTTTACAAAATATATAACAGTAGTTTCTAAACTTTCTTTATATAAATCCATTCTAAAATTGTACAGTTATAAATTATGTCTCATAAATTATGCGTTGTTCTGAAAGCAAAAGAAAGTAAAGATTGTTAAGTTAGGATATATATATATATATATATATATATATATATATATATATATATATATAATATACTTATAATATATACTTATATGTGTCAAATACACGTAATTAGTTTCTTAAACTATTTGAATTAGTGTGATTTATTAATGTACACCAGACTTTTACAGCATATCATATCGCACATCAGTTGTTAAATAACATCATTATCTTATACAAAAATGTTTTCTTCAGAAGATACTCGTAGTTGGAAGATCTCATTTCAAATTTTAAAGTCTATTATAAGTATATGTTTTGTTCTCAAACATGACGTACCCTGAATATGACACTTTAGGTTTACAAACGAGTTCCATTTTTCAATAGCGTTTGCCGACAGTATTCATTCGAAGTACTACAAGAAGTTTATAAGAGGTGCTGCTAAATGGTAGGATGAGCAGAACAATAATTACCCACATATTCTAATCTTTTTACAGACATGTGCTAATCAAAGAATTAAAAGCGCAATATTTCTACAGCGGCGTTATGTTTTAATAAATACTTGACTAGATTATTAGCGTGCATCACACGGTTTTCGAAGAGCGTTAGATATGTATGAGTTTAACGCTGCCTGTAAGCTATAAAAATTATACCTTGTATTTTGTTGTTGTTGTTTTTATGCCACTTGACCTACAGCAACAACAGATCAAGTCCCGAACGCTATGGGCGATGAAGGTGCGACTCCTGTTTCGAATTAGCACCAAAAGGGAGGTGGACTTTGCTAAATGACCAATCACGTAATTTTCTACCGAGTCAAGTGACGAGACCGGAACACTTGACTTCGCACCTGTAGATGCAAATCTGAGAACTTGGCTCTATTTTACGTGTCTCGGCTACCAATAGTGAACACGTCGGGGGCTTTGCAGCGACGAGCATCGAACCAGGAACGTTGATATCAGTGGCCCCCTGCTCTTGCCAATTAGGCCACCGCACCCTCTATGCCTGGTATTTTGTTTGCCCATAATAAGACAACTTAGCATTATGTACCCAAAACAATGTACTGTCGGTTGGGTCAGAGTTATCTTTCGCGACCCAACGGCTAAATAGAATATGCTAAGATTGATTCAGAACACCTTCGGATGCCTTCCAACCGCAGACCGAATTCTACCAACCTAGCCATTTTCCCCTCCTTTCTGGCCTAAACACTGAGTGATTGTATTTGCTTGAAGAGTGGTTAAACAGAAAAAGTGACTGCAGTACTAGTGTAGTTTCGAGTATTTGAGCAAGAGAAACGTGTGTTAAATGGGAAGAAGGTGATAAATAATGATGCAAATGTAACTCCTCTGAACCCATCAAGTGGACCGAAACATTTTGGTATGAAGAAATCCAGACTAAATAAGATTAGCCAAATTTTTGTACGGTCCAAAACAATGGACTTCTGTTTAAAATATTAGGGAGAAAACTACGATTCGCAGGACTGAACAGAGTATGAAAAACTTGATGGAAATTCCTCTCAATTTAACATAGCTCCCTAAAGAGAAAATTTAAGTTCAAGGCAGCGAGTACTAGTGCATTCCTTAAGGTGGAAAAACTGCACTTGCTTCATGCTGAAATGGTTTAAATGTAATGGTTTTAAGGATTTCCCAGTAGGGGGATTTTAAGGCGTAAAAGTGGGTTTCATGTATAGAGTAAAACAATTTGTTTTAGAAAATGTTTTGTTATAATTGTCGCATCAATACCATTGAAAAGGAAAAAATGTAATGTTTTAATATGATGAATTGATGAATTTGTTTAATGGATATTTTAATGTCTATGAAGACAAAAGAATTATGTAATTTACAAACTGACAGAATGTCTGCCGTTTAAGCTACCTGATTACGTTTAAAACGTAGATTTTTATAAAAATTCCAATATTTTATATCCTGTTTCTTATATTATAGAAATTACTGTTTCTAAATCTGCTTTTGTTTTTCCCGTACGATTATTCGATATGAGATTATATATATTTAAATAAGAGCAACAGCTGTGTATTCCAACACACTGGAAAACTTTGTGTTTTCTGAAGAACTTATTTTTTGTCAAAAATAATATACTACTATTGATAACTCGAAATACAATCATGATTATGTGAAAAAAGTTTTTCAGGATTGTTTTTCCAAATACTTAGAATGTAATGAAGTACAGATTTGGTTTGAAATTGCAAGTTGATTTATAGTTTAATATACAGGTTGTCCCAGTTAAACGTTTCAGAACTTCTACGAGGGGTAGGGTGCACCCTGATGACTCGAAATCATATAGCAATGTGGGATCGGAAATGCTTTCCTGAAGCGGTGATGTACACAGAAAACCATAAAGAAAGAGACCGTAAGTGGATAATCGTTTTAATAATAAATGTACAAAACCAAAAGGTACACGGGTTAAAGTAAGTGTTTGAAGTTTTTTCCACCGACTGCAATGCAGGACTCACATCTCCGGCGTATGGAATTCCGAACATTCTTGAATAATCTAGGCTCATCTCGAATTTCTCCGGCAGCTACTGAGATTCTTGCATCCAGCTCCTCACCATTTTCAACGGGGGTGTCATAAACTTGTGTTTTCGTATGCCCCCATAAATAAAAATTCGTATAATTAGCCATCCTACTAACTCCGAGTCCTTGTGCGAAATCAGGATTCCCTGCACTAAAGCTCGGAACTTTCCCGCAACGCCATCTACCGCTTCAGGAAAGCATTCCCGATCCAACATTGCTATATGATTTCGAGTCGTCAGGATGCACCCTACCCCTTGTACAAGTTCTTAAACGTTTAACTGGGACACCCTGAATATAAAATATCATTAGAAGTCACTGAAATTTAACATGTCATTTCGTATGTAAGTGTATTGTCATTTGTAAATATTTTACATTTCAAAATATCGATTCGTTCTTAGTTCATGACACTCCCGAGTATGTTAAATACATATGATTAAAAAAATGAATGGTGTATGTTTTCTTTTAGATCCAGAGCCATTTATACGATATTATGGGACCAAATTCTTCAATTTTCTAAAATGTTGAATAAATGTTGTCCATTTTTTCATCCTTTTCCTATTTTGGTGCTATAATCCACCATAAAATAAGACATAAATTTTCGCAAGAAAGGTTTTTGAAAAGCATTTTTCCGAACGTAGTCGGGTACCTGAAACAAAATAAATATCATCGCTATTTAATACTTACAGGCACAGTATTTTTAGATTAATTGAATTAAGACCAATGTGACCTAAATTAGAATTTCATTATAAAATTATAGAAATATATGCATAATTACATTTTCTAAATATTATTATTCTATTAACGACTTAGAAAAATTCTTATTTTAATACCGCACCAGTCCGACAATGGAGAGAAATATTAAAATTCTAATATAGTTATGAATATGTATGATAAAATCAAATATTACTAAAAATAATTAAATATTTAATGTGTTTTCAATCTAAAAATTGAAGAGAGAGGAAAAAAGAATGCTTTTTGAACAACGATGAAAAATATCCAAAACACATCATTAATAAGAATTATTTCGTAGCTAAATACTACCAATAAAAAAATTTTCATGTTCAATTTTCCATTGGGAACTTATTAAAAAATTAATCTTTGGAAAATGAAAATTCCAAAAAAAAGTTTAAATTTTTGTCTTATAACTAAAGTTACTGCCCGTTTTATGTAAGCTCAATAAACATTTTGTTCTTTCGGAGGAATTAAAAAGTTTTAAATATTTTCGATAATAAGACTAATTAAGTAAAACTAATTAAACGTGGAATTGGGGAAAAAAAATGTAAGCTCTTTTTTTTTCTTATAAGCTTGAATCAAAATTTCTTTGTAACTCTGAAAATTAATTTTAAAATTAATGAATGAAAAATAATCTCAACTACATGCATTTTATGGACTGTAACTCTTGCAAAAAAATTATTTATGTGATATTAGGGCGTTTTGAGAAGAATATGGTACGTAAAATTTTCATTACATACGTTATTAATTTATATTGCACAGTTCTGCCAAGAAACTATCGATATTATCAAGAAATCAGTTAGTCTCACTTTAATTCACCAGACACGTACATGTTTAAAGAGGTAATGTGCGCTAGTGTAGCATCATCTTCTGATTCTTTGAGTTATTGGTTAATGTATTACTGTAGATCGCTTGGGAAATCTCACTGTGCAGCTTAGTTTAGGCATATTTGTTTTTGATTAATGCGGTATGCATTCGTCCCTCATAGGTAGCAATTCTGGCTCACCATTTAGGTGAGTCAGAATTGCTACCTATGAGGGAATAACATGGGAACGCCCAAGCTTTACTTCTGATTTGAACCCAAGCCCATTGCGTGGAAACTTACAAAGTTAACCACTATACCACGTGGGTTAAGCATTATGGTCAGGGCCCTCCAGCTCGGGATTTTGACAATCTAACGCATCAATTGGACAGAATTTTGCACGATATCCCGCAGGAGGATATCCGCCACCTCTATCAATCAAAGCCAATCCGAATAATTGAAATAAGGGCCAGACGTGGACCAAAGAGTTATTGACTTGTAAAGTTCTTACTTTGTAAAGTTCTTTCTCTTGAATAAATCATCCAAGTTTTCTCAACTTGTAATCATTTCTTTTAATGTACATGTAAATTTCATCTACAGTGATTTCCGCTTATAAGAATCACGTTTGTTATTACTGTTTTTGATTCTTATAATCGGTTGATTCTTATAGCCGAAATTTAGTTTTTTGGATAGGCACACACACACCTATATATACATATATGATAATTTACCATAAAATACTCTTTAATTTACGTTATCTTTTATTAAAATTATTTTTTATAATTTTAAAAATACATCTTAATTTCTAGACTTATAAGTAGATACACATAATTATAGTAAGAGAAGAAAAGAATCCAAGATTTCTTACAACATACCTGCTTAACAGTTTTAACATTTCAACTACAGGAAGGGAGCAAGTAAAAGTTTTCTATGGTAGTTTGACGTAATGAAGTTTTCATGAGGCTGTTTACTCTTTCAATACCAATAGTCTCAGACGAAGATTCCCCTTCTAGCTTACGTTTTTCGGTTTGATAACGTGTTGAATCTACTAATGTTACGTTTGCCTAAGTCATAGTGAACACTTCGCCGAAGATTTATGTGTTTCAGGGTCCAGGAAGCCGCAACCAAGATATGGGAGGTGGGAAAAAAGAGTCCCTGTCTTTGTTTGCCAGTGGAGAAAAGTAAAATAGGACCCGGATGGGTAAAGATGCCCACGGGTCAGGCTAATAGGACAGTGATGTGCTAAAGAGTTTAAGGGGAAACTATTATGTTATGTCTAACAAAGAAAGGAACGCATTTTACAACTGTATTCCATCCCATCTTATCACTCTTTCTTTAAAAAACATAAATAAAAAGAACTTCGTGCCTTTTGAGGGTTTAAGTTGCTTTTTTGGAAAAATGAAAGGAAAGCGAAGAGTGTAAGCTGATTCTTAAAACCGGTTGATTGATTCTTTAAAGCGAAAATTTTAACATGGAAATAATACATTTGTTTTTGTTTTTGCAATATTGATTCTTATAAACGGTTGATTCTTATAACCCCTGATCACTATAAGTGGTGGTCACTGTATCTATTTTCGTCCCATTTGGATAACTCCTTCTTGGTGCGTCTTTTATTTTTTGTGTGTGTGTGTCTTGCAGTATATTGTTCCGTTTACCTGGGTTCGATGGGATTGAATAAATTCTCTGCAGAAAGTGCACACAAAATAAAATATATTATTCTGTAAATTCTTCAGACGCATACACGAATTCAAGCAGAAAACACTTAACAAATGTCTTCTATACAACAGAAAACTCTAAAAACACATGTCAGGATAACAGAGTGTTCAATACAATATACGCCTAACGCTCTTGCAATATATTCAGTTCTCATCAGAAAAGAATACTGAGTTCTAGGTTCAGGTTCAGGTATATCAACTTGTCGAAGCTCCAAGGTCTGTAATACTGAGTTCCAATGACAATGTCAGGTATATTTATAGACTTCCAAAGCGCCCTCTATCGGCCAGCCAGCTAGATAGTTCCAGAACATTCTGAAAAGGCCCAGAAGGTTGGCGACCATTTAGTGCCATATCGCCAAACTTGGCGAAATATAGCGTAATTTGGCGACCAAAATAAGTCACCAAATCCATCGCTAATTTGGCGATAACTCTCATATTTGGCGAAATTACCATAGACTCCTAAAATTCGTAACAATATATAGATCATATAGCCTAGATGTAAGCTTTGTTGAGTACAATTAAACATTTTGATTGCACCATCAAATCGTGGTAGAATTCTACGGTACGAAGGGTATTGAAATGAAACAGACGAGCAGTGGGGAAATTTACAGGGAATAATACGCCACCTCACATTAACGTTCATAACAGTTTCTTTTTTTATCACCGAAAATCACGGTTGAGAATAATACATTAAATTATTGGAAGGACATTACTTCAGCTTTGATATTCCTTATACAATAAATACCAGTTTTTCTTCAAACATATTATTTATTTTCACCAAATGTCTTCCATATAACCTTTAAAGCAACGGAATCGTTTAATGACCGGGCTCACCAAAACATATTCAGCAGATATCATTAAAAATTATCTTATTTTATGAATGTATGACGCGGCATAAAAATCTCATAAACATGTAATCATTTCACAATTACCTCATGTGAATTTATTCCCTCATGGTCCTGTAAAAGTTATGAATTTCGTACCCTCTAATGAATTTAGAAATACTCCCAGAAAACGCCGCTAATCTTTTCCGCTAATACCTTACATCCCGTTCTTAGTTTTCGCATTGCGCTCTCATTAGCTTAGCTAATAAGATATAGTCCACCCACCTAATGGTTAATGGAGCAGATTGATTGGCAAAACCACTCATTTCCTTGATCTAGATGCATACTCCTGCCCGGACCTTATTTCGAATTTCGGAGATAAAACTTCGAGATACGATGTGAGTAATGGGAACTTAAGACGGGAGGTTTGCAGTTTCAATAATTTCGCAGCTCCGCCATTACGCAAAGAAATAATATTTCAGACACTCTTAAAAATGATCATTACAGATATTTTGCAGATATAATCGGAGGCGACCGAATTTCAAGATGTGGTACTTCAGTGCAGAGGTAATGGTCTTTTATTGCTAAGTGTATTTTGCTGAGCGGAAAGGGATGTAAAATTTTATTTTATTCGCTGAATACTTGCCGCTTAACGGTTAGTATATTATGTAGATAAGTGAACATCGCCTCATAATACTTAACACTGCAAGCAAATATGAAGCTAATCGGTAATATTTTGGTTCTAATAGTCAAAAAGGTACTTCGGATTTATTTTATTGCGATTGTTAGAGATCCCGCAATGTCAAATTCGAAACATCAGCAAAGTACGCATTCACATCTAAAGTGAAATATGAATAAATATTTACTCAAAATTTCCTTTTATTAAATAACATTTAAGGTATTGCCTGAATATTAATCTGTCAATATTTTACAGAAGTTTTGCTTCTCTTCTTTTGAAATGTTTGTAAATCATTGACGTAAAAAAAATTAACTGATGTAGAAAATTGTTGCCTAACTGGGTTTGGTTTGATTTGGAGAGCTACGGGCAACGTATTGCTACACGAGGACTAATTATACTGGGACCTACAGTTTTAAGCGGATTCCGAACGGCTACAAACATCCATGCCAACAGTAGGACTCGAACCCACAGGATCTGAACCGAAAGCCAGCGCCCTAGCCATTCGGCCATCACCTGGCGTTGCCTAACTGGGAACTTGTACAGCAAGTAAACACTGACTGGCGTGACTCGTAAACATAACACCTGAAAGGTAGGAAATTTTCTAAACCTAAAAACTGATGTAGGATGACTGACTCCGTTTGTGTTTTTAGCTGTTTTTTTTACTATTTTCAAAACTGAAACTTTCAAATCGTATAACATATACCAGTTTGATGTCAGTACCAAATTGTTTTTAGATTAAAATTAATAATAAGATTTTTTTTCTCTCTCTTTTTCTGTCACTATCTCTCCCCCCTCCCTTTTCCAATATCTCTCTCCCTCATTATCCCTAGTTTGTAAATGGAAGGTTCTCGGACTTGATTTGAATGTTTCTTTTAATTTTCTTATTGTGCACTTTGCTTACAAATCTTTAACCCTTTCAGGGAAAAGCGGTCTCCACCATTTGCACGGTGCAGATTTTTCCCGATTTTTTAACCTAAAAAAATCTTGATATTTTTTTCAAATTAAAGGTTAAAATATGTTTTTACTTCTTTAAACTGATAACAGATGCACTAGCCATTTCTCTTCTCATTTAACTGGAATACATTGAATGAGAGTTAAAAAAAAGACTAGATGTAGGCGTATGCACTGTGCAAACGGTGCCCCTCAAAGGGTTAAGGCAGACTGTAGGTATTTCTTGTATCTTTCATCTTCATTCCGAGTGATGAAAAAACAGGTAAGTGGTGGTCGTTAATAACCTAAGTCTGCGGTTTCGAAACAAATGGTAAGCACACATGGTTGTAATGGAGGGGTTCCGAGACCTCGGATTTTACGTAATTTACGTCACACGTATTACTACTCTTTTCAGGTATAAGGGAGGCAGCGACAGAACTGAAAGTTAGCTCTGTTACATTGTAACTCCAACTGAAGCTCCAACTTTACTCTCCAGAACAGCGGGCAAAGGTGATTTGATGAGAAGTAGGACTTTTGGTTCAGTTCACGATCAGGTTGATTTGGAGCCCTTCTACCATTTGCGACAACTCGAAAGCTAAAATTACGGGAATCTACAGCTGGTGCCTGAAAATTATAACGCTGGATTGGAATCCGCACAATATGTTTCCGAAGGTAAAATCCGAAGATAATTCCCAAGACATTCGGCTACCGTGGATACTTTTTGTTCAAGAATTGTTTGCTATGATAATTTAAAGTAGCGGTAGTTGAAAATGTTTTGCATTCGATAAAATCTTTGTTGTTGAAGTATCAATTAACTTAGAGACAACGGGAGAAAACTTTCAAGTCGACGCATCAAGCAATAATAATATCATATTTTAAGCTTGCCTAATGTATTACTTTAACAATACGAAATAAACTCGAAATTCTAAATGACTCAATCACCCCAAGGATGCTCTACTCAGGAGAAAGTTTATACCTGAAGCTTTATGTGATACGTCTGTATTTTATGATATAATGTATTTTACCACTAAAATTAAGTCTGCAGAATATGAATATTTTATTACATATTTTTATTACATTAACTAATATCGAGGTGTTGAAAAAGTGATGTAGACTTGTATAAATATATTTTATTAATTAGAAGAAACTGAAGACAAATATAATCATCCAATTCCCAAAAAACAAATAAATGTGTACTATAACTGAAACAAATTGTACTAAAACTAATTGTATAATGTGTACTATAACTAAATTAGCCTGTCACCTCAGGTGATATAACGTATCTTAACCGCAGCATCATATTTTGTTATGTATTAGAATAAACAAAACTTACATTATACATTATTATAACATAAGAAATAGATTTAAGAAAAAGATTTAGGGAAAATACACTAATTTTTCTGATGTTTAACACACAGTTCTTTTGGGCTGAATGATGACGAAAACGCGTTACTTATGGCAAACTCATTCCTACATCTTTCTCTTCATATCTTGAGCAATCACTTTATGTAACTATATTTTGAAGATTTTATCTAATGTGCAATCATTTATCAAACTTACAAAGTTTTTATCGTAGATATACTTCCAATTGGAATAGTAAACATTGATTCCCAAACCTCTCTCCGTCCCACACATACACAGATGTATTGTTTATATATATATATATATATATATATATATATAAAGGTGCTACATTATTCAAAATAGTGGCGTTGCAGTCGTAATACGTCATTTGCGAGGAGCATAAAAGTGCATGTCTCAGAGCAAGGCGGCAATTGTACCTGCGAGTCTGAGATTATACATCAGGCATGGCCAAATTGTAACAATGACCTCCAGGCATCATTTGACCGAATAACTGAGATGGCGAGCTATTGGGTGATTAGCGACAGGACAAAGTCAGACAGAAGTAGTCAGATGGCTAAATGTGAGTCCGTCTGTCGTTCATAGACTTTGTCAACAATTTATAAACTCGGTTTTGGCATCCAGGAGGTTCAGCAAAGGACGGCCATACTCTACGACGAGCGCCGATGACCGATATTTGTCATTATGCACACGAAGGAGTAGAATCGCAAATCCGTCTGCAAGATCTGTCTGCAGATCCTCCCCCACTGCAAGCTCTGGAAGGTTGGTATCAACGTCAACAATAGTAAGAGGATTCAAGAAGGTGGTATTTTTCTGAGGTGACCAGCCATTTGCGTCTCTCTCATGTCATGCCATATGCGGGGACGTTTACAGTGGCACGTCAACATGTCCGCTGGAAGCATGATGAATGGAGGGCTGTTCTCTTTACGGATGAGTCCAGGTTTAGCCTCCAAAGCGATAGCAGGCATATTTTGATTTGGAGAGAACCTGGGACTCGTTTTCATCCATCAGATATCCGTGAAAGAGATGCATACGGATTAGGTAGTGTCTGTGTTTGGAGTGGTGTCTCTTTGGGTGGACGCACATAATATGTTTTGATATATTCAAACGATGCCCGTATTTTTCCATTCGTTTTTTTTTACCAATGCGGAGGCACTTGTCGTCAAACATTCGCCTATACTACGCCGCAATTTTATTGCCCATTTTATTGTGGGGGCACCATTTAGGCATACGGCATTACCCCCTATGAAGGCATGACACGAACGGAATCATTTTTCGTGGCGCGACGCCAGGATTCGATCTGAGAACCCTCAGCACCGAAAACCAGCGCACTGTACCACTGGGCCACCACAAGCCCTTTTTCCATTCGTATTATATGTACATATTTTGCTACCATTATATTTTCCTGTATATTCACATTATCTAAGTATAGACAGTGCTGACCAGATTCATTTTGTCAGTAATATTCAATTTATAAACGTAAAATATATTCATTTGGTTAAATTTCATAGGATTAAAAAAATTTGACAACTGTGAAGGAACTCTAAGCACAATATTTTAGATACTTGAAATAAATGATAAGAAAATATGCGTTATTTTACACCCGAGTATATTATTTCCACAATCTCCAATATAAATTTCTATTAAAGAATCTGTTTTAGTTGGTATTAGGTTTCGAGTCTAGCCAATCACCCTAATGACTTTTATCGCATTATATAACTTTTTATCCCAGTTTGACATATTATGCGCAAAATCCGATATCGGACGCATTTAGGAAAGTGTTATGGAAACCTTTCGAAGTAATTAGCTTAATCTGTCCAGAAATTTTATTTTAAGTTCGTTGTGGCATACCAAAAGCTTTTGTCATACTTTAAAAATTACTCTCATCCGTCCTAATTATTTGGAATTTTTTCGGTCTAATGTTAGAAACTGCAGGTGGTTTTCTGATGATATTTAGGACAGAAAGGGGATTTTAGGACAGAAAGGGGATTCTTTCTTTCTAAAGCATGTTTTCATATCGTAGCAAATGCAATGCGAAGGGGGGATCATTATGTTTATTTAGCCTTATCTTCAACATCTCTTCCCCATTTTTACTAGCTTAAACTAAAAGTTTTTGAACTAAATTTGATCGCTATAAAAAAAAATGCTAGAACACTTGTCTTTGTTCAAAACCTAACAAACGAAGGTGTAATTGCATATGTATAAAAGCATCTGCACACTTGAGCTCCTTTTGTTTGTAAGTGCATGTAAATGAATAAAATGTTCAACTACTATGGTGAAATTGTATATTTGAGTTATCGTTTACATATTAGATTACGGATGCATATGTGGCGAAGAAGTGAAGAGCAGATAGTTTCTTCCCATTTCAACTAAACGTTATTCATGCAATTTGTCATTTAGTATTTCGACTCAGGGCGGCAATGAATTGATTTTTTTTTCTCGTACGAGGAACGTCAAGTGATTAGTAGTTAGATGAATTTCTTTCATTCTTCCTCTTCTATCCTATCAACAGTAATAGAAAGTCCTTTTCTTAGCTTGACGAAAGGCTTATCATACGTTTTATTGGGCGAAAATATGAGGGAATAGAAAACCCCTCAAATATACACTTAAAATAAACGTAGATAAGATTTAATTTGTATATCAAAAGTAAAATCGGCTTCATTTTTGAGTAGCGAAATGAAAGATCGCCCACAGATAAAGTTAGGTCTAGCAAAAATTACTCTAAAATTAACCGGTTTTCATCTATAGATAATTGGTAAATAATTAACATTGCCGCCTTCACTTAGATGCTTTTGCCATAAGATCAAAATTGAAATTGGATTGCTTGACATGTGAAAAATTTCTTCAACCAGAAATATGATTTCTGTGTAACATAAATGTCGTCTTTGGGTCTCGTTCCGAAGAAAATGTTATGTTTTTTAGGGACTACGGAAAACGATTGCACTTAAAATAATAATAGTTTAAGCCATTCATATAAAATGCAGCTTTCAGAGTTAAGTTAGATTTCTTATAAGCTAAAATTCAGGAGTTTTGAGTTTACAAATGTTATTAACGATTAAAACGATAATTTTCTAACCGAAATGGCTCCATTTACAGCAAAATTTGATAAGTACTAAACACTAACATCAGTAGTCATTGAAGATGCTTTTTTATCCATAAAACGCTATATAAGGAACTAGATAAATACCCGTGCTTAGATACGGTGTACAGTCAAATTAAATTCAACGGTCAATGTATGCAGTTAATGATAAGACATAAAAAAATATTGATAATAAATACAATGGTCAATATATGCAATTAATATGAAACAAAAATATATTTATAAAAAATCGTAACGGATTTTTTTTATAGACAAAATTATGTAGAAGAAAATATTGAAATTTAAACTAATAGAACATACTAAAGAATATAGTACAGTTTGGGGGACATTTATTTTACTGTATTTTGATATTTTTTGGGATAATGTCCAATCGTTTGCTGCATTAGAAAGAAAAATATATATTTATTTTGTCGTTATGCACGTGACGAAAAATCAATTTAAAGTATCACAAAAAGAAAAGAATCCACGTGATCAGCATTTAATAACTTAAATTCTAAAAATTATTCTTTAAAAATTCACCAAAAATCCGAAAATGGCGGTAAATTCGAAAAAAGTTTCATTTTAAAGGAACTTTTATGATATTTCTTGTGATATTAATTTTATAACCCTCAGATTATTATTTTAATTGCAAACTTAAAAAAATTACAAAAATAGCTTACAAATTTAATTTTAAAAATATCTAAGATTTTTCTCAAAAATCTTTCTTAGTGCAACCCTACACTATAAGAAGAATAGCAATGCAAAATTTCAACCCTTTAGGTCCGGTGGTTTGGTCTGTGCGTTATTATGTCAGTCAGTCAGTTACGGAACTGTTTTATATACACACATGATCAACAGAAAAGTTTTACAAAATCGCACATAGTAAAATATATCATCATATTTGCATTAAGAATTATATTTAATAAAACATCAAATTTAATTCTATTGGATGCTTACTTTCGCTTTCCTTTTTTAAGATTCATATTCATATTTCCCTGTCATGCTTGTTTGTGTTGCGGGAAATTGGATATACATAAAATGCATATTTATTTCATTTTACAAACAGTAAAACCTCGTTTATCCTGACTAACTGGGACCATTGACAATAGGAAAAATCGAAAATCCGGATAATCCAGGTAATATGCGTAATGAGCAAAACGAAATCCTTAACTAAGCAGACTTACCGTTTATTACCATAAAAACTATGATTTGTAGCAAAATTCAACAAAAAGCATTTTACTACCATAATTTATTCTACAATCTATGCAGGAACTATACATTGAATCAAACTAAAAAGCGAATATTTGACGTAATTATAGTTACTTTTCTGCTATCATAGTTAAAAATTATTATCTAATGTGAACATTAAATAAAAAAAAGAGTCTACAAATCTGATACGGATTATCGGGAGATCCGGTTCAACGCTGGCCGATTAAACGAGATTTTACTATACTTAAAAATTAGTGCATATAAGCATGCGTATCTTGAAGTTTTAATATTGCTTGAAATCCAAACATTATAGATCACTATGTCTCAGACAGCATGAAGACTCATGAGGATCCAAGAAAAATAGAGAAATTTCTGCATGCCTCACAAATTTCTATCATCCATCCGTTTGGCATTTGTTCTGGGGAAGAATTTGCCTTAATTCCCTAATCCATCCTTTAATTCTGGTGTTGGGAGCTGTTCTCTTTGATCGCTGAAGATAGCCGTGACATGAAGATTTGTTCTTTCTTTTCTTAGCTAATAACATTAATAGGCACCATGGGACGTAGTCATCAGTATGACAGGCTATCATGGATGGTATGGTCTCAGATTTAATAGCACGATGGTCTTTAGAACTATTCGTCTAGTTTTTTGAAAAATTAACATAAAGGGAAACGTGGATCTTTATTTGAGCATATCTTTTTTATTGTAATATTTATTTTGTTATTGTAAAAAAATGTATATATCTGTAGGATAACAGTACCAAAACAGTATTTTCTCAAGTAAAAAATCATTTTTGAATCTTCTACAAAGTAAGTAATAAAGGTGAGTGTAGTAATACACTATAAATCTGTTTTTCTCAAAACCGAATTTTCTAGTTTTTCAGATTTTTTAAAGGCTCCATGAGACTTAATTTTTCTCAAAAATTCCTGAAATTGATAAGAAAGTCCTGATACTGTTTACAAAGATAGTGGATATGCATTTTAGAATTCGACTTAATTCATGTACTTAATTTGATTTATAACTTATAAAAAGGGAAAAATTTCATGAAATTCGGGATGTTATTCAGAAATAAATCTCTCAAAATTAATTATTCAAGGGATTAAATAACTGATGCCCAGATTTGTTTGTAATACTGTTTTGAGTGATTAAAGCGTAAAATCGAGGAAATATCTCAAAAACTACGTCGCAAGGAGCATTTAAAAATTTTGTTTATAAATTTTAAATTTAAAAAAAATCTTAATTGGATTGGAAATTGCTTTTAAGGTATTCTATATACTTAATATAAAATGTATATATGTACAAAATTTCGTTTCTATATGATAAAAGTAAAAAATATTCATTTTAACATCTACCGTTTCCATAATTCTGGTTATGTTACTACTAATAAACTAAAATAGTTATACACACTTACTACTTTAATCCACGTACCCTTTACAGTCTTCAATTAAAATATTTAGAAAACGCTGATTTATTAATTTTTTTTCTATTGAAATAGTATATTACTTGCTTAATTTTAAAGCCTGCAATACATTTCTCTTCCAGTCAATGCCAGGATTTCATTTAAAAACACATTCAATACCGTGGAATCAAACCTACCGTTTATTGTAAATATGCACTGCATACATAAATAAATAGTTTTTTCATTTCCGTATAAAGCCTTTACTTAATTCAAAATATCAACAGCCATCCAACTTGACATAGATATTTACAGAAATATCATGTACATTGCAATTATAGCCCCTTCGATTTCTTTAATATACTATATATAATATAAAGAAACAGTTTGAAAAGGATTTTATACTAGGAAACACGTATAGAAATTCTCAGTCATAAATTAAAGGACAAATTCTTTATTGAAAAAATGTAATTAAAATTAAATATCAGTAGATGCATGTAATTTCAAGAAAATGCTTGCGCCTTGCACAACACTATTAAATGAAGAACACATTATCTTTATATATATATATATATATATATATATATATATATATATATATATATATATAACATCTAATATTAATGATTATAAATAATTTTAATAAAAATATATTTTTGCCAATGTCTCTATTACATAATTTTTTTTAAATTTATACATTTTACCGACTATATTTACGTATACGGGGAAATCAAATAGATCCTTAATTTATATTTTAATTTAGTCTGTCAATGAAAACTTTTTTAAAGGGTACATTTCCATCAAAATCTTATCATCGATGTAAAAAGTGGTGAAATATAAAGAAAAAAAACTTTTTAGCGTCAAAGATTTAAAAATACTGAAAAATGGAAATAAATATTTAATATTCATATTCATACTATATCTGTTTGTTTGAGCATAACAGCATGCCCCTTTAAATATTTAACTATACATTAATATATTGCGGTAGAGATTAATTGGAATTACATTTATAACATTCAATACTCATCTAAATTTAACACAGTACAAATATTTCACATTTTTTTCAAGGATAACGTGAATAATATTCTGACAGTTCGGCCCTCACACTTGCACATAATCTCTCATACATTAATATTTATAAATATTAGTAATTTATATTCTAATCTTAATGACCGAAATACATCACCTGCAGCCTCACGGGCTTATATGCATGTAATGATTATTAAAATAATTGCTAAATTAGGAATATCTTTCGAAGATAAACAGGGGACGTTCCCTGTATCTCTTTTACGTCTAAACCTTTGTTGAAGATATTTATTGCTGAATGGTGCTTTCCCTAGGGAGTGCTATGCAATTATCACAGTAGAAATGAAAGATTATTGCTTTTAACGAAAGTGATGACACAAAGACAGTTTGGGGCGAAGGAAAGAAACAAAGTAGGAAAAACAGGTTATCTGTTAAATAATTCTGGATTATCTTTTATCTGGATTATGAAAGACAAGCAAGTGAGTGATATGACATGGTGTTTGTGGAAAATTTATTAAATAGGAAGTGTTAGTTACACATAGCAATAAATGAGAGATTTTGTACATATCAGACTTTCCCTTTTATAATTTACAAAATATAAATTCATTACACTCTGGGTAGGACATTTAAGTAGCTTAGGACTTTTAAATATTATATATATAATAGCCGTTGTCTCTGTATAACACTTCCGGGCTGTACTCATCTTTCAATTGAAGCCCTCAGTAAACAAACAGCCGGTTAGGCTTAATTTCAATTTCAGATGTGGATCAGAAATTTCTTACCTAAAAACTAATATCTTCTCCATCAAATCACGTTTGTTCAGAATATTTTTCTATAAAACATTCAGAACTAAAAAAAAGTGGATGCTTTTAGCTGTATATTTAACAGTTTTTAAAAATCTGTTTACTTTTGCGATGAATTCTGAAAGTAAACAAACTTGAATGTGAATGAATCAAGTAGCTCAAGTATTCATATCGCGTAGTGAGCTGTAAAAAACTGGATGGCAGTCTACTACTCCAATCGCATGAAAAACTAAATAAATAAAAAATAATGAAAGGGTTTGCTTTTACAAGGTGTGGATTAAATGCAATATTGTTAGATAATTCGGGATATTTTTTAAAGTTCATATACTTTTTCCATTATGACGTCATTATTAGTATTATGACTTCAAAATGACGGGTCACCTTCTAGTTTTACATAATAGAGGCACCATCACAATTTCTTTGTTTTTGCTTGCCGCAGTCATTTCTTCTTAAACATTGTGCATTTGTAGTTTGTTATTTGGGCAATTATTAATAATCTGCAATGCACATTACTTACATATAAAAAATCACATGTTCTTCCTTAATTTAATCATATATGTATTTTGAATAAAAGTTTGACAAACAATAATTGTAGTAAATCTTAAATAAATATTGCATAAGGGTGGCCCAAATGGAAGTGAGACTTTTGAATTAAACAGTATGGTTAAATACTTAGAGCTTAATGTTTGCGCCGATAGATGGCGTTGTAAGTTACGATTCAAAGCTGTTATCGCCAGAAAGTGTCAGTGTGCTATTTGCATGTGTTTATGCGAAGTCACTACATACAGTCGTGACATAGATTCGTTCAAGCAGGTCAGAGAGCAGTTATTCAATTTTTAACGGAAGAAGGTTTTGTAAACACGAAATTTATCATTGCATGAAGTATGTGTGTAAGCAAGAGTCTCTGTCACAATGTACAGTGCTCAAATGGTTTCGTAAATTTCGTAAAGGACTTGAGAGCACATGCGGAGACATGCTCATGCACACTTGGCCATCACCATGGAATCGATTGCTGCCGTGGATAAGATTTGCTGTGGCGCTTCCGTTTGGAGGTTTTCGACCATAACCTCAATAACCCCGATATATAGATTTGCGAATACCACATCTTCCGCCCACTTGGAAAAGGTTCTCAAAAGTCGGACGCCATTTAAGAAAGGTTTCGTAGACGATGATGGACATACATTGATCAAAGTACCTGAATAATAGTGAAGCAGAGACACTTTCCTGAACCAGCAAGGTGTCAATGTGCAGCGGATATGAAGCTTAAGTATCACTATAACTTGCTGTTTGGTCACGTATTCCAAACAACAAACCATTACAGAAAAAATTTCCCCTTTCATTTAGGCCACCCTCATACTAAAAGTAAAAAAAATTAACATTTTTGGCCACCCCGTATATTTTATATATATATATATATATATTATATATATATATATATATATATATATATATATATATATATATATATATATATATATATATATATATATAGTTGATTTATAAAGAAGAGTTAAATGGTCATACTGCCTTTAAATTTTAGGCATCGTTTGAAAAATAAGTTTGTTAAAGATTACTAATTGTAATGTCCTTTATTGGAAATTCAAAAATATTCCTATGAGAACTATTACTTTTCTTAGAAAATGTTAGGAAAAACTACTATTTTTAAATTTATGTTTTATCACTTTTTTCAATCCGGTGACACTTTTGAGTGTTTCTATTTCGAAGACTTTAAAATGTAAATTTAAAAAAAATCAGTTCACTTCTATATGGAAATTACAATTTGTCACTATGGAAAATAATCTGAAACAATGAAACTCAACTCTCAAAAAGAAATATTAGAATTGTGTAAAAAAAAGTGAAATAATCACCTGGAAAATTCACATGTTGGAAAATATTAGCTGTGTATGGATTTAAAGCTTTCTAGAGAACAGTAAGTTTCAAATATGAACTTGGACGAAATTGATTTTAGGGATATGCTAGCTGACGAATAGTGTAATTCAGCGTTTATCTTACTCAAAGTTTCAAAATGTTCCCCTGATATAAAATATTTGAAATCTAATCTTAAACAAAAAATTATATTGAAAATACTCGCTATTAACTTTCTGTCGCAGACTTTATGCAAGATATGCTATTTATCATAAACTAAGTAACAAGATCGTTATACTAGTTTTAATTTTTGGGTTACGTGGATTTTAAAAGTTTGCCACCCCGGTACAAATGTTCCTTGTTGTGCAAGTAATATTTTTCTCTGGGCCATCGCGCAGCTTCATCTTCCTAATTACGAAAGTGGATTTTTATGTCTAGTTGGATAGATATCTTTCCATATTCATCTTCAAACGTTGAATATTAAGGAGGATCAATGCGCAAGGGTATTTTTGAAATTTTTAAAATACATAAGCAGCTATTGATTCCTACCGAGCGGAATCCAGCGATGTTGAATACGATTCGGGAAAGTTGACATATAATGTACTTAAGACGATCACAAAATGGAGGAAAAACTAATGATGATTCTGGAAAACATGAAACTCTTAGGCCTCTTTCAGACGAAGCGAGTTGTTGATTCAACTAGTTGAGCGGGAGGCTGTCAAGGAGTGTAGCCATATAACAAATGGTGAGGAATCGTCCCAAGCCCTTCACACGCAGTCAACTCCTCCGCCCACTCGGTTTGCCAGTAGGCACAAGTGCCGCTAACGTTCCCATCCCCACTAGTTGACTCAACACAAAAGACGCTAGTGGACATTCGTCCTTCACACCAGTCGCCTAGTTGAATCAATTCATTTCAGTCTTCACACGAATGTCAACTTAGTTGAATCAAGTAAACCGCCTCGTCTGAGAGAGGCCTTAAACTCAAGAACTCAAACCAATATATTTTTCATTCAGTTAAAATAAGGCTACTATCAATCAATCACTGCTCTAGAATTTTGTATCTAAAAAGCAGTTCTGGAGTGCTCTAAAGAGAAATATTCGATTCACTATTTCGAAACAGTATTTTTCTTAAAAAATCACCAAATTAGATGATAAATTATTGTGAATTATGGGTGATGATATTTTACCGTGAATACTGATGTAGCTTGATATGCCTTAAGTAGTGAGATCTTAAGATTTCGTGTTCAAAATATTGTATTTATGTTATTGAAGATACTTACAGTAAATGAATTGAGTTAATACAGAAAAGCTGTGCAAGAGGGGGCGGTTCGCCCACTAACGCTTTCCATGAAAGTTAGAATTAGAAAACTGTCCAGAAAAGTAATTAAGGCATTGGAACATAAAGTTAACTATATTATTTAATTAATTTAATCTTTCTATTGCTTACCGTTAAACTATCACTAATACCAATAATTCCCGCTTGTGTCGCTTGATATATATATATATATATATATATATATATATATATATATACCAGGTGATCATAACTAAACAATGCCTATTCAGAGCTCGTTGTAGCTGTAACTAAAAGGCGGTTTGAGCTGAAATTTGGCAGATAGACAATTCAAAAGATGCGCTGAAAGCTTTAGAAAAATGTCCGCTAGTGGGCGCATTACCTGGAAATAATTTAAACGAGCTACAAATTCCATTTGAAGTACAATTTATTTGTTACACTCTGTCTAGCGATGTAGAGAAAATTGTTCAATGTGGGCTCCCTCATTAGTATGTAAAATGTGCAGCCGATGAACAGCGTGTTCAACAGCGGACCGCAGCTGGTTTGCCAGTAATCTGTCGAACATACAACGCTATGCGGTCCTTCAGATCAACCAAAAATATAACATTCCCTCTATAAAGAACGTTCTTTAAATGGCCCCATAAGAAAAAATCACAAGGAGTGACATCGGGAGAACGGGTCGGCCAAGGAGTAGGAAACGATCAACTAATCACCCTGTCATCCGTAAAATATTTCCGCAAAAACCTCCGTACCATTATGTGCAGGGGCACCATCCTGCATAAAAGTAAGAGACTCAAGGCATTGTCGCTGATGGAGTTGAGGTAAAACGAAACTGCTGAGTATGTCATGATATCCGAGGGCTGTTATAGAACACGTGACAGGGCCATTATTTTAAGTTCTTCGAAAAATAATGGTCCAAGGATAAATTGAGAAGTGAATCCACACCAGACGGTAACTTTAGGCGATTGTTGTGGAATTATGTAGAAGGCACAGGATTTCCCAAGGCTCAAATTTGACAATTCTGGGTGTTCACTGTTTCGTTCAGATAAAAATGAGCCTCGTCACCCCAGAGAAAGTTCCACGGCCAGGAAACATGGACTTCAATTCGGGCAAGAAAAGTCAGGGTAAAAGAAAAGCGACGGTCATTATCAGTAAGAAGCAGTTGCTGGTTGTGGCTGATCTGACACGGAAAAAAATTCACTATTTTTCTCAGGATCTTCTGCAATGTTCTACACTGTACGTCTAATTCTGTTGAGACTGCACGTGCACTGCTGACTCCATGATCATTTGTCAGTGACTGCTCGAGAACGGCCGTTGCTACTTCTGAAACGACTTCTTCGCTGATAGGTTTTCGCTCACTGCCATGTTGTACGCTTAAAGCACTGAGTGTTTTCAAATCAAGATATCATGTCTCTCATTGGGCCCCGACGCAATTTCTTTTGACGTCGAAATTCACGAAGAGCTGCAACAGCATTTCCCTGGTTTTGATAAAAATGTTTTACGATTAACGCCATCGTAGCGGAAAGAATGATACTCACTCGATCTCATCCTTTTTATACCCAGAATTCTCTTTGAAGTCGTATGTTTATGCAAATTAGATTGTTTTCTTCTTCACTTGCAGTGCCACATTTATCAACTTTTGTACCGTCATAATGCTTCAAAATGTAAAAATAACAGTTTTGAACACCCTAATGCTTCAGAATGCAAAAATAAAAGTTTTAAATGACTTTTTACTTTGCACAGTTTTTTATTGTATGACTTTTCAAGCATTTAGTCTGTAATGCGCTTCCTAGCAGACAAGTTTTGAATTTTTTTGTCGGAATCTTTCAGCACATTCTTTGAATTGTCTATCTGCAAAATTTCAGCTCAATCCACCTTTAGTTACAGCTACAGATGGCTCTGAATAGGCCAAGTTTAATTATGATCACCTGATATATATAATATTTGCATCAACGGCAGAAAGCCCTAATGTGTAAATACGAACTGTTCCTGCTTCAGAATTTATGTTTAAAAGCTGCAGGATTGACACTGTAAAGAAATTGTGTATGATTTTTAACCCAAAGTTTCTGAAGATAAATGTACTGTCTTTTATTTATATATTTTTTGGGGGGAGGGGGTGCCGATGTATTAAACGAAAAGCAAGTAAAAAAAATCATGGTAAGCTTTTCCTTTAAAACTGCTGACATCTTCCGTCGTTTTCAGTTTGAAACGCAGGTTAACCCCTTACCCGTGACATATATTTCAGAAAAGTGCACCAAAAATGATAACATTTTTCCGACTAACAGTGCTAAATACTCATTCTCAATTCGCGCCTTTATAACTGACTACACACCCATTCCTCACCAATGAAATAAATGAAGGACAAATACCGCCATCTACTGTGAAAATAGTAACTCGACGAACATCCGGCTCCCTCCGCTTTCGCGTTATAAGCCCTGTACGAACCTGAAGATCAGACGCTGCGTAGCAAAACCTGCAAACTCAGACGAGGGTTTAATTCCCCTGTTCGGTTTATGAATAGTATGGGCATTGGCGCCGGACGGACAGTACACATCTGCCAACCAATTGAGGCAACCCGGGATTGTGAAAATCGCAAAACTCCATATTAAATATCCATTCGAAAGGTAAACGGGCATCACGGAAAATAATCACTATTTTTTCTCCTGCCCGAAGTGAACTCGGTCATCACAAATGTTGCCCATTGCCATTGCTCGAACTGGGTTAAGGCGCCACTGGTAAGGGGTTAATTTAGCAAGTCATTTTCAGTTTGTTGTACTTTCAGCCTACCTTTATAAATTCTCTTCCAAACATCCTTTGTAACTTAAAATAAAAGGAACAGATTGAACGGTCCATATATGACAGGTTAGATAGAGATTGAAATCACATTTTTGACAATACTATGAGTTAATCCACAAGTGTTCAGAATGCGGTTTCCAATATAACAAATCAGTTCCTCTACGTAGCTTAAAGGGAAAGCACTTGATAATTCCGAATGAGCGCCATTTTATCAGACAGTGTCTGGGCAGTCTTTTGATAAACATAATATCAAACGGAAATGAAAATCAAATACTAGTGTATAACAATTTGAGTGGAAACAACGTGGATGTTCTACAAAGTTCTACATTTGAAAATAAAAGGTAATGATAATAGGATTTAAATTTTGAAGTAAGCCAATAGGAAATACTCACTTTAATTAGATAAATCAAACAAGATCCGTATACACAGATTGTCTTTGTTAGATTAACGAAATGTGATTGTGCAAAGATTGAGTAAATATGACAATGCAAGCACTTGTGTTAGTATATATGTATCGGAGCACGATAAAGTTTATTGAAATTCAGAAATTGAAACTACTGCAAACACAATGCTTCCCAAAATGTTTTAGTATTATATTAATCCTTATTTACATGTACACGAAACTTGGAAGATTTCTTGAAAACGAAACATTTCGAAATTTAACCGGATATGTAAGCCTGGAACATCCTTTTTATAATCCATAACATTATAATTTTCTTTATTTTAATTTAATGATAAGATTTTGATAAAGCAAAACTCTTAAAATTATTCAATTTCACAATTAACTCTCAAAATTCTTACTGTTTTATAAAATCACACTTTCTAAAAAAAATTACTCTTGATTTGTCACAATTTTGTTAGTTATAAACCTTTAACTATACAAATACACACACAAAATAAATATATATTGCACAGTGGAATAAAAGGACTTTTTTCACTTATCTATGGAGGTGACTTTATATTTTTTTTAAGAATTGAAAATGCAAAAGAAAAAAAATACACAAATAATATTTATTCTCTACTACGAAAACACAATCTTCTATAAAAGGTCGAAACCTTTTATGATTTTCTTTTATTAATTACTTTTATAAATAATGGTAACATTTTGATTTAATAAAACTCTCAAAATTCTTACTCTTTTATAAAGTCACACTTTCTAAAAAAATTTCTCTTCATTCGTCACGATTGCGTTCTTTATTGATATTCTTAATTATAAACACAAAAAAAGAATATTTATTGCACACTGGAATAAAAGCAATTTTCACTGACCTTTGGAGATGACTTTATATTTTTTAAGAATCAAAAATGCAAAAGAAAAAAAAATACACAAATGATATTCATTCCCTACTACGAAAACACAATCTTCTATAAAAGGTCGAAACCTTTTATGAATTACTGAGCTGATTAGTATGCAAGTGAAGGATAAAACTGATATGTGTCCCGATAAGTCACTGAATCACACCAGTGTATTATAGGCGATGAAATCACTCTCCCGGCTTTGCTAATCTGTATAAGGCACGCTGAGATGGCAAGAACTGAAAATCATAAGAATGAACTTGCTTTTACTTATTGAATTTATAAAAATTATTTACGGATTCATTTGACTTCAAAACTGTGACATATGCATGTCATGTTACTGTTACTGTGTTACTATATCGGAAATATTTGAGAGGAAACATTTTGTAAAGTTATTTATTCATTGTTGTATGTGTAAATTTCATATCAACTGACATTATGTTCTTGTCTATTTATTGTGAACTTTAATAGATAAACGTAATGGTATGATCGGGACAAACATATTATAATGTTTTATACAATATTATCTATATATATAAAACAGTTCCGTAACTGACTCATTCATTCACTGACTGACATACAACGCACAGACCAAACCGCTGGACCTAAAAGGCTGAAATTTTGCATGGCGATTCTTCTAATAGTGTAGGGGTGCACTAAGAAAGATTTTTCAAAAATTCTTCTTAGATTTTTTTAAATTAAATTTTTAAGCTGTTTTTTAAACTTTTTTTACGTTTGCATTTAAAATAATACATTGAGGGTTATAAAATTTATATCACGAGAAAGATCATAAAAATTCCTTCAAAATGAAATTTTTTTCGAATTTTTATCTCCATTTCCTGATTTTTGGTGAATTTTTAAAGATTAATTTTTAGAATTTAATTTATTAAATGCTGATCACGTGATTTCTTTTTCTGGTACTTTCAATAAATTTATCGTCACGTGCGTAACAACTAAATAGACGAAAAAAATATTTTTTTCTCTTTCTAATGCAGCAGACGATTGGATATTATCCAAAAAAATGCATATCCCTTACGATTTTTTTATAAATATATATATATATATAGATATATATTTTACATCAATTGTATACATTGATCATCGCATTTATTATAAATATATATATTTATTTTTTTGCATAAATTGCATACGTTGACCGTTGTATTTAATTTGAATGTACTCCGTAGCGAAGCGCGGGTTTTCAGCTAGTTATAATATAATACTCAATATGAAAATGATAGTAAATGGGAGTCTAAACAAAATTTACCGCTTACTAAAATTAAAGACATCATTGAAAATAGCATTAAAATATAGTATTTTTACTTAATTTTATAAAATAGAGATAAAAAGAATATTTTAAGAAAATAAAATATTTTTTTCATTGCAAAAAAAAAAAAAAAGAGAACATAAAGCATTAAATATACGACATTACTGGCTAATACTAAATACGATACATTTGGATACCAAATTATCAATTTCAAGTTTCATTTTGTATAAAAGTTAATAACATATAATTTTCTGTCTTATTTATTTCCATCCTAACAGTTTTAATGCAAAATTGTATGTTACAACTGTGTATCCAGATTATCTGACAACTAGGAATAATTTAGTTGACCATATAAAAGAGCAAGAAATATGTGAACACCAATTAAAAATTAATTCATTGTAATGTTAAGAAAATATAAATGGACTTATAAACACGTTTGAAAGGGTATTAAATAGGTAACATCATATAATAACAGAGATCAAAATAAGTATACTCTACATAAAATTACTGGAGTTTACATTATAACACATTTTATAAAGTATTTGTAAAGTATTTCATCACTAATACTTATTAACTAGCACAATTAAAAAAACAACTTTTTAATAACTGGTAAAGTAATAAGATTTATTTTTAGTTCCATTACTTAAAAATAATAATTAAAAAAAAATCCAGTGGACGCGGCTTTCTCGGTCTCTCCTTAATGTCTGTAGAAAGGTTTTTCCTGTTAATAACACGTTTTATGAAATTACTAAACGTACTTCTTCAAAACTTCTTCTAGTGTTGGCAATAAAAAAATATCATAGATGTCCACTGTGAACAAGCTGTAATGTTTTTTAAAAGATGATTATGATATACAGTTAATTAATGTTAATGATTATGAGATACAGTTTCAGTTAAAGAACTGAAAAACGAAATACGTACACAAAAACAAAGTTTAATTGATTGTTGTAACTTGATACATATTAATGAGATTACAGAACCTATTAACAGATTATTTTATGGCTTTAGATTGTACGATTTTTTTTCTTCGTTATATATATATATATATATATATATATATATATATATATATATATATATATATACACATATATAATTCAAGTTATATCTCGAAAAACTGAGTATATAACTTCTCTATTTTTATTGAATCTATCTCCAGATTTATCTCTCTGAAAATTTGAGAAATGTTTTCATCAAGTCGTAAATTAGTTCAATTAAAACTTTTCCTCACGGCGCAACAGTCCGATGTGGACCAGGGCCGGCGGTACCCATCTCCGCTTTCGTAACCGTGGGCTTGGGGTGCCATACAGCATATGTCTCAGTCAGGTGTTCAACCTAACGTGGGACTCCCAGAGTGTAGTTCCCAAGTATGCTTGGTCCTCATTTTATCGACCCACTGAAGGGATGAAAGGCTGAGTCGACCTTGCCCAGTCACAGGGTTGAACCCTGGATCTGCGGGATGACAATTTGACGCTTTAACCACTACGCCACCGGGCTTCGAAAAAATTAGTTCAATATATTTATTATATTTTTTTTGCCTTTAACAAAAACTAAAAAAATGTACGAATGTTGAATATCTTGAAGCCCCATAGCTGAAAAATTCTAATAGAATTCTGCACCAATGTGCAGAATTGAAAATATTACAAAATGAAAAACTCGCTTTGCAGATTTATCAAATGTTATGCATATTTTAAATTAAAAGTATTTGAAAGCAAAATTCCAACTACTTTAAGACGTTCGTGATTTGATACGACTTAAGACGTTCGTTAGAAGTATAAAATAGGGTACACATTAAAAACATGATAATATCTGTATATAAGATTTAAAGTTTTATGAAAAATGTTAAGCTCTATAAAACTAAAATTCCTAATGTATGTTAAACATGTTCTTGAAATTCAACAAAAACACAATCAAATAGCGAAAAAAAATCTAGAAAAGATATTTATATTCAAAGTCATCTAAGCTGCGTAACATTAACAAAAGGACTAAATTAAACTGACAGAAAAGAAAACCATGGAGGAGAAAAACCAAGGTGTCAGTTAAAAAATGTAAAATAACAGATTATTATTCTATTACAACTTTAACAAGACCTTTCTTTGAAATCTAATCTTTTGAGTGCGTATTCCTATAAACCTGAAATTTAACGAATATTTACAAAATAAAAAAATATTTCGCATAAAAAATTTTAATATTTATGTACTTAAAGTTATGAAATAATTGTTTGCCGTAATTATCGTTTGTGCGTATCATGAATTTTTATCCATTCAAAAACCATGTATATCATTAAGTATTTTAGGAAAACCGTCTTTTCCTTTGTACTATTACTAGTATCAGCTAATATGACCATGAAGGCATCAGATACTAAAAATGTTTTTGTACAAAATCTTTTCAACTTTAATATGAAAGAAAATTAAAATCAAAAAATAAATTTTCTAATATAATTTACACCGTAAGTCATACTGAGAAATTTATAATGTGTATCAAGATATTACTAGTGATAATTAAGAAAATAACTCTGACATTTTTTTAAAAGTCAAATGGATCCATAATTAAATTAGAATTTTCAGCCTTAAAGATTATCTAATAATGGGCTTATCGAATTTTTAAAATAAAAAAAAATTCAGCCCAAAGCTAATGTTATATTAAATTTTTTTTTCATTTACTCATCTTATATAATAGACTTCATTTTGTCAACTGGCATTAAAAATAACATAGTCGATATCCGTATTTGAAAATCCCGCGTAATGGAAACTTTCAACAACTAATAAGCAATGACATATAAGTATATACAAACTACATATATAAAACTATCTGACAATGGTTTGTATATATAGTAAATAAACTGCACAAACCCTCAAGAAATTTCAGTAGAAATTCGACATTGTTTAAAAATTTATATATGAGGGACATTGCAAAGGAATTTTGAAATTATATGTAGCATCATAACTATATTTTACTTCAATATAGATTTTTTGTATTTTTTTTCCTTTTAATATTTTCTTTTCCAAAATAAAGGGAATAAATTATCACGAATCTCAACATATTATGTAGATAATATTTACTAGATTTCAGAAATAATGTAGATATTCAAGGTTTTATAAAGACATGAAAGCAGTATTAGGATTTTCTAAGATTCTTGGATATTTATTGATAATTTCGTCCAGTGAAAAAAAAATGAAATTTTACTCTCAAAATGTTCGTTAGTCGAATTATTATTATTTTTTTTACTATTTAAAAATAAATTAAATTTCCCCTCTAAATTTAATGCTTTCAGACTAGATACTATAATGAGCACTGTAATTTTGTAAAACATGTTTATAAATCATACAATTTTAAAATGAAACATAAAAATTACCTTATTTCCTTATGTGAAGCATAACTTTTCATATAAAAACAGGCATGATATTTTACAATTATACATTAAGATGCGTTACATTTGATGGTTCACTTCAACGGATAGACATGATAATATACAAACTGATTGAGTAAGAATGCAAGTTAAACACGAAATCTTTGTTTAATTCCGTTTCTTTAAAACATCTTTATAATGTATTTAATCCATAGACACGTGTAAATTTTAATAGTTATTCCAGCTAATGAACTAAGCACACCTTTCCCTAGTATACTGAAACGTACTAATGTGTACAACCAAATAAATTACGCTATAATTTTTATATGAATGTATCAATTATATCTGAATTTCTGTTTCCATACATAGAATATGAAATTGAAATATTTCATAGAGTCATTATATAGCCTTTTATAAATATATCCATGTATGATATAGTCCACTTTTCCTTTTAGAAATTAACCAGGTTTTAACCTCTGTCAGATTATATGTTCATACAATCATGGCCATTGCTGATAACTCAATTTTGAAATAATAAGGCACATTTTCGGTAAACTGTGTTGAAAACATTTTTTTGTAAAAATAACTACAATATTTTAAGTTTACGTTTCGGGGAGGGGCTGAAAGGATTTCTACCTCATTATCAACAAAGCCGTAGACCTCCAATTCCTCAAGCTTTGGGGAAGTTAAAAGTCAGCAGTTTATGATTATAGATATTATAAGAGAAATGAATCCGTAATTACTGAAATAAAATGTATTCCATTCAGTTCTATAAAAAATTCGCTTACAAAATGAACGATAAGGTGGGCTGGATTTCAATTTCTATGAGAAGTTCCACTGCAGCCTGCTTATAAAATTTTAGCAATATTTTTCAAAAAATTAATGCAAAAAGTAGTGCTTGTAGTTTACTTTTATTTTCTTTACCTCTGTTGAAAGTAAAGACATATTTATGAAAGGAAAGACATATTTATGGATGGAGTTCCCATGAAGAAACAGTTCTTCAGGAATTTCTATATATTTCTATGTGAAGCACTGTATTTTATGCCTAAATAGTGTATTCTATACATAAAGTTCACAGCGAGTACAAAAAAAAATCTCCTAAATTTTAAGTGCAATAAATTTCGTGGTACAACCAAGATTTATCTGGTTGGAAATTATATTTGAATGTAAAATTTGTATTTGAAGGTTTACTGCCTATATTTATTTACCAAAGACCAAACCACCAATGTAGATTAATGTTAACACGGGAATTTCTGTCATTTGTAATTAACTCAAATTTTATTTTTCACTTTCCACCTCTTTGCTGGAGCATATTTCGTTCATTCCATCTTAGTGCTAATTTTCGAGTAGAAGCTATTTTACTAGCTCTACTAAATTATGTCTATCGACTTACGGATTCCATATAAAAGTAATTTCATTGCTTCAGTACGTCAAGCCTCAAAATTCGCACATTCACACGTAAAAGAAGCCGAGCGTTTCCGTACATGAAAAAAAAGGCCTCAGCATGCCTCTTCTGTGCTGCATTCGTTCATCTGAACTTCAACTGATATATTCTGCCAGTATGTATATAGGCAAACGCTCCTCCATTAAAGGAGAAAAATCTTATATTGTTGTCAACCCTTTTTCTTCCGAGCAAAAATTATCGTTTCCTCTTGCTAATTCGATTATAAGGGTATCTGTGACCTGATGACAAAAACTTGCAGTACACTAACCCTCTTGGTACTATCATCTTATGTGCTTTTCAAGCAATTGTACATGCCACTATTACGTGCGCTTAGGTCTGGATCGTTGCTTAAATCCTGCCTCCAACACCTTCATATAGCAATTATCAGCTTTCATTTTTGTCTTGATTCGTAACTTCCTTCTTTAAATAATTTGACATTAACTACGCCAAGCTTCCGAATCATTATTACCCTGATATATGCAACTCATGCCCTTCAGTTAGCGCCTAGAAAGACTTTAACATAGCCTTGGAATTAAGGAAAAGGAATGTAAGTTTACCAAAACCTAGATAAAAGGAAGAAATAACTATGAAATATTCAACATACTGCATTATCATACAAGATTGTAACGATTCCAATGTTAGGTGCTGTAGATCTGAAGACAGCAAAATAAATCTCGGTAAAATGTCTGAAGACATGTAGTATAAATTTCAGTTGTAATGGAAATTATTTACAAAACACACTCCAATTCATTATAACACACAAATGTATCAGAAAATTCTTTTCTGGATCATTTTATAGTACAGAAGGGCGGATGGTCCGTAATTTCTGTGATCAGATGGCAAAATGTTTTAAGAAATTTACGTGACAGCAATTCTAAAATTCAAGATATCGTGAGAAAACAGTAATTTGTTTTACAAGAGCAAACGTTGTACCCATGTTCCAGAAAAATAGTTGGCTATTATTTACTGTAGTTACAGTAAATAGAAAATAATTGGCGTTCGAAAATCCGGAATGTGAAATAATAAATTATAAGAAAATTTTCTTATAATATTTTGCCATATGAGCACAGATTTACTCACTTAGTTTTCAGACAAATACTCTGATAGCTGTTTTTGCCTTCAATATAAAATTGGTATGCGAAAAGCAAATGTCCATAACTTGGGTGAAATAAAAGAGACTTCACTTTGACTATTTCATTTATAAACACAATTGCTAATATACCTTTACTCTTTCTTTCTTAATTAGACCATCATTAAATTCTTTGCAATACTGAAGAGCTCATACCAATGTTACTGCATATTGCTGAAATTGTGCCAATGTTACTGCGTACTAAAATTGCAAAAATGAGGTTAATCAATATTTTGAAAATAAAAAATTACACCTTCACAAAACTAACTTTGGATTCCGGTACTCTATTTTCAAAGACTTACATACTAATTTAATTTTTTTCCATTCTATGGACAACTTTTAAGAGAAGCTGCATATTCCTTTGTCCATAACGTTATATAATTAAGTTATATAATTTATGAAATTTATATTCTTAACTTCAGGCTTATGTATATATAAAATTACCTTCTTCAGATTCTTTCAAAAGTTTTTGAAAACTAAAAGCAGTCCTTCAATTAACTATGCACAAAGGTAATTTAATTTTCATTACATTATTTTAAATCACAGACATGCTAAAGTAAAATTACGCTGTTATTAGAGGACGGAATGAAGAAACAACAAATTCAGTCAAGAAAAGTTTTTCTCATGGATTTCCCGAAAAGAGAAATTGCCGGTGACTCTAAGATCTTACGGATAATATCTTCAGTGTGCGATGGCAGTCACTCCGAAGTGAGAAAGTGGATCAGAAAAAGAACCCCTTCTCTAAACTAATTAATTCCTCCTTCAGTTTTAATCAGGCATCCGATGCGTAACAAAATATCCGCTCAAAGAAACAAATCCAAATGCAATTATTTCTTGCGAATTCATTTTTCTTAATTAGAGATTTAAAGGGATTTTCACTATTGTATTCTAATTGATATAAATAGCAGTAAATTTGCTTTTTCTCTGAATGTTTTTTAAGAGTTTAATACAGTACCAAGCTAATGTATGTAGTGAGAATAAATAAGATTATTAGCGCATTATGAATGCGTAAAAGTAAAACAAAACTAATATTTTAGAAAATAATTTCGCATTCAGAACGTTTTCCTTCCAGACTTAAGGAATATATTATACAATGTGGCTAAAATAAAAACTTTACTTAAAATAAAAATTATACTTGTTTGTACGGAAAGGTGAGTTATTTTTTAATCTCCATCATGAATTGAAGAATATACAAAATATTAACCTAAAAGCTAATAGATTTATTTAATTGGATCTATTACGAAACAAATTGGTTGTCAAAAATAACACTACCTTTTATTCAAAGCAAAAGAAATATTTCGAACGTATGTTTCGTTTCTCGATCAAAATACACAAGTGGGAATGTGTCTGAAGCTTTAGATAATGGTAATTCAAATTCATAAACTTTTTAATCCTTAATAACGAAATATTTTCACTCTTTTTTAAATTTCAGATTAACATCTACTTCGTAAAAGTAATTTTCAAACAGTATCTTAAGATCATAAAAATGTTGCAGCCTGCATTTTACATGCTACTACATACACATCGAAAAAAATGAAATTATTCAATATTAAACTGCTTTAAAAGGTTTTGAGTTCCTTTTAAAATTTCAGTTCTATAATGGACGATTCCGAGGTATTACGTTTTTATAAATGTTTGCAGATCCGTAGTATTAATGGCAAACAGAACATGAAACTTCAGAGAAAGCACATTTTGGGAGATTAAAACAAATTACAGAGGATTTACAACTAAATAATACAAATCGTATTTTCCTACGAAGATTATATTACCAGACACAACATTATTTATACGTAAGATTAACTGTCTGCAACCAGTCTGCTGTATATCTATATTTTAAGTCTGCCTATACCGAAACGGAAATTTTCATGATTTTCCATTTTCAAAAGAGTGTACCTAAATGTCCTTAGAAGGTTTCTCTATGATATTTTTAAACGTACAAGTGTGTCCAGAATTTTTAGTTTGCTGTAAAAATTTGGAAATGCTGTTCCTTGAGCAAAATTAGCCATAAAAACATTTTGGCGGAAAGTTTTATTCATTTATGTATAACATTAATATAAATAAGATTTTATCATTATTTTAAAGTTCAAATTTAAAATTTAAAATATTAAATTGTTCAAAAGAATATTAAAAACATTTGATTAAATAGTAAAAAAATAGCAACAACATAAATGGAAAAAAACCCATAAAATGTTTGAAAATAATTATAAGATAAAAAGAACTTTTTATATACCATGTTTTAAAATTTTCTGTTGAATCATATAAACTTGACAATTCTATGTATTAATAAATACTTTTTTAAAATTTTTTTGATGAATTATCCCATCAACTTGAAAGAAAATGATCAAATGCGTAATAAAGAGAGCAATTATAAGAAATTTTCGAACATTCTTTAATTGAATTACATATATGAGATTTTTACAAACATTAATATCAGAGACTACTTGGTTTCCAATTTTTTTGGGAGTGCCACTTCAACCGCGTGGAGGTGAGGCTTGGCATATTGAATAAAAGAGATTAAGTATAGTAAGAGCCACCTTGCGGAATTTTTCTGAACTAACTTTCCATACAAAACAAAGTTAACTGAAAATGAATTCAAATCTGCTTAAAGATGGCTAAAAGTATTAGAAGAATGCATTCCCATCGAGTTCTGAGCTACTCTAAAAGTTTCAAATGTCTAGCTGGTCGAAAGTTAGTTAAAAATCGATTGAAATATTTGTACTGGACAAACACACATACAAAAAAGCGAGTTAATATAAACGTGGTAATAAAAATTATTGTTTCTTTTACCGACACTTTTAAATGCGATTCCTTATGGACAAAATTTTTCGGTACCAGTTTTTTATTTGCTTAATCTCTACTCTTCGCAAAGAATAAACGAATGTGTGATTAATCATCATGAGGTAAGTGCGAGTTGAGCTACCGATTCTGAAAAGCGTTCATTGAGAGGTGATTTTGACTGTGAAGTTGTGCTGCACTGGATACCGTCACTTTGAGGCGTGCAAAGGAATAGAATGTCACCTTGTTAAAGTAAGAAACTCAAGGTAGAACATCAGGTGGCTTTTGGAAATCCCAAGATAAGATATGGAATTATAGTTGTTTTTTTCTAATTATTAATGAAGAAATGTATAAGTTTGTAATCTATTTTTTAAATCTGAAGGAAGACTCTAAAATACTTGTGATTTTCGAATGCGGGAAGGACATTCTCCATACAGACACTGCGAGACCAGTTATAAATTTTAAGGTGACAAGGGACCTTCAAACTCTTTTTTTTTCAAATATTTAACTCTATAGAAAAAGAGAATGATTAATACTATTTTTTACATGCTTTTATTAACTCGCTTTCTAGTTTGTTTGTGTGTTTGAGTGTTTGTCCAGTTCAAATCTGGCAATCGATTTTTAACTAACTTCCCGAATAGCTAGAAATTTGAAATTTTTAGAATAGCTGAGAACACGATGACAATGCATTATTTTAATACTTTTAGCCATCTTTAAACAGAATTGAATTCATTTTCAGTTAATTTTATTTTTTAGACTGGTGCAGCCATCTGTCGGCCGGGACGGGAACGAAAATTTTAACGCAAGTTAACTTCTAATTAACTTCATTTCCTTTCAAGTTGATGGGATAATTCATCAAAAACAATTTTTAAAGTATTTATTAAGACATAGAATTATCAAGTTTATATGATTCAACAGAAAATTTAAAAACATGGTATATAAAAAGTACTTTTAATCTTTTAATTATTACTGCATTGAAGACACTTAATTCACAAATATGTATTTTGTGGAAGAATAAGGCCTAATTGTCCCAAAAAAATTTGAAAAAGGCTTCTAGCGCATTCCATACCATTTAAAAACTGTAATTATTTCATGTAAGTTTAGCATATAACTATAAATATATCTGTGGGAGGATTTATTTTTTCTATGAATCATAAGCTATAAATAACTTTCTTTTTATTTTGAATCAGCCTGTTATTTATTTATTCTTTTTTACATTATTGCATCTTTTTAATTCAATTCATGGTTTATAAATTTGAATATATTTGTGGCTCCAAAGAAACACTCCCAGTTTTGTGAAAAACTCTTCCAATAACAATTCTGAGAAATCTGAAAGAAAACAGCAGGTAATTAATACGCATGAAGCATTTTGATAAAATTATGGAATTTTTAAAAAATAAATGAAAAAAAGTACTTATTCTGCCCCCATATACTTATTTGTGAATTCTAAGTGCCTTCAATGTAGTAAAACATTATATTAATTATTCTCATTTAGTATGTAGAGATAAAAATTAAAAATTTAAGAAAACGAGGTTGAAGGTACTTTGTCCCACCAAAAAGTCTCACAATATTGTTAGGAGGTCTTTGTAAAATTAGAGATCGTTTTCTCTCTCCATTACTACCTAACAGCATATACATGTCCCATGAGTTTCACTTTCCGGCCTTTATACCAAGTTTTCTTCGACAGTTATCAACTGGTTGATTGATCTGGTGCTTACAGAAAAGAAAAAAATAAATATTTGTATCTATTATGAGGATAATTGCTGTGACAAATCGTTTATAGTATGTTTTTACAATGCTGAGTTCTTAATCTTCGCTATTTAAATTATTTTGTAATTTTTATAGGTTAGTCTGTTAGTTGTAGTTTCTTATTCCTTTTTCAGTCTTTTAATTTTTTTAAAAATTGGTACTTACCTTGTGAGAATCTCACATGGTATGAAACAGGCTTAACCCGAATTTCGGAATATCCAGTACAGATGTCACGAGTTTAAGAATGATCGACGGGACCATTAACACCTTAATGGAACTTTTTAAAATAGGACAATTTTGATAATAAATGGAATGGACACATCATTTAGAATAGTTAAGCAAAAGGCCGTTGTCAGACTCGCGTCCGACATTCTTAATTGGGACCATGGACACATCATTTAGAATGATTAGCGAAGGCTATTAGCGGCATTCAACAAAGCGAAAGCCGACGGCGTTGAAAATCGCCATAGGTGGTCCACGTAAAAAGGAAACCGGAAGATGGGGGTCCGAGGTGTGGAAAGTTCTAGATTGTTCCAGAAAGACAGACAGGAAAAGGGATAAATAGAGGACACCGAGATAAAAAGAATAGACTAGACTTGGACTTTGTCGAAACGAGTCGGGCGAGTGGAGAGAATAGAGAGAGAAAGGGTCTCTATTGAACTGATTTATGAGCTCCACGCCATCATAAATCGATATATGATGGTTCTTCGGAACAAACGTGTATATGTTAATATTAGTCTAGATATTGATTTTATAATAAGCAAGATGTAAATAGACATGTATTAGTGTCTACTTTAATATTACGAATTGCATATACCATCGGATCCCGACGATCAGGTTAACAATCGTTAGATCGGGAAGACACGCTACGTAAGAATGGGAGAACCTAGATGACGCGGCCGACAAAAGATTTTGAATACTGAACCGCAGAGTAGCGGGCTACAGAAAAGGACTGAAAAGGTGACTCTCATTAAAGATGAAAATACTACACGTGGTGCGAGAGAACGTACGAGAATTTTCCAAGGTGATAAATGAACAAGACAGCATGATGCAGAGACCATTATAGACTGGACTTTGATGATGCATTGTCTTACTGAGAGAGCACGGAGAATAGAGGGACTGAGGACTCAAATTCGGACTGTGCTATATGCCCGCTATCTCTAATCGATACAAAGATGGTTCAATGGAACAAACTCATGTATATCATTATTATTGTAAATAGGTCATATTAAACAAGATGTAAATAAGAGTCATTTCTCCATTCATGATTAACTCTACGAGACATTTATACATGGGGTCACGACGATCCGGTTTACATACCTCATGACCAAAATTAATTTGTTTATGCATTAGAAATCAGGAGAAAAAAAAATTAAAAGGAGTTTAACCAAAATGAGTGCATTATTTTCCCTTCAAGCGGTCGAGCAGAGAAGATCAGGACTCTGATTTGTAGTCCTTCAACAAAGCAAATCATGCCAGGAATGGAAATAAATCAGTTTATATTAGGACCTAATGCAACAAGTTGGAAGTAACTGATCCTGAAGTTACTCGTATCTTGAGTTTAAGGATTCAGGATGTTGGATTTGAGCTGTAAGCAAGGTTTGCTTGTCAAATGCATCGTTATAAAATATACTTTGACCTGCATCCCTCGATTAATCCAAGTAACACTTACTATATAGATAACAAGATAGTTTCTTAATATCCACAATCAAAAATCAAAGAGTGGCAACTAGTTTCAGTCTAATTAATAGTTCTTAATTAGTCCGAAGATTATTGAGTTTCTACGAACAATTCAAAAAGGGATTAATAACCCCATTGATTTTTTATCGGGGATATGAAGAAACTATGAGTTCTTGTACGTTTCCCCAAGTTTTCCGTAGGTTATTTAAGTGTTGTTAAATATTTTATGACTGGACCTCAACCTTCCAGTCAGTTAAGATAAACGAAGAGTTAACTCCTTCCAAACTAAGTGTCGCAGTTGGGGCGACATGGTTCTTACAAATATTACCAGATGCAAGACAGGTACAGAGTAATGTGAGAAGAATGTGAGAAACGGGCAGCGAGTAATGACCAGCTGGATATAATGAACTAGTTAGGCGAAAATGGAGACGAGGGTGTTCGAAGTTGAAATGAAAACGAAGGGGGGGGGGGGTCATGAAAGTGAGTGACATCGTTACTGAAAGCGCAAGAGGTCGAGAGGAGCGTGAGAGTTTGGAACACCAGAAGGGAGGGCATCGAAAACAGGAGCTGGTGCGCCCTCAATTTAGATTAGTAGGACATAAATTATAAAATATATGTGCAGCCAATAATAAAGATCCAAACTGGCCCACGAAGAAGGTGGCCACCAATGGAAGCCCAGATTGGAGGAGTTGAAATTAAGTTCAGAAAGAAAGTTTGGCAGATTGAGTTTCGAGATATGCTGCGATACTTTGAGGCAAGAAATTGAGAGATGTAGGCAGAATTAGAAGCGGAAGAGTCCGCAGTTGATTTAGAATCGCGGGTGTAGAAACCCAAGAGGTATTAATGGAGAAGGTCAGAGCTGCAGTTGTCACTTAAGCGTTTAGCCTGATTAAGCGATAGAGATTAAGCTCGCAACTAGCAAAAAGATTTGATGGACAGTCACCCATAAAAGGGTAGAGCCGCGATGTCGATGCGGAGTACGAAGTAGAAATAATAAGTCAAGCCGACAGACCGTTGTGAACCAGACCGCAATCGAGAGTGTTTACGACGCTGGAGGAGCAGACGCGAGCCCAATCCGTGAGCCGAGTCATCAGGCACCGACTAGACCGACATCCGTCGTGCAGTGAAACCTACGCAAGCATCCCGCCGATTGGGAGCCGATGATTGCCGTCCACAGAGTAACCCTAAGAAGGGATCCCCGACCAAGTCATTGACAGGTGTAGCCGCCTGAGTCACGTCGATCCCCTCGTCAAACGAGTATCGCTAGCGAAGGAAGTCTTGCCGGTAACCATTTTTTACCAATAGGAGCGAGGCGCAATCCAACCAGTCCAGCTTTTGTCCTCAAAGGAGAATCCATTGTAGTTTGGAAAGCCCCTGCCTAGCTGTTATAAGAAAGGAGCCGCCCAGAAGTAGGGGAGTTTATGTACCTTGTTATTCCGTGCCACTGCTCACTACGTAATGCTAAATTTGATTATCACGCACAAAAATGATATGAGGAGTTATAATTAATATTAATATATATTGCCATAGATATATATCACTTAGAATTGTTGGTTAGTAGTATTAAGCACATGATGTATAATGAAATGTATAAGTGTATGTATAGTATTGTTGTGTATAATAAATTGATTTGTTTGAGTACATATGAGTAATCACTCATATTCATATAAGAAACATATCACTAATTACTTTCCGGTTACACTAAGCTTCGTCAAATGTTGGATGAAATAACTAACAAGATTCGTCAAGTATGTGAATCTGTTACTGTTCATCATATGGTAAAAATAAATAAACCTCAGAAAATTCCAAATATATTTGTCAGTTTATTATTAATTTCCGGTGTCATAGTATTTTGTTAATATAGATTAGATGAGTAGTTATTAAAGAGTCAAACACATTCGCGATGCCTAAAGCTAAAAAGTTTTTGTTTTTTATTCTTTATGAGAAAAAAAAAAATTCAGAATAATAGTATTTTCCTCAGACGCAAAGAAAGTGGTTTTGTGGTTTTTTAATTGCTGAGACGATTTAATGAAATTTAGGTATTAAATTTCCTTTCTAGAAGGAAAAAAAGGATCAATGTTTGCGATTCAAATGAAGCTTTTTATTATTTTTTATTAGGCGAACGCATGCCGACTACATACTGAAAGTGAGGGAGGAAAAACAAGTCCATTCTTAATTAATTAATCCTTCATCATTCTTAATCAAGCAACCCTCTATGCACAATAAAATAATATTTTGAAGGAACAAAAATCTTTTGAAAACTATTTTTTCGATTCCTTTTAATTACGGTTTTGGGAATTTCCCTTTTTAACTTAAAATTGTTTTATAATAAAATTTTAATTTTCTTCCATTCATAGACATAATAATCCTTTTGTCTATGAGCGAATCTAAAGAATAAAATAGCAGGATAAAAAATGGAGGAAAATCTATTTATTATGTATGGATTTTTCATCTTTTCTGTAATATATATATATATATATATATTAATCAGCTCAATGTAGTTCAAACATAAGGTATTCCATCAATAGTCAAACCTATTTTTATTTAGTAGAGTTTAACAGTAGTTTCCAGAGATTTGCTCAAAATCATACACAAAACTACAGAGCAAAAACAACAAAGAAACTCTTTAAATGAAATTAAATTTAGTCCATTTTAATTTAATCGTTAGTGAAAAATTAAGTAATTTATCCTCAAATATGTAAATTTATTAAATAGCTTTATAAGAACAATGAGGGCCAGAGGTAGCCTAGTAGTAGCGCGTCGAATTTCGGCACCGCGGATGCGCGGATCGAATCCCGACAAGCTCCATTAAATACCTTCGTTTCCAGGACTATATGGTTACGTTAAATCTGTATACCGGCACGTCCATCTATGAGGTCAGTAGATGGGGAAGGTACGATATCCCCAGACGTCGCACCTGGTTGTACTCGATCAAAATTGCAGTGGCAGCTTCCCAGGTCTAACGCCGACCCTTGAAATGCTATTATAAACTGGAGCTGGAGTACTTATCCTGAAGCCTACATTGACCTGGTCCAACACATCCAGCCATGAAGCATTAGTAACAGAAACAGCAACATAAATGAGTTAAACAAATATTATATCTTTATTATAACAGTATTTCAAAGAAATTAGGTAAAATAATATATACATTATACATTTCATACACAATTTTTTTAATTCATATAACTATTTTATTCTACTTATGTTATCTGTTCGAAGTGACAAAAATTTTGTGTTAAACTAAATACCCTAATATTCCTAATTCAAGTTTAAGGATATTACACCCCATGACTTTAAACAAAACCTAAAAATGTTTAATACAAAAACCTAAAAATACAAAAACCTTTAATACAAAAACCTAAAAATGTTTATAAAACTGTTGAGTATCAGTGAGACATATGAAATTTTTAAACGAATTCAAATCTAAAAAAAAAGAAAAAAAAAACCAAGGAAAAGAAGAGAGATATATTTATTTTCTTCAATTTTTTTGTGCAATTGATGTAAATTAACGGCAAAGAAAGGATATGTCTGTGTACTACACAGTCTGGAATATTATAATACTGTTTAATAAATAGTTGATATTATACTAAAATAATTCCCGAAGCCTGTAATCTGCAGTATTTGCAGTTTTGAGGGAATTTTCAAACACGTGTCACACACACACACACACACACACACACACACACACACACACATATATATATATATATATATATTCAAAAGTACTTTTTTCAAAAACTCCAATTTTCGAATAAAATTTTCTAAATTTGTTAATATTGATAACTTTCAAAGATATGATTTTTGATCATAACATGAAATTAAGTTAAGATTTAATTTTTCTGTGATAACTCAAAAGACAAAAATCACACGTATAGAAAAGTCGTAACATACTTAACAAGCATAACAGGTCTCTGCTTTTGTCTTAAATGGTAAATCATGCGAGCTTTATAGCACAATACAATTGAGAATATTGCGGAAATATCTAATGGTTTTCTTACAAAGATTGATCCTGAAAGTAAATAAAAAATAAACCATTTTGGCCAACAACTAAGAAAATTCCCCATAGTTCATAAAAGTACTCTCTCAAAAGTGAGAAAATAAAACATGAAAAGAGAATAGTTCTTAAAGCTAATTAATCCTTTCATCAGTTTTAATTACACATTTGAGGCTTGACAAAGTATTCACTGAAAGAAACGAAACTGGCTAAAATACTTTTTCTTTGGCTTTTTGTTTCTTAATTACATTCATGTAATTTAGTCTTGTAGCTAAGCGGATATACTTGGAATTAAGTGTGATTTGTAAATGATTTAATTAAAAGTAATATCAGTATAATATAATTTTTGTACTACAGTTTTTCAGAAAAATAGTTGCCTGATGCATAAAAACTATTTGCACCAAAAAAACCCACTTTAAAGCACCTTTTATTCCCCAAATATTTAAAATTAAAACGCTGTAACAACTTTCATGCCCTGAAATTATGAATATAGAACTAAACAGACTTGTGGCTTAAATCGCATTATTAGTACATAAGTAACGCATATTTTCAAAAGCTGATGTCAATAGAAATCTTTACTCTGTTAAAAGTTCCTTTTTGAAGTTTTGCATTGCGATAAATACTGGAAAACATCTTTCACTCTCTCTCAGTATAATTTTTTTTTCTCTTTTGAGATATTTCTTTTGGTTTATCATTCACTAGTTTGATATACCTAACACAAAATGACCTACAACTGTCAAAATGAAAGGACCTCTTAAATTTTCAGTATTTAGTGACTTCCGCTCCTAGAAACAATATTTGTTAACATTTTTATCACCTTGAATGCATCCAAGCTTTTCAAACTTTATCATCTTTTACATATTTTAAATAAATATCTGAACAAGATAACAAACATCATATGTAATTTTTTTTTTTTTGCATTGGTGGGAAAAGTATGTATAACTCTAAAATAAGGGTAACAAGCATATTTAACAGCAGGTACTTTAAAATATAACTAGCATCAAAAAGAAAATAAAAGGCAACCACCCAACAATATTACAAACAACAGCAGAAATTATTTTTTAACCATTACCAAAATCATCTAGAGCAATAAACTCTTTTACATAAAATCAGATATAATTACAATCAGCTTATCGAAAAACTGTACAATGATCAATGAACAGCTGGAAATCAAGAGAGCTTGATTCAACACTTTCATTTAAAATACAGAATCAACAATCTTAGATAAAGAGCTCGAATTGTACCATCCATTAAACAAACACATTAAGATCTTTAACACTGACGCGAACAAGCTCTAATCGATGATTTCTAGACAAAGTCTTTCGCCGATTCGTACGCCTTCTCGCAGGCCGTCAATGACACCCCAAGAACCTTAGTCGGTATCATCGACGTCATCGATCTTTAGAATACAGGTACCGAACAAACGAGAATATGCGAGAAATTATTGGAAACATTACAAATCAGACTACAGTAACTACTTTAAACTAGAAATAAATCAATTAAATTTAAAATTTTATTGAATTTGTGGGTTTTAATGTGATTATTTCACTGTAGAGGCTGTGATGGTATTTGAATGTTTATCGTAAAAGTGTTGGTCCCTTCTTACATTTAGCACTTCCCCAAAGCCTTTTCAGGATTTGTAATACCCAGTATTGAAACTTTAGCCCTAAATATATGAATATTATTGCCTAATGTGGAGGCAATTATCGTGAGACATTCTCACAGAACAAAGGAATTTTTCTTTTTTCTTCTGGAATCACCACACATGTAAGTCAACATTGCAACCTCAATTTGATAGAGAATTCCCAGGGGCGACATCTGGATTCCCTCCCCTCTGACCACATGGAAGGACTTTCCGGACTAAGTACTGAACGTGCCTATATCCGGCCAAAGCACGAAGGAATTAATGGTATTTGTCTCATTAGGATAGATAAACATAATCTACTGAGCAAAGAATAATTGTTTAGTATTTAACATTAGTAGATATAATATGTATAATTCTAAAATAAGGGTCACGAGCATATTTAACAGTAGATACTTTAAAATGTATCTAGCATCAGTATTCTAGAAGTAAAATTCAAGGCAATTGCCCAACAATATTACAAGCAACAGCAGAAATTTGTGCCATATATTTACCCTCCAGGACATTCAACCACACTCTGTGTGGGACTTGACGGCTACAATATCATGAAAGAAAATAGGACAATTTACGTAGCTTCCTATCAGTAGGCATCTCATAAAGATCCATGAGTTGGCTGGTACTAAAATCCACGCCCACAGAGCTGTAGCTTCTAAACCAGGGGCGTCAAACTCAAAGGCTAACTTGGGCCAAACAAACAAGGTTTAACTATAGGTGGGCCGCAAAAAAAATCAATATTAATAGAAACGTAGGTTTATTTACCGAATTACAGTATATTTAACATAAATATACGCATTTTGTTTAATAATAGCAAAAAAACGAGTAAAATAAAAAAAAAAATTAATGAATTCTTCTTATCTTATAATTCTGCGTCGGTTATTTTATTATATATTATTGTGTGCCAATATATTGGCCGGGCCGCAAAAATGTTCGTCGCGTGCCGCATGCGGCCCGCGGGCAGCGAATTTGCTACCCTTGTTCTAAACAGTGTGCAGTGTGAGCATCATGGTGAAGAATTTTGTTTAATTATAATTATGCATAACTAATTCAAGTTAGAGTAATTTCAAAGCTAAATAGTTTTTCATGATGCTGGAATTGTTTCCCCCTTCTTTTTTAATGATGCCAATTAAATATATCTATTTTAATAATTGAGAATTATTAAAGAAGCTAAATTTACATTTTTGGGGGAATAACATTAATGACTCTTAACCTCACGTTATGATATATTTAAAGTTTGCTTAGCTCGTTTTTATATTAGAACTGCATGTGTTTACAATAATGGCAGAAATTACAAAAACAAGCGCATTTAACATCACAATGGTCTCTCCGGACATAATTAAAATATATTTTCAATATGTTTTCAGATAATGTGTTTGCCATATTTTTTGTGAAATAATATGGTTCTGTCTTACGAAAATAATTATTAATTATGAGAAGTTTACTTTTTTTCCTGAAATAGGTCCCCTTTAGAATTAGTTTGTTTACTTGTTATTGCTCGGGATAATATATTCATATTTACTATCTACAAAAAAAAATTTAAAAACTACGGATGAAACTGGAAAGCATTCAAACCGTTTTCATGGTGTTTTGAGTAAATTGAAGAAAAATCGTTGAAATAAAATGTATTCCAAATAGTAAATAAGGTGCGGTAATTCTCTGTAAATAATGTACGGCATGCTCGGTGTTAAAAAAGGTAGCTCAATTTTCCTAACAAAGTATGTTTTCTCAGATTAAAGAAAAACCCATAATGCTTATAAACTAGATACTTTAATTCAAATACAGACGAATCCTGTTATAGCAAAATCGGTATATAACAAATTCACGGATATATCGAACGAAAATTTCGGTTCCCCCGTTTTCCTATTGTGCGTAATTTAATTAGTACAGTCGAACCCCGTTAAAACGAACTTCAAGGGACCAAAGGTTTTGTTCGCTATATCCGAACCGTTAAGAAAAATGCTAGATTTCATAAAATGTAGAACTCATTAGTTGCAATATGTATTCAATAATTATGTACTTAAAAAATGATAAAATCTGTTAAAAATGATCATTAATGGATTAAATCTACTAAAATCGATTACATTAAACTGACACAATACTAATTAAATTACATACAATAAGAAAACGGCGGGTCTAAAATTTTCGTTCGTTATATCCGTGAGTTCGTTATATATTGGGTACGCTATAACGGGGTTCGACTGTATTGTGTCAGTTTAATGTTATCGATTTTAGTCAATTTAATTAATTAATGATCAGATGTAATAGATTTTATCATTTTTAATACATCATTATTGAATGCACATTGCAATTGATGAGTTATACATTTTGTGAACTCCAGAATTTTTCTTAACGGTTCGGATATAGCGAACCACCGGATAAAGAGAACAACACTTTTTGTCCCTTGAGGTTCGTTATAACGGGGTTCAACTATATATAAATAATCTTCTGGATAAGTGGGTTTTGGGGAGTTTTCATACAGCATAAAGAATTTTTTATATTCAAAGTTAGAGTAGGCAAAAGTCAAATTCTTGGATATTAATAAATGCTTAAAATTTAATACTCATAATTTTTACTTCCGTTTTTACTCTAAATTTGATTTACAGTTAAGTACAGTGAAGAATATTATACTATGTCACAAATTTCTCACAGAAATTTATTTATACTAAGGAATTTAGATTGCTTCATCTTGAGGAATATTTTCTGAAAGCAGTGTCAATAAAGAATAACAACTTATTAATCTTAAAACATCACTTTCTACCTTTATATTAGGTAATCCACAAATTTAAGCTTCACAGACTGTCAGTCCATAAGCATTTGTTTAGCCTGAAGACCAGAAGCTGCGCAGCAAAACCTGCAAACTCAGCCGAGGGTTGTTTTCCCCTATTCGATGATGTTTCATATGGACCTGGGCGCCGGACAGACAGTACAGATCTGCCGACCAAATGGTGCAACCCGGAGCTCTCCTTTATATTGGGTGAAAATTTCTGTTTATAAATAGAAGCTATTTTACAGAATCCTCTTCTGATCACCAAGGTGTTCCTTTCTATCGTTATGTTTGCCATCACCACACCTCTTCTTAACTTCAAATTCCTAGCTTCCAAATTGAAGTTTCGTGGATAAGGTCATATGACCCCCCATGTATGAACCTGAAACCTCATCTATCAGGAATTTTGCTTCTGTGCCTAAGATCTTTATATAATATTCTTTGCTCATGACGCTATTTCATTTTCTAGTCTTCTTGGATGATCATTTGCAAGGAACTTTAAAATATAATATGACAACAAATGACAGGGAAAATTCAAGTTGTGTTATCTGATCAGACTTATTCAAGCACCCTATAAAACTTTAAATGCCATGCCAGGTTCAAAAGCCTTTTATCCTAGTTCGCGTGGGCGATCGATGTTTCATGTTCGTGCGTACATGATTCGTGTTAATATTTTTCAGACTACGAAATATAACACTGGGATGATAGTGATTAATAACATGATAAAAAATTGCATGTTTGTTTAGCTATGTACCAGATAAAGGATATTATGAACAATTCCATATAATGCATATTTTATTATATAATGAATCCTTCTAAGCGGACAGCATAAGATAGCTTCCAAATAACTCCCATAATATTTAATGTGTTAATATTGCAATATATTATTTACTGAATACAATTAAGTGTGTATTAGAAAATATATGGGATTTTTTTCTATATTGTCACTATTCTTTTGATTTAAAGCAAAATGGATTGCAATACCAACTATCTGGAATTTAACGCCTTTACGCAATTTAAAATAGTACAGTCAGTCTTAGTTGAACCCGTGACACGGTAATTTTTGCTTCAAACTCCACCATTATAGAAATTATAATCCTAATTCTTCGTACTTCCGCATGTTTCAAAAATCGTTTAAGAATTTACATGTAAAAAAGCATAAAAATTGCATAATCTTGAATGTTTACTACCGTGAAATATAACAAATAGCAACATTTATAACCGCCTTAATGGGATATAACTGGCAAAAATAAGCAATAATTTTGACAAATGTGCTGTAAATATGAATGATGTGTGAGAGACGTAGGGAAATTTGCATTCATATTACTTTTTTCTACAACCAGACAGTTGCTATGAATTTTAAATTTTCGAAAGTAGCATAAATGTGTGGAAAAAATAGTGAAACTTGAAGACCTGCAAATACCTTTTTTAATGTATCATGTGAAATTTAAACAACCCACCAGACAACTTACTATTTTATAAATATATTCACTTTAAAAGATGAGAGGATTTTAATGGAAAGTTCCTGCGTAGCATTGTATTATGTTTCTACTGCAATAAAATGTAAAATAATAGGTCTTATAATTTTTTTAAGAAAAGGAAAGATATTTTTCACACTATTTTAATTAAACTATTCTAAAAAAGTATTCAAAATACGAAATAATGCAGTGCGTTTAAGAATCCCTAATTTTATATAATGTTATAATTAACCCTTTCAGGTGAAACAACCTCCCCCATTTGCACGGTACGGATTTTTTTCCCAATTTTTTAAACCTAAAGAATCATGAAAATATTTCCAATAAAAGGTTGAAAAATGTTTTTACTTCTTTAAACCGATAACAGATGACAGTACTAACCATTTTTCTGCTTATTTAACTGGAATACATTGAATTCAAGTGAAAAATACTAGGTTTAGGCATTTGCACTGTGCAAACGGCGTCCTCAAATGGTTAAAATGTTCTTCGATATCGCAATGTTGACTTTGCACACAAATCTATTCCAGACACTCAAATTTTGTATGGAGCTGCGAGATTCCAAAAAATATCCATATATGATTAAAATTGATCTCAGTTCTGTTGTTGTTGTTCTTTCTAATGCCTCCGGAGCCTGAATTTATTCCAGACCAGATCCATATAAGCTAGTTTGCAGAGGGGTGGTTTTGAGGTTTATAATGGCACCAAAGGGTCGGAGACAGATTTAGCCAAGTGCCACCGTAATTTTTACCGAGCACTCCCAGGGGTGGCATCTAGGTGGGATCATACCGTCTCCCAACCACACTGACCTCATAGATTGACTTTCCGATCTATGGATTTAACTTTCCCATATCCGGCCTAGACACGGAGGTATAGAATGATGCTTGTCGGGATTCGATTTGAATATCTTCAGCACCAAAAGCCGACGTGCTACCACTAGGCAACCTCAAGGCCTATCTCAGTACTGATGAAGGCCAGTCAATTTTCTATATCGATAAGTTCACAGAGGAAGACAGAAGTAAATGTCCGGATTTCTTCTCTTCATTTGAAAACATCTGTTTTGAATCTAAATGAGAACTTCACTTCCAGTACTCTTGCTCATTTTAACTACTATTAGTGTAGATATATGTGCAACAGGGTGATATATTTATGGAGCACGGTATAAAGGGCTTAAGTCAAAAACAGTGATTTCAGTATCCAAAGTTATTGGCTTTTATACCAATTGCAGAACAATAATTTCGACTTGAGTCTTTTGTACAAGTAAATGTAATCTTGTATACGAAATTAATAGACTTAAGCCTTTTATACAATTCAAAAGATTTTTGTTTTCTTATCAATAAAACAATATTTAAAAATCACTTTTTTTTAACTTAAGCCCTTTATACCGGGCACTATAGATATAACCACAGAAGCTGATTGATTCAGGTAATAAAATAAATGTGCATTTTTTGTCAGTATAAGCCGAAAAAACAGTGTGGAAGTAAACTCTAAGCACACCCTATAAAAGGACTGATATACTGTCTCAATGAATACTGTTCAACATTTTGGGATATCAGACTCAAATCAACAGATTGAGTGAATGAACTATTTCTCTTCATTATTTGTTTGTTGCACCAACTCTATAAAAGTTCAGAAATCCGATGAGGCGTGCCACAGCGGTAACGTTAGTTGTAATAATGTCTGCTAAAAATGAATTTTTGTAAGTTTAAGAATCATAAATAATTTGTATACTTTATTTTTGTTGCTTTACATATATTTAATTACTGTAGTAAAATTTGAAAACAAAACAATAACTTACTGAAAAAAATTAAACTCAATTTCAGAATGTACATTTCCCAGACACACGTGGAAGGTATTATAATGTAATGCTGCACTCGTTTGTCTAGAAGAAATTAATCATGCCAGTATTTAGTAAATGCGTATTTCCCATAAAGCCCGCATATATCACGATTAAAAGTGCTAGAAATCTAATTATGAAATCTACACGAAGCCATTTCAACAAAACTACTTTAACTTAAAATTTCCAACTCCTGGTCATTATAAAATTGTTTGTATTATTCTCATTTGCAGCCCAAAATTAAGCTTCTATATTTTCATTGCTTAAGGATGATATAAGCATTAAAAAAAATTAACGGTCTGGAAGATAACCTTTGAAAAGCTTCAAAACACTTCTATGCTAACTATTTTATAAATGCACCAATTTATATTATGAATGAACATTATAATGAAAATGCTCGTAAAAGGGTAATGTTTTTAAGTTATGGCTACAAAAGAGATTACATGCAACTTTTCTCTTTGTGGGAAACTTTATATAGTAAGATAATTGCGGTGTTTTCGAAGAAGGGGTAAGTTAATGCTTGGAATTAAAATATAAAGCACGGTAAGTAATTGATCACAGTTGAAAAACCGAGATTGAATGTGAAATATTTTATGAAGATTTTACTTTTAAGCCAAATTTCTATATTTGAACTGATACGATGCTTTGTCTTAGAGTAAAAGACTTTGCTTGTGTCTGAGTTAAAATTATGAGCGTTTTCGAGAACTCATAAGTTGCAATTAGAAATTGAATTTCATAAATTTTAAATGTTGACCATTGACTAAAGCTGTAGATGGTAAGACAGAGAAAATTCATCCATCATTGACATAGAAAATATTGGTCGGGTATGCATTTTAAGTGAGGGTTTCTGAATTATTGCAACAAGGTAAACATCCAATGACATAAAACATGCAATTATTTGTTTTCTTCCATTCATGTTACAGCATTATACTATCTATATCTATAAATATCAACGGTCCACATAATATTACAGAACCCTTAAATTTTCATTGTAAATTAATACAATTAACTTAAAGTAATAACAGACACGTTCCCCGCATCATAATGGTAAATATTTATTTCAGCCTGATACACTCACACCAAACACTGACGATCTAAGATCTAGAACACATAGAGTATCGTCCTAAATGTATCACCCCAAATTAATCGGAATGAAAGTGATTTATTTTAGCTACCGAAATCTACTAAACGCGGGTCGGTTTATTAACACTAGAACCGCCGGACTTTGCTACCTACCTAGAACCGCCAAGGGGACAAAAATGTCCCCTGTCATAGAACTGGCGTTTTGGTAAAAAAAGGTCGGATAAAATAGTATTATTTAGACACATGAGAGTTTTATTACTGAAAAAACTTTATTACTAGTTAAACAATTGTTTACAACTAATTCAATAAAGCGAAAAATAACTGAAAAAGGCTATATAAAGACCAATACAGTCTTGGACAAACCAACTTTAAAGAAACTACAGGTCTTCTCTAGATACATCGGCCGTGCAAGACACGCAAGTGTACGTTACGTGACCAGTACACTTTTTGCACACTGATTTCTTACATGTTATACATTTGTAAGCACTTTTTCCATTGTTACAAGTTAAGCGAACTTGGCATTTTTGAAGGGATTGACTGATTTCAGATGGATCATCGTGATCAGCTGCAGAACTCTTTCTATCAATGATTTCTCTGGTAAGTTCTTCTCCTAAGGTGAGAAGGAAATCTCGCCTTGATATCTTAATTACCGTTATTTCTTTATACAACACCCAACTATTAATTCCTACCAAGTCCAAAACGTTACAAAACGTATGAAAGGGCCATCTCCTTGATGCACTTTTCACAGAATACTTGCGAGCCATGGCGTCAACAACGTCTACCCCAGACTTTGTTTTGTTCTAAAATGTGACACTTTAGGATTTAGACTTGCGATCACTGCCTATTTTCATGTAAGGATGTAGCGAACTCATCATAACCACATTTTTGTTTGTCTTTCCCTGATACACAGTGAGAGTTATGTCATTGTTTTTTTAAAATCGTAGAATCGTAAAGATTCTCGCGAGCTTTCTTCGCGCAGTGGGGAACTTCTCTTCTAGCCTTGTTGACAGTGCCAACTAAGGTAGTTTTCTTTGATACAAGGTACTTAGCTAGGTGCATTGACGTAAAGTAATTATCACATGTAACGTTTCTCCCTTTGTTTAAGTACGACGCAACAAGCTTCTTTACTACATAGTCGCTAAGACGGTCATCAGCGTGACGCTGCTCATCTTTTCTAAGGTAAGGAAAAGCATTGATCAAGTGTTTGGTTTCATGGTCAAAGGCCATCCAAAATTTTTGGCCGTACTTATCAGGTTTTGAGGCTATAAACTGAGTGAAACGGCATCGAGTTTTAGACGGAAAGAGATGCTCATCTACTACAATATAGGGTCCAGGTAGGTAGTTGCTTTGACAGATGCAAAATCGTCCCATACCTGTTAAATAAGAGCAAACTTTTCTTCCTTGAGTCTCTGAGACCTAGTGGATTTAACGTCAAATCGTAAAAATCGCATAATTTCTATGAACCGATTACGGGACATAGCGTTTTTACACAACTGCACTCAGTATTTCTCGGACCAGAGTAGGTCGATTTCCATCCCTTTGGACTCAAGTGCCCCTCGCACAAACAGGATACCAAGGAATGCTTCGGGTTCCCAAAGAGGTAAAGACCAGTCATAATTTCCTAACACTCTATGAGCTTCTGCCACGGTACATATTTGTATATGTACCTGCACTGGCGAGTTCAAATCTGCGCAACGAGGGAGAGAAACGTCTAGCAAGCGGAGGGGAGGAGAGATGGGCATGCCTGGCACGTGAAAGCACAGTTTTGCTGTATGGGACAAAAATGTCTCCTCGACGGTTCTAGTATAATCCGCATATTTTTCTGAAATTCGCGACCGAGCGGGTATTTTTTTCCCGTGTTAAGCACAGGACGTAAAATAAATAAAAGTCACTGAATTTTAGAGTGGTCTGACAAAAATATAGAATGTGCAAAACATTTAACTTTACGAGGGGACAAAAAAGGCACCTTGGTCGTTCTAGTGTTAATTGGTTTGCTGATTAGAGCCTCGCTTTTTTTAACAAATGGGCGAAACCTCTTAAAACATGGGTCATAATTCAGCGAGATAACATAGTTTTATGAGCGAAATTACGCTATTAGATCCTACTACAGCTTCAATTGTGAGTGGCTGTGATGTCAATTTTGCTTAGTGGCTTCATTTAATACAAAAAGAATAATCTTTGGAGACAAACTCGGGTCACTAAGTCTTTGGGGAATATCTACCTATATCACAAAAAAATTAGAACATCTGTTCAATCCTTTATATAAAGCAATTTTATATAAAAATTTCGCAACCCCGTTCAAGGTAACCGAATACAAATATCTCTTCTCAGAAAACCGATGGGCAAAGGGATATAACTATTATTTCAATTCTTAAACGTGGATTACTGACACTAACAGTAATGCCTAAGGAATCAGTGAGTCCTAAAAAATTAGTACATATCTTCAAGACATACGTTTCCAGAATACATGAGAATATTGAATTAAGTGCAAAAAAAAATCTTAAATATATTTCAGAGGAGCAAAGGAGAAAGTTTTCGACATGTAAGACATACGAGTTGATAAAAGTAATTGTAAGATGTGCTTTAATATTAATATTAATATATATATGACGGGCTCGCTACCTACACCCTTCCCAGTACGTCGTCTTACATCCAAACTTACTCCTTCTTAATCTATCTTTACTTAATTATTCAAGTTATGGCAGTCAATGAATTAAAAGGCCGGTGGCAAAGAACTACAATTAATATATCTAACATCGTTTATTTCCAAAATCTTAAGCTACCTGATTCAATCTGATAAATTAAATCCAACAGTCATCAAGCTCCCGCGAGACGCGTGACTATCTCCATCAATAATTTCCCGCCGTCTGATTAAACGCTATTGTTTTTCTGCCATCCAAAGCCACCGCGCATGCCCACATGATCTCTGTGACGCATACACCGGCGATGAACCATGGGTGTGGCTACAGATGTCAATCAATCCAAAGGGAATTTCCCCGATTTCTCTCGATGTATTTCGAACCAAGATATGAGAATAGTGGCGAATTACGCCACGACAATAAATTAATTACTAAGCCCCCTTTAAATTTAGAATAATTATTTCGCTCCCGCTTAAGTCCGACAACTTTCCCCCCCGTCCCCCTGAAGGCACGCACACAAATGGAGTAGCTAATTCCATCCGGCAAGTCTTCAGAAGAGAAAACACTAAGATTATATTTCAAAATCCCAAATAACTATCAACCGAAAAAGATTGCTGAGTAGGGACGTCTCCCCAGTCAACACAAATTAAATTAAACCTAACCCAAAATTTTATCTATTCACGCCTAGCCAGATTGAATCGAGGTACTGATACATTTTACACAAGTCTCCATTTGAGACACAATTGTCATTGACGAGCTATTAATCGTCACAATATAAATTTCCAAAATTACAAAGATCACTAAAAAACACAATTATCATCAAATCTTATTAAAGAAAAACACAATAATACCTCAATCACAAGTAAATATAGTAACCACTCAGTTCTTGTTAACAAATGTAGAAGTCCAAATCTGTACAACCAAAAATAAAAATATCAACTCTGTAAATCAGACGCTGTGCATCACTCTTCATCTGTGCACAAAACCCAAAAAACATATTTTTCGAAATTACATCATAATATTACACTTGTTTTATGAGATCCAAATTGATAAAATATACAGAAAGTAGCTTAAAAAAAAGAGCGTTTAAACTTTTTTTTTTCTTTTTCCTTATATAAACAACACATAAAGTTTAACCACATATGTGGAGTCAAGAGGGTGTTAGGCACCCAACATATAAAATCACTTAAGAAATGGATCTCTGAACTTTACATTATTGCTATTTCTTTATACAAAAAAAAGACACATCATAAAATTTTACCAACCCAATCAATAACATCAAGAACACACAATTTGAATTTTAAAAATATATGAGAAACAGTAAATTGGAATCTAAAAATGTATGTAATCAACTTTCAAAATTATCTAGATTACTCAAAGCAGTTTCTTTTCTCAATGCTTATTACGCACTTTTCCTGATCACTCAATGACTTACTTAAAACTAATCCTAATGACATGAGGAGGCATGTGAAACAGGCTCATGCCTGGTCAAAACATTAATCATTTTATTATTTATTGACAAAACATGTTAAAAATTCACATTTTAAATATGCTATTCAAATCTTACCAATTTCAAGGCCAAAATATTTCGTAACTTTCACATCTTACATTACTGCAAATTCCACACCTCATTTTTTAAAATTATTATTTTGATTTAGTAATATACACTTAACAATCAGAGGCCCTCCTCATTAAGCTTGCCGGTCGACCAAAAATATACACTAAAAAAAACATTTAACACGATATTTATCAAAATGTAACTTAAAATACTACTCCATAACACTCAAATAAACACAAAATATATACAAGGGATAAAAATGACCATCGTCGCACCAAGAAATCAGAATCTGCAAAAATTTTAAAATTGCTCCTAATTTAGTACATTACTTTGCTTTCCCCCCCCCCTCCCCAAGAACAAGATAGATACACAATTTAATTTCATAATAGTATAACTTTAAAACATTACGAATTGTTGGTTAAATATCAATTAATTTTTCTTGAAACATGAAATAAGTCTGTCAAACTCAAAATCCTTATCAAATCAACAAAATCTTCACAAAAACAACAAATTTTTTCAGCAGTCATTAAATCCGCTGAGAAAAATATGAAAATTTTACATATCTTATGACAGATTTTTTTAAAAATGTGTCAGTTAATATTCATTATATAACCCAATCAAGTGTTAACTAAAGTTTAACATACTCTTCAGTGAAACTGGGTGGAGAAGCTCTATGCGTATAAAATTGTATGGGTTTCAAAAATACAAAAATACTCAATTCAATAACATAAAACTAATCTCATCAAAAATAATATTCCTCAAAAAACCCATATCGTATTTAATATTCTGACACAGTATTATAATCAATACACACATTATCGTTTTAATCAAACAGTTCTTTCGAAAACCAAGCTTAACTCATTTCACATAAAAGTTTAATAAAACGGAGCTTACCGGACTTTATTTATCCTGTCAAACTAAAAAAAATTTACTTTTTCTGCACGAATTTTTTATTTTTACACAAAATCTTCTTCTGTTCTCCGGATGATGTTTGATAAAAAGTCGCCTCTGCTTTAGATGACCGAAAACCATGGCGTTATCGTTTTGTTTTAAAAAGCCGATCTGACAGAATTCCTGTTGCTTGGCAAATTCACAAAACACGCACCGCTGTCTTTAAAAACATAACTCAAGCTGGTTGCAGAGTCGGGAGAAAAAAAAAATTACATAACTTCCTCGTTTCGAGGTATTTTGGCGAAAAACAGCGCAGAGAGAACGAAACTCACTGCGACACACCCACGATGACTCTCTCTGGGAGAAAAAAATTGAAGAACAACTCGTGAGCGCGATAATTCGACGACTGATGAAAATCGAAACGGCAAAGTTATCCTCGCCGCGCAACGGTGATGGCACAATTGGACACTCCGAAGACACAATGCAGCAAACAGCAGGCAAAGCGTTGTTAATCCACACAATTGAAGTCGAAACATCATGTAGGTCGAATGGTATCCCGACTGGAACTCTGCGACGGCAATCGTTGTCATTGGTTTCTGCACGAAGCATCAGCACGAAAATTGCAGCTCCAAACCACTATTCTTCTTCTCAACCAACGCAGTCAACGCAGTCACGAGGGAGCATGACGAGAACTTGGATAAAATTTTATTTTTTAACTTACATTTTTAAAAGCTGTGGGGTGATTATTTTCCCTCGCGAGATCCCAAAATCCTGCGCGACTGTTGACGGGCTCGCTACCTACACCCTTCCCAGTAAGTCGTCTTACATCCAAACTTACTCCTTCTTAATCTATCTTTACTTAATTATTCAAGTTATGGCAGTCAATGAATTAAAAGGCCGGTGGCAAAGAACTACAATTAATATATCTAACATCGTTTATTTCCAAAATCTTAAGCTACCTGATTCAATATGATAAATTAAATCCAACAGTCATCAAGCTCCCGCGAGACGCGTGACTATCTCCATCAATAATTTCCCGCCGTCTGATTAAACGCTATTGTTTTTCTGCCATCCAAAGCCACCGCGCATGCCCACATGATCTCTGTGACGCATACACCGGCGATGAACCATGGGTGTGGCTACAGATGTCAATCAATCCAAAGGGAATTTCCCCGATTTCTCTCGATGTATTTCGAACCAAGATATGAGAATAGTGGCGAATTACGCCACGACAATAAATTAATTACTAAGTCCCCTTTAAATTTAGAATAATTATTTCGCTCCCGCTTAAGTCCGACATATATATATATATATATATATATATATATATATATATATATATATATATATATATATATATATATATATACAGGTGGATGTCAAAATAATTTAAACACTAAGAAACATCATGAAAAACTTTATTAATGGGGCGCAGGATCACCTTTTCATGTAATACCACCTGATTCACATTGGTATTGGATTATACAAGTCATGAATAGTGATTAAGAATATATTATACCATTCTTCAGGGAAAAATCATGAAAGTTCCTGTATAGATGCTTTGGTGGATATCGATACGTGGCTCTATCCGCTTATACAAATCACAGTGGCTGGATGATGTATAGTCGAGGGGAGTCGGATGATATATAGTCGAGGATACAGGTCATGATAAGATACGTGACTTCCTTTCCATGCTCTTCATACCAGTACTTGATAGATTTAGCTGTATGTATAGGGGGATTATCATCCTGAAGAACGTCATCTCCTTCAAAAACAATGTTTGCACAGTAGGATGGACTAGTGAGCTAAAATTTTGACATTGCCGTTCCCAATAAATCTCCCTTTTTGGGTTATAATAAGGCCTGAAGAAAACAATGAGATGCCACCCCAAACCCTGATAGATCAACTTCCATGATTGACAGTTGAGATGAGACAGCTAGTGTCGTGGATTACGACATATAAAAAAAAAGAAAATAGAAAAGGGGCAGAAAAACCAATTAACAAACGGGAGGGAAAATGAAACAGTGAAATGACGCCAGACGATACAAGAAGAATGTCGTGGGGATACGGTATGTTAGAAGTTCGAAAAGTGCAGAAAAGCCAATTAAATCGGACAAACGGGGGTAAAATGAGAAAATTGAAATGACGCCTGTTTTTACAAAGGACCGGATGAAGAAAAAGGAACTGAAAAGCAACAGTTAAGAGACGAAACACAGAGGGGGCTACATATAGGGACATCGAGATGAAAAGGGAATTGTTGGCGAAGAGAAGATGACCCCACACATAGGAGATGTTCTGGGAAAACATGATCCGTAGAAAGGCAGAAGTGAGTCGAAGGCGGAATTGTTTTTATACGAAACGCCCCTCACTCTGAATGGTTTAAAGAAATAATTAGGTGATAAAAATTTGCCAATCGAAGTGGAAGTGAGAAAAAAGGTTGAACATGAGAGACGAATGAAAATGTAAAAGGCGGGGCGTTGAGAAGATAAAAAATAGAGAGAGTGAGAATATAAAAAAAGATATGATTGATTTTGACTCTCAGACTCAGCACACGAATATAGAGTAGTAGCCTCGTAAGCGAGAAGTTTAAAAAGACTATATGGGAGATTGCGCCCAGACTTAGCGCATCGCAATAAGCCTGCAACCCAACGATGAGAGGAGAATAGATGAATAGTGGAGCCGAGAGAGATTGCCTGACCCCTGCAACCTACCGATAAGAGGAGAATAGTTGAGCTACGGAACCAAGACAGATTGCCTGACCCCCACAAGCCAAAGATGGAGAACCGATCCTGCCGTTAAAGCCCGCCTCTTCCCGCGCCATATAGCGATTCTGATGACTGCGTTCCCCAGCGAAAGTGAATCCTGATGAAAGATATCCCAATCGATGCACGTGAATATGCCGGCGAATGTTTCCCTTCTGCAGTCTTCAAAAATGGAGGCAACCTTTCATTACCTATTGCCAAAAGTAATAAATCCCCGAATCCTATAATATAGGCTAATGTTAAGAAATAATATATATTGCGTACTGAAATGAAATGAATTTAAATAAGTGAAATAGTACAGTTAAGTAATACCTTGATATAATGAGTGTTTCTTTAGGTTGAAAATTATCAATGATTTAATTGAATGTGTACTAATATATGTGTTATGTTAATATATTAATGTATTGTTTAGAATTCAGAGTAATGGTATCATTGCCTACTAATATACTAAATCACGGCCCACCCAATAAGCTCTACCACAGCTAGAATCTTATGTTTGCGTAGGTGTTCTCCCGACATACGGACGTCATGTTGCAAGGAACAATGTGAAAAATGATTCGTCGGACCAAATTCCGTTTTTCGACATCTTACTCGACCAGGATTTGCTCTCGTGGCACCATTGGGGACGATATTTCGTATTGGCATCTATTGCAATTGGTTTGGGAATAGCTAATCTCTCGTAAATATTTTATTTGGGAAGTTCTCTTCTTCCTCTAATGGTTGATACTGAAACATGCAGATGCAGATTGAGCTCTTCGGTCATTTTGGTTGCAGTTGTTTCTTTCCTTCATGTCACAATCCACTTCAATACCTCGTCAGTCTCTTTCACTCAGCTCTCCCTTTCATCCAATATTATGTTTGCCAAAGGATGATTTCCGTGCACTCTGTATGCTATCATGACTTTCGATACCATAGCTCAAAAAACATCCATTAGCCTGGCGGTTGCATTAACACATAATCCAATTTAAACGCGCTCCAACAATTTGCCCTTTTTGCAAGGTCTGCAAGGTTTGAGATTTTGCTCTATTTCCCCCAAAAGCATGATGCCCTTAGCTTCATTACTCCTACCTGACATTAGAATAGTACATACACTATATTATATAAAAAAATACCAGTGTCCAGACTTGTTTTTAAGGAATTCAAAGCGCATTTATAAAAACCACTAATATTGATAGGTGTTTCCATTATTTTGATAACCACCTGTATGTATATATATATATATACACTGCTGGCCACCCAAATTGCAACACCAAGAAAGACAAGAGATATCGCAACAAAAGTTACTTTGTAGATAACATGTTGACCAAGTATCAAATGATTAAATCTATAGACTTCTGTGAAGTGTGGTTCCTGCCAAAATCAATAGCCAGTGTAGCCGCCATTGTTGAAGATCACCGCTGCCACACGCCTCGGCATTGATTCAAAGAGACTTTGGATGAGTTCTTGGGGTACAGCAGACCAAGCAGCTTCCACACGTTGCCAAAGTTGATCTGCTGTGGCAGATGGGGATGGAGTCTGGGTCAATCGTAGAGCAACCATGGAGCACATGTTTTCATTCGGCGAAAGATCCTGAGAGCGAGGCGGCCAGGGAAGCAATTCAATCTGGCGATTGACGAAGAACCGTTGGAAAATGCGTGCCACGTGTGGTCGCGCATTATCCTGTTGAAATACGGCTGTGGGGAAGCCCTGAAGGTAAGGAAGGACAACTGGCTCCAACACCTCGTAGATGTAGCGCTGGCTGTTTAAAGTACCGCAATGCGTACTAGAGGTGCGCGAGAGTGATATCCAATACCGCCCCATACCATAATACCCGGTGCAGGACCAGTGCGGCGGTGCATAACGCAGCTGTTCATCATCCTCTCTTCACGGTGTCTCCAGACTCGAATGCGACCATCGTGGTGTTGCAGACAGAAGCGTGACTCGTCAGTAAAGACAATTTCATTCCATTCTGCCGTCCACATCCTTCTGTCATCGCACCATTGGCGGCGGAGACGTCTGTGGTTCTGCGTCAAGGGTAGACAAAGCAATGGACGTCTTGCGGACAGACCACTCTGCTGTAAACGGCGTCGAATGGTACGCGCAGACACTGGATGATGCGTTACAGACTGCATGTGCTGTGCTATGGTTCGTGGTGTGACTGAGCGATCCGTCACTGCCATGCGCACAATTTGCCTGTCATCACGTGAAGTGGTGCGCTGAGGTGGATGCGATCGAACACGCCCGTCCGTCGTACCCTCCTGCATCCAATGATCACATATCCGCATTACAGTTGTTTGGTTTCGTCCAACACGACTACCGATTTCCCTGAAAGATAATCCACAATCTCGGTAGGCCACTATCCTTCCTCTGTCGAACTCGGATACTTGATCAAAAGATGATCGCTGTTTTCGACGAGGCATAATTGATCGTTTTTTTTGAAAAAACCACAAGAAAAACACAATTGCCGAACTTGAAATCGTCGAAATCCCCAAGCCTTAAATAGCGCTTTGAAGTGGCGCCACAGTCGCGCGTGATGTGGGTCTGCGCTGAAATTCTAATCATTTGCATATCTCCGCTAATGCATGTTGTAAATTTCATGTTATTTGCATGTTTCCTTCAGGGTGTTGCATTTACAGTGGCCAGCAGTGTATGTATATATATATATATATATATAATTGCGCTATACAGTAAATATATATTTTAAAAATTTTCTTTTCTAAACAGTATCAACTAATTCTAGAAAACAAACCATAAAGCATAGCACTTTCCTGACAAAGTAGTATATTTCTCTAAACCATAAATTGTTTAACTTTACTCTTCACATCTAAAAATATTTAATGTCTTTTTGCTTTTACACTAAGTTGAAATATCAATTTGAATTTATTTATCTGCTCCTCGTTAAACTATTTTTTTTGGCTAAGACTCTACTCGCACCATTACTTAGATAAGCATGTCGTAAGAATCATACCTACTTAGCATATTTAGTTTTCTTTTTCAATCGCTGTGCAGAAAAGAAAAAAACTGAAGAAGAAAAAAACATCTTCAAAGGAAGGAGTGTCGTTTTGTGCAATGTCATTAGGAAAATCTTCCTTAAAAAATGGTTCCATTTGTCAAGCTTTTTGTATATCACTTTTATAAGCTTATACTTGAGAAATTGAGCGAGATACTCTAAATATACATTTATTTCGTCTCGTTCAAAATTGTTACACATGCAGAAAAAAAAGTTTTGTGAATCAGACTACGCCTACATTGTTTTTCTTAGGATAAGTAAATTAAGTGTTGCTGCACAAAATATCGGACACTTGCAATTTGCTAAAATAATATAAAAGATACTGATGTGATTTGAACAAAATCGAAGAAGTGTTTTCTGTAAAATCGCGACTTTGTTCAATTTTTGTCTTTTGCACAATATAATTTGTTTTGTAGAAAATGAAAATATCGAGTTTTAAAAGTGATATATTCTTTTAAACAATGTAAAATAATTTCACAAACGTTTCCGTATATTGTACATACATAAAACGAATGTATCAAATAAATTAAAAACGTAAAATTCTAATATTATTGATTCTGTACAATATATTATGATACCTGCGATGTATCATAATATATGAAGTGATATTTTATGATACATCACAGGTTAAAAAAATAATTGTGGCTAAACCTATAAAATCGAAACTTTTATTTATAAAATATTAAAATATTATTTTATTTTAATCCTTAATTTTCTCGGCTTAAAAATGAAGAGAAACGGTGAGAAAATTTGCTAAATGATTTTTTTTTGATGATTAAAAAAGTTACACTTGAAAAATGGTTAAAATAACTTAAGGCATTCAGTTGTTTGTGATTTAATTGAATTCTTTAAACAATATCGCATAGTTCAGAATAAATATAGACCTACAATAGCACCAAAAGTGAGCCGGGGAATGACGCAAGCTGATCACAGAAACGTCATTTTTTTCTAAAAATGTTTTTCTAAATTTACATGATAAACTACGCAAATCGAATGGAATATCTCTTTATCTACACTAAGAATAATAAACTGATTTCCTAGGTATCATGATAGGATATTCTAAGGAAGATGATTGGTAGGCTGGTTGCTGTCGTGTCCATTCAAGTGGTCAAATTAAGCAACGTGTGGTCGGCACCTCATTACTCGTAGTTGTTTTAAGATGAGTGTTCTGTTTCTCCTCAGAGTATCAAGCGATCAATGAACTGCATGTCTGTCAATATTACAGTAAAGGCAAAAACGTGATTTGGTGGAATAAGTTCAGTTTCTGGACAGTTTTAAAATTTCGTGTAGGTTCTTGTGACATCCGGCCAAAATTTATTTTCTATGCTTATATTCAAAGTTAGTGCATAGTAGAGAAAATAATACTGAACAAGTCTTGTAGAGCAGATAGATTAATATAAATATATCAAGTCTGTTGTGTAAGATGAAGATGTAGATATTTGCATTATTAAATACGAGAAATGACGTAAATGAAGATTCCTATTATTAAAACCGATGAAATATCTATCTATCTATCTATATATATATATATATATATATATATATATATATATATATATATATATATATATATATATGACAGTACTTGAACACGTAGCTAGAAAATTAAATCCAATGTGTAGCCGATAAGAAGAAAGCTGTTGATATTAAAGAAGACACGCCATTTCGATATTAAGACTTTATCTTAACGGAAATGGCAGTCCAGTTTGCCATTGTTCAATATATATATATATATATATATATATATATATATATATATATATATATATATATATATATATATATATATATATATCTGAAACAATAGCATTTTCCTTTCATTAAATAAAACGCCTATTCGAAATTCTGCCATAAAGTATCGCCCCTTAATCCAAAATACGCAAATAACAGGATAATGAAACTCTTTCTCGAATGTTCCAGCATATGACGTGCGAAGACAGATGTTTTCCACTGGCCAATAAAAGTTTACCACGCTTGTACTTTTGAGTGAGTCGAGCGTCTTTTTGGCGCTTTTGCCTGACTGCCACTGAATCGAAAGCATGTAAGCTGAGCGTTCTGAGTATTTCTGTGTCAGCGCTACTCCTAAATTAATGTAATAAAGTACGCTACGATTTCTGTATTTTTATGTGCTGTTCCGAAAACCTCAGGAAAGTTTTGAGGTATGATAGTTCTGAAATAAGTATAAACTGTGATTCTAATGAAAGTGTCGATAATCCATCGAAAGTATTCCAAAAATAAAAGGACTATTGACAAAATATGTGAATGTCCGTGTTTTTGACTGGATTCTTTGCCTAAGCCTCTCCGAGTAACTCTCCACGACTGCCTGATATGGTTCGAGATCTCCTTCCTGTCATACACCATCTTTTATGAAAAATATTACATATATATATGCCTAAGAAAAAGCAAATTTCGTTTATTTAGTTTAATTTCTAAAAGAAGTTGGATTTAAAAAGATCTCAAAGGAGATTTCTGATCCCGGATCATGGTTCAAACTTATGAAAACTGTGAAAAGGCAGTAACGGTATGGGGCACATGTTGACCTCTACAAATTGGTGATTTCGAAACAGTTGTTGTCTTAATTATCAGTTAAGTATCTCTTCAACTTAAATGTAACTTAAACAAAATTTTGGAGTGAAAATGTATCTTGAAAAATTCATTTCAACTTCTAATAATACAATTACCCGAAACGTTGCTTAGACTTCGGGGCCGTGGAGGCTGTATATTCGATCCGACGTATTGCAATTACTCTTTAATATACAAATTTAAATAATAGTAATATATTTGGCCAAAACTGAATGGAAAATATTGGCGATAAATTATTTCTTCAAAATGATATTCGAAGTTAGCAATACACAATGAATAGAATAAAAACAATGTAGAAATATGAAAGTCCTAAGCTGAGCGAATACTCGCATTTTTTCGAAGACTGGGCATTTTTTTCTCGGTTAATTATTGTCCAACTAATTAGTACATTGACTATAAGTTTTGAATATACTTTGATTAAACAGGAAGTACTTTATATTTTTTTATTATACTTCTCCAACTATTACATGTAATACTGCCGATATTCAATTTATAATGTATGTTTATGAAACCCACGTGAAAGTCTGAATTAGAAAAGCAATAATAAATTGGTAATGGAAGTATACATTAATTTTTTAATATTATAATTATATTGTATATTTATAAAATACATCTTAATTCGTATCACTTTTGTAAAACAGATGACAAGTACTGACAATAATGGGTGTATTACGCGGTTTGATTCTGTATCAATAAGTAGCGATTAATTGACAGTTTTGACAAAGAATGCGAGGATAATATATGCAGTCACTAGAGTTTGGACTACCTTTTGAGAGTGAAGTACTAGTTTTTCCTCATACAGACTTAATAATGCATTTTATTTTTTGGTAAGATGTTTAGTAGGTTAATTATCGATACATGGACTGTGAATTGCAACATGTGTAAGCTAAAAATTAGATATACAGTGGTATCTTGACTTACGAGTGTACTGTGTTACGAGATATTTGAGATACGAGCGGTCTCTAGGGCGTTTTGTTTTGTTTTGAGTTGCGAGCTAAAACTCGGTTTACGAACAAACTTCAGGTACCCCACCAATAGTTTTCGGAACGAATATCATGTAACGATTTTGACAAATGAGCACACTAGAAGCATAGAATATTTACAACCTTTATGTGCAATTATTATCTATATATATAAAACAGTTCCGTAACTGACTGAATGACTGACTGACTGACTGACTGACAGACAACGCACAGATCAAACCGCTGGACCAAAAGGGCTGAAATTTTGCATGGCGATTCTTCTTATAGTGTTGGGGTTCACTAAGAAAGTTTTTTTTTAAATTCTTAGATTTTTTAAAATTAAATTTTTAATCTGTTTTAGTAACTTTTTTTAAGGTTGCATTTAAAATAATAATTTGAGAGTTATAAAATTTACATCCTGAGAAAGATCATACAAATTTCTTTAAAATGAAATCTTTTTCGAATCTTTACCTCCGTTTTCTGATTTTTTGTGAATTTTTAAAGATTAATTTTTAGAATTAAATTTATTAAATGCTGATCACGTGATTTCTTTTTCTGATGCTTTAAATTAATTTATCGTCACGTGCATAACAACGAAATAGACACAAAAATATTTTTCCCTTGCTAATGCGGCTGACGATTGGACATTATCCAAAAAAATATTAAAATACAGTAAAATATATGTTCCTTAAACTGTACTATATTCTTTAGTATGTTCTATTAGATTTAATTTGAATATTTTCTTCTACATTATTTTGTCTATAAAAATATCCGTTACGATTTTTTTTATAAATATATATTTAATTTAATTTTATTTTATTTTATTTTTTTACATCAATTGCATACATTGATCGTTGTATTTAATATACATATATTTATACACATTTTTGGTGTTAATTGCATATATTGACTGTCGTATTTAATTTGAAGGTACCCCGTAGCGAAGTACGGGTTTTCAGCTAGTATAATTCTATACATACTAGGTGGCCCGTGCGACAATATCGCATACGAATAAAATAGATTAATTTTATAGTGAGGTTGGTAATTTGTAGTAGGATGAAAGAGGAATCGGTTGTTCAATGCGAGTGGAAAGAAAATAAGATTTTAGTCCAAATAAATGGTTTTTCCAAGCAAAAAGAATAATGTACACCTACACGGATGTTGCCAATACAGAAACTCATGAATTCACAGAATGATAATGAAAGCAAAGAATTTTTAAAATTCCAGTGCGATTGATATAAGTAAAATAAAAAAAAGCTAGTGCACGCCATCTATAGAAGAATTTTTTTTACAATGTTTATGCATAAATTTTTAAACAAGCAATAAGATGTGTAATTATAAATTAACCATTCGCACGAAGTGAAGATCTTAATATTTTAAAAGGTACCTCATTTGTCGATTTTGGTTAAGTATGAAGGGGAACAAAAACACCTTTTAGAAATAATATATATATAGATTAATTAAGACTACTTTCCAGTCTCAAACAGAGAGATTAACTCTCAAAAATTAGCAGACGGGGCAGCATGCTCTTCTCACACTTCAGTCGCCCTCAAAAACCGAACAGCGTCCAACCTCTCACTTCACAAATATTCTGAAAGGGGGGGGGGTGAAAACCCCAGCAGACGAAAATGAGGAAAGCGTGGCAAAAAACGCAAAAATTAGCGAATAAGATTCAATTATTCAGTTTATCCTTTCTTCTCCACCACCGTCAGCATCTTCAAGCCGGCTGATCTGCACACTAAATGTTCTACATTATACTTAATATAATTAGTTTATTGCAGTACAGACTATTGTATTGTATTTGCATACAATATGTCATTTATAAATATATCTTTCTTATTTATAAACAAAAAAACTGTGTTTTTTTTTCTTTTTAATTTTGGGGGAGGGGGGGTGTCGGAACCGATTAATGCCATTTCAATTCATTTCAGTGGGGAAAATTGATTTAACATACCAGTAATTCGAGTTACGAGCTCCGTAACGGAACGAATTAAACTCGTGAGTCAATGGACCATTGTATTTATGTTTAGTTTATCAGTTTTATTCTTTCACAACTGAACCTTCTTTATAACAGGAATCTTTAAAAAAAGCTGTTTATAAACAAACAAAAAAATCAGAGGAAACTGAAAAAAAATTGTTAAAAAATACAAGGATAAAAAAAAATCGTTTTTTCTTTTAATTTAAAGAACAAATATGCTCTTTGTTCTTATATTTTTAAAGGAAAATTGGAATTTACTTAATCTTGTATCTGATGGCTTCATATCAAAACATGGCTGCGTAGAGCCGCTTTAAACTGCACAAGCGAGACTTTTTTTCTTTATTTTTTGAGTGCAGCTTGTCTTAAACAAATACACTGTTTCGACGAATATAAGGGAAACGGAATTCTGAAATTTCCTATCAAGGAGAACGAAATTTTCCCCTTTTGTACTATAAAACAGTTTGTGTGCTCTATCGTTCATACAACTGCGCTCTTGGAAAGAAAGAATTTTCAGAAACAATCATTGAACTTTAGGTAAGAGTACTCCGCGATTGCATCAACAAACATTTATGTTCCTTTTATGTTAGAGGCAAAAGACAATTGTAACATCTTCAGCAATTTTGGCATTAAATAAAATTCATACTTTTGGAGATTGAAAAGAAGTGAAAAAGGAATTTGGGAATATTTTTTTCTGAATGAGTTGGAGGATATATATATATTTTTTTAGAGATGATAGAGAACTACCTATTTTGTTTGTTATAAGTGCATTCATATTTGTAAAAGTTTAGGTAATAGCTCATTTTTCTGTTTAAAAACCTATCTAATATTTTTTGATGGTTCATTTAACAAAGGACTTTACTGAGTTAGTAGTATGCAGTGTTTTAAAGTGATAAACAAAAATTTGATATCAATAACTTAAGAATGTATAAACTGTATAAACTGTAACAATATAACAATATGTATAAACAATATGTAACAATATGTATAAACTGTAACAATAACTTAAGAATGTATAACTTAAGAATATATATATATTACAAAAAGAGTTATTAAAGTAAAAGTTAAAAACTATAACACTCTCATAAAAAAACAAAAAATCTGATTATTATTAATTAAATTTGGATATTAACTAATAAAGAATAAATGGAAGCAAAAGCTTAGGAATCCTCATGAGAAAAGACTATTGAGATCAATGTTGAGATCAAATTCATTTAGCTTTACTTATTCTTAACCATTTACGTGGTTTTGGATATTTCAATATATACTTTTCATTTATCGTAAAGTGCATTAGTTGAAAAATTCCGAAATTCGGATACACAATAAGTCAAAACTCTTCAGTGCAACTATGTATTGTAGGTATAAAGATACTTTCCAACTATCGTGTTTAACATAAAATAATATTACAAACTGAATGTTTCAAAAAATAACAAGTTAAGGTATTCCTAGCATGCGCAATAAAACTTTTTAAGTACGCATACTAGTTACAATGACTTCCCTTAAAGTGGAAGAAAGACAGGAAATACACAGCAAACAGCACTACGCGCTACGCAGTTACTGAAACAAAATCTTGGAAAATATAGAAAGTATAAAAATAACCTTATAAAACATACGAGATTAAAGAAAAAACACAGAGGTAAAATGGTCGTTCTTAACATCCTTCTATAAAACTAGTGATATTACAAATCACCTGATATTTTACATTTTTTTCTTAGTGAAAACGGAACTTAGGATTTATATTTTTTTTATTATCTTTTCAGGCGTTTTCCTTTTTAATCTTGAGACAAAAATGTAAGTGATTTATATAGATAATGATTTATACAACTAATTTCTTCAAAAATTGGCTTCCGGAATATTTATTTTTAACATATTTTTAATTCATATATAAGAGATTTTTTTTCGTAAAATACTTACATAAGGATATATCATCTGTCTTATAAATAACGCACACATACAATATTTTATATATATATATATATATTGATATATTGTTGGATTTTGATTTTCTATTATTTTTCCTTTTTCTACTGAATTTAACTCTTACTCTTACGATTGTCAACAGATGGTGAACTTCTAAAGTTTTGCCATCGCTCTGCCTTCCCGCGAAGTAATTCAGTTGCATGCTGTCTTGCAAGGATGATAGACGTGTCTTTTTGCTCGCCGTTTTATGTATTGTATTGATGTACTGTGAGCGCGCATTTCATGCCAATTTCTGTTGGACTGGATCTACAAGTTTGAAGTATAGACATGCCGATATTCTTCCGCTTGAGTATCTGAATATTGCCTTGTACGCAGTGAATTTTCACCTTTCAATAAATACAGTCATAGGAAACACCCAGCGACCTTCTGAGCTATCATTGAATCTGTTATGCCATATTTGCTCTGTGGTTTAGTCATTTCCTATAAATAAGAATTCTGCTTGACTTACGTGAACTGAATTTACACATTCTTCTTTGGTACCGTAGACCAGGAGACTGTATTGTGGTAAAATTGCATGTTTGGAAGTCCAACAAAAGTATGATTGTTCTAGAGGAAATAATTTTCGTGAATTCTTGATTTCTAGCTATTTAGTGTCAGTGCTATCTGTGAAAGTATTTTATTGTGAAACGAAAGCGGAAGTAATCTATACTTTAGTACAGTCAATTTAGTATCAGTAAATCCAAGGACATTTTCAAGTGTATATTTGAAAAGGTGTTGAAATAATTTACAACTTTTGGTTAAATTAGTTTGTGCAATACTGGTTCAACGTCTATAAAAGATTGACGAAGTATATTTTGAAGCATAGCAATGTCACACATGTTGGTTTTAGATATACATATTCTTGTGAATTTTTACTTTTGTCTTGGTTAAGTATTTTTTTTTTAAATAGGAAATTTTTTTTTTTATATTGGAAATATATTTTTTTTTATATTGGAAAAATGGAAAAATTAAAAGTCGAAAATAGGGTATTGAAATCCTCTCTTACAAAATTGAAAGAAGTGTTAGAATCAGAGGCTTTTGGCTTAGATAATGCAGAAATCACATTGTTTAAAGATAAAATTTCTGACTTAAACGGAAAATGTTGAGAAATTTTCTTCAAAATTTTTGAGTCATGCAAGGAGGATGAGTTTGATCTGTAATTTATCTCAATCACAAGATATTCAAGATACAATTGATAGATATAAATTAATTGTTCTCTGCGCAGAAGGTAAACTAAGACTTAGAAACAGTGAATTAGTCAAGGTGATTTCTCAAGGGGATTCAAAGGAGATAAATGAACCTTCAATCATAAGTTTAAAATTACCGGAGTTACGTATTCCTAGTTTTTCTGGCAGTAGCAACTTGGAGTGGCTGTCCTTTAGCGATCTATTTATGGCTTCAGTTGTGTGAAATAGTAAATTATCAAATCTTAACACTTCCAGTTTTCTTCTTCACCTTTAATTTTAGTATATCCTATCTAAGATATATATTTTCTGAAAAGGATATATTTGCTCAATTAATATATTTAATTGTTCTTTATTGTTTTTCATTTTAATTCAAAGGGAAAATTATAAATATTTTTTTGAATATCTCTTTAAAATTTTATCCATGAAAATTATTTCTTAGCTCCATTTCTGCATTAGGGGGAATATCTTTCAAAATTTATTTGAAACATGAGTTCTAAATTTAGTTTAAATGATATATAGCATAGGAAGACCAAAATAAAAACTACGTAGAAATCGTTTGGACAAGTGACTGAAAATGTATCCTTTTAAAGTAGGGAAATTATGAAAAATTCTATTCTGCTATAAATTGATGTAAATTACAAATGTAAACTAGGCACTTTTGGCCAAAGTAGCATAAATGTATTGTAATTCGCAAAGTAATCGTCAAGGAAACACGTGTTTTATGACATTTGTTATAAAATAACCCTAAAATGTTTAAAAGTTTTATCCTTAAAAGTTTTTAATAAAAAAATATAAATGGAATTACTTTAGAATTTTTCGTCTCAGACGTATTCAACCATTTTCTTCTAATGTTGCATACGAATGTTATTACTTTTTATTATGAATCATATCACAGCTTTGCACTTAAACAAACATAAAATGCATTAGATTCGGACTTTACGAATTTTAACTACATGAATAGGACTAAATCAATTGGTTTATCTTTTCATACAAAATTCTCGCATTTCCTGAAACTTTTTCTAATATTACAATTTTTTTTTTGTAATTCTTAAGAAATGAAATGGGCAAGGATGATTGCATAATATTATATTTAATGAATATCTATTTGACATTATATAGCGGAATACAATTTTCCAACACACAATTCTTGGACTAATTTAATACAGTTTCGAAAAAGAACCAATTTGCTAAATTGCTGAGCATGAAAAAAATGTAGATAAACGCTGAGTGTTACTTATTAGTGAAAATGCTTTGAAACTTTTACTTAATCCTCTTAATGCATTTCCCGATACTTTACAAATTTTCTTAAAATACTGAGCTAATCACTTAAATATTGATTTAAAATTTTAAATTACAACGTATTAATCTTTTTATTTAAAGTAATTTATTCAAGTGCAAAGGTAAACGTAAGTTAAAATATCCAACCGCATACTTCGATTAATTTTTCAATAACATTAGAGTGCTACTTAAGTGCTATAACTAATATAATGGCGATTTTTAATTGTTTCATATTTTGTTTTTTTATATATCTAAACAATTGCTGACTGTACCTATAAATTTATTAACTTTTTTAATCCACTGGTTATCAAAAATTAAGGAAAAGTCACCAAAATAGCTATTACTCAATGAGTAGAATTTAATGAAACTTGTACACATTATACAACACATAGGTAGGTATAAAATAGCATAAAAAGAAATCGCAAGACAATTATGGTGTTATGGAAACTAGCATATGTATACAATGAACAAATTGGATGTGTCAATTTGGTATAGGAAAAGTACCTTTAATATGGCGTATGATTCCACCGAGAAGCAATACAGCACATACAACGATGTGTGATGCTGTCAATTATGCGGTCAATGAGTTCAGTAGGAAGTGAGAGCCATTGCTCTTGCAAAGCAGTTGAGAGCGTGGCTAGGGTCATAGGATGAGAATTGAGAGCAGCTATACGTAGTCCTAAAGCATCCCAAACATGCTTGATAAAACAGAGGTCCGGTGATCGAGCTGGCCACTCCATGCGCTGAATTGTTTCCTGCTCAGGATAAGTATCCACGATGCGAGATCTGTGTGGTCTCGCGTTATCGTCCTGTAGCACGAAATCATCATCTATTGCCCCGGTATCTCGCTCTTTTAAATACCATTCCGACCAATCAGCGTCGTGGACCAAGGCAGCTTCTTCACAGTGAGATTTGTATACTGCACGCGAATGAATATGACTGCAGGACTCTTTTGTAGACGCGCTGTTGGGTCAGTGACGCACAATTCTCGATTGCGTGACACGTCACAGGCTGAAACAAGTAGCATGCAGAACATGATAAACTTATTATTAAAAAAATGTCGTCAAATTCTTTGTCATATTATGTATAATTTCTTTATCATACCGAAAAATACTCATAAAATATCCATTCAACGTCTTGAAGGAAGAACCATAATAGAACATATACTATGATATGTGGTATGTGAATAAATGCATTAAGACTGCTATGTACTAACTCTATTGGATTCACTCGCCTCAATGTTAACCTATGGATAAAATGTGTCTGCTATTTACAGTTATATAAATGCCGATAATCCAATAAAAATGGTATTTTCAGACAACCTGAACATCTCTGCACCTTGCAAAAGTATTCATTTTATAAATATTGTCCACCAAAGGAATTTAGGAGCGTTTAAAGCACACTAAACATGGTATTATCCCAGAATAATTTAAGTTTTAAATTATTATTTGTATTTGTTTAAAAAATGAAAAAAACCCCAAGGTGTGCAATTTAATTCTCTATTACAGAGTACAATTAAAAAAACAATCAGTAAATCCAAGATGGCAATCCTTGGACACATTTTCTCCATAGGTTTACATTGAGGCGAGCGAATCAAATAGGGTTAGTACACAGCAGTCTTGAAGGTGGTGATAATGATATATATATATATATATATATATATATATATATATATATATATATATATATATATATACATATATATATATATATATTGGGAGCAACATGTTTTTGCATATAAAGTTTTTCTCTTCCATCTTGTAGAAATAGGTAAATAATTTAGGACATGTTCTATTCCAACTGCCACACTGCGCAAATTAAATAAGCTAAAGAGGGGAAAATCTAAAAGTGTGAAAGCTGATAGAGTTTTCGGTTGGAAATGCATATTTTTGGAAACAAAAACTATTTGCACTCTTATTGGCTGAAAAAATTTCTAATTTGGGGGTTCTGAAGGAGTAGAAATCTATACGTCTTAGTCAAATCACTTCCGTACAGGTATTGTAAGTAATTACAATGATGTCGGAATTTATAATTTTTCTGATACATCAAAATGTCTCATAAAGTTAGTGGGCTTAGTGGATTATGCGATTCTTGGTGGGAATGCATTACTTCATTTCATTTTGAAGACAACATGTATCGTGCCACAAGAAAATATTTACGAAAATGCTTTTCTACTGTTCTGTATGTAATTTAGATGAATGAATCCAATAAGGCAGGCAATAAGGTCCGTTCTAGTAACCCCAAAGGGTTATATGACAAAGATCGTTGATAAACTGTTGCACAAATGCGAATAACGCCGTGTGCGAGTGCTTAAATATGGCCTGATATCATTGCCAAATAAGTAGATAAGCGTGTTCGGTTGTATTTATTCAGAACATGAAATTAAACAATGTAAAACTTTTAATCAATCATTCAAATGTACGAAAATAAATACATCATCCCGTACGTTAGTTGAAAAAGTACCTGCCGAATTGGAGGAAAAAAAATAGTTAAAGCCAAAAGCGAAGATATATTAGTCCATGACAATGATATGTGCAAAATAAATAATAAAAAAATAAACACATTTTTACGAACAACATTAATTGTATCCTCAAGGTCAGTGAGTACCTATTAAGGTGACTGCCTACGTTGAAAATGCCATTTTTTGACTATTTTGGTCAATTTCCTTTTTTGCAAGAATCTTGTAATTCCATCTTTTCTCTTTTCAAAATCGTTTTGATTTTATTCTACGTCAACTAGAAGCAGAGTTATAGCTATTTTAATAAACATCGTCTAATACAAAATTGAAGTGACAAACAACTTTAAATGCGTCCATTTTTGAATATTTTGGTCAATTTTATTTTTTGCAAGAATCTTGTCATTCAATCTTTTCTCTTTTCAAAATCGCTTAGATTTTCTTTCTACATCAATTAGAAGCAGAGTTATAGCTATTTTAATAAACATCGTCTAATACAAAATTGAAGTGACAAACAAATTTAAATGCGTTTTTCTCTGAATTATGTTATTTAGCACAAATCTCTACTGTTATCATGATATTTCCCATAATAATGCATATAATTTGATAAAATTTTCAGGAAATGTTTTAGATGATATTGTTAATGAAATAACGAACAATAATTGATGTATAATAAATAGTTTTTTTGTTTGGAGCTGTTTTTATAAGGAAAGGAAAGACGAATTGGGGAAAATTTTCATATTGGAACATAAAGTTGTGAGTACAACTTTTTTATGTACTCATTTATATGTCTTGATTTAAAATTTATGGTATAAATTTGGGATGTAATAACAGATTATATGAAATATTCTTGGAGATACCTTTGCTCTAAAAATACACTATCAGATCTTGTGTATTAATAACTACAAATTTATTAACTTTTTTAATCCACTGGTTATCAAAAATTAAGGAAAAGTCAACCCAAATAGCGATTACTCAATGAGTTAAGAGTAGAATTTAATGAAACTTATACACATTATACTGGGGTATTATCCCAGAATAATTTAAGTTTTAAATTATTATTTGTATTTGCTTTAAAAAATTTAAAAAAACCCAAGGTGTGCAATTTATTTCTCTATTACAGAGTACAATTAAAAAAACAATCAGTAAATCCAAGATGGTAATCCTTGGACACATTTTCTCCATAGGTTTACATTGAGGTGAGCGAATCAAATAGGGTTAGTACACAACAGTCTTGAAGGTGGTAATAATGAGATATATATATATATATATTGGGAGCAACATGTGTTTCCATATAAAGTTTTTCCCTTCCATCTTGTAGAAATAGGTAAATAATTTAGGACATGTTCTATTCAAACTGCCACATTGCGCAAATTAAATAAGCTAAAGAGTGGAATATCTGAAAGTTTGAAAGCTGGTAGAGTTTTCAGTTGGAAATGCAAATTTTTGAAAACAAAAACTATTTGCAGTCTGATTGGCAGAAAAAATTTCTAATTTGGGGGTTCTGACGGAGTAGAAATCTATACGTCTTCGTCAAATCACTTCCGTACCGGTATTGTAGGTAATTACAGTGATGTACGGAATTTATAATTTTCCTGATACATCAAAATGTCTCATAAAGTTAGTGGGCTTGGTGGATTATGCGATTCTTGGTGGGAATGCATTACTTCATTTCATTTTGAAGACAACATGTATCGTGACATCAGAAACGAATTACGAAAATGCTTTTCTACTGTTCTGTATGTAATTTAGATGAATGAATCCAATAAGGCAAGCAATAAGGTCCGTTCTAGTAACCCAAAAGTGTTATATGACAAAGATCGTTGATAAACTGGTGCAGAAATGCGAATAACGCCATGTGCGAGTGCTTAAATATGGCCTGATATCATTGCCAAATAAGTATATAAGCGTGTGCGGTTGTATTTATTCAGAACATGAAATTAAACAGTGCAAAACTTTTAATCAATCATTCAAATGTACGAAAAGAAATACATCATCCCGTACGTTAGTTGGAAAAGTACCTGCCGAATTGGAGAAAAAAAATAGTTAAAGCCAAAATCGGAGATATATTTGTCCATGACAATGATATATGCAAAATAAATAATAAAAAAATAAACGCATTTTTACGAACAACATTAATTGCATCCTCAAGGTCAGTGAGTACCTCTTAAGGTGACTGCCTACGTTTAAAATGCCACTTTTTGAGTATTTTGATTTTAATTCTACGTCAATTAGAAGCAGAGTTATAGCTATTTTAATAAACATCGTCTAATACAAAATTGAAGTGACAAACAACTTTAAATGCGTCCATTTTTGGACTATTTTGGTCAAGTTTATTTTTTGCAAGAATCTTGTAATTCAATTTTTTCTCTTTTCAAAACAGCTTAGATTTCCATTCTACATCTACTAGAAGCAGAATTATAGCTATTTTAATAAACATCGTCTAATACAAAATTGAAGTGACAAACAACTTTAAATGCGTCCATTTTTGGACTATTTTGGTCAAGTTTATTTTTTGCAAGAATCTTGTAATTCAATCTTTTCTATTTTCAAAACAGCTTAGATTTCCATTCTACATCTACTAGAAGCAGAGTTATAGCAATTTTAATAAACATCGTCTAATACAAAATTGAAGTGACAAACAAATTTAAATGCGTTTTTCTCTGAATTATGTTTTTCAGCACAAATCTCTACCGTTATCATGATATTTCCCATAATAATGCATATAATTTGATAAAATTTTCAGGAAATGTTTTAGATGATATTGTTAATGAAATGACGTACAATAATTGATGTATAATAAATAGTTTTTTGTTTTGAGCTGTTTTTATAAGGAAAGGAATGACGAATTGGGGAAAATTTTCATATTGGAACATAAAATTGTCTGTTTTATTTTTGCATTTTAAAATTTCTCTTAGATTGTAGGTCATTTTGAAGATAACTGTTATATGTAACATGTGTAAGAAGTAAATTAAAATAGTAGCATTATAATTTTGTTCAGAGTGATAGGCGTTTTAGCTAAATTTCATTAAAAATTACTTCAAATTGACCAATTTATAAAAAAGTATGGTACTTACAGGAAATTATTTTTTATTTTTTTATTTTTAAATGCTATTTTACCATAAGAGACCAAAAAATCCTTAAAAAAACAATTTTTTTAAAAAATTGGCTTCGAACGCAGACAGTCACCAGATCCACTAAGGATTCGTTTTTCTTCTTCTAGGAAACTGCATTGCAACACTCGGCTTAATATAGGCTAAAATATTTAAGGATTAAACCATGCTAAACTTTAGGTTTAAGCATATACTATCTGTTAATTTTAGTTCTCAATCCTATTATGTCTTTCTATAAGGATTCGCCAAAGAAACTAAACGTACAAAAACCTCGAATTTGTCTGGTATTGAAAAACCATTCCACAGAAAATAAAGGAAACCCTTAAAAATGCATTTCTTGCTTTAAGTAATTTCCAACTGAATAATTTATTGACCCAAAGTAGATCAAATGGTGAAAACTGTCACATATAATTTACTAATATTCTATTAGAGCTAAATTGTAATGCGCGGAACCTGTTTCGATCTTTTAGTTACATTTACAAATATTCTTTTAGTAAGTATTGAAAAATTCTTTTAAATTTGAAAACTCTCTGAAATAATTCATCTAATATAATTTTATATTCGTAAGTCTCTTAATACACAAGATCTGATACTGTATTTTTAGAGCAAAGGTATCTGCAAGAATATTTCATATAATCTGTTATTGCATCCCAAATTTATACCATAAAATTTAAATCAAGACATATAAATGAGTACATAAAAAAGTTGGCTTTTATAAATCGATGTTTCACCCACCCCTCTTTGAAATGTTTCTATAAATTACTCGCCCTATTTGCTTAAGTCCGTATGGAAGATAACATTATCGTGCTAGCCTCTACTTACAATGCATGTTTTCCTTTGTTTTTTCTGGAAAAAGATTTACGAAAAAGGAAGTCATTTCTTAGAAGACATTACAAAAGCACCTTTAAAGAAATGACTCAATTTTTCAAGCTTTTCTTCTTTTATCTTTATTATACTTTGCTTAGGGAGTCCTATGTTGATAATTTATTGCATAAAGATTCATTAGTTCTCGCTTTAAAATAATGAAAATAATATGTAAAGGTTGAACTTTTATCTAAGAGTAAATATTTTTGGGCTGAAATTTGAGATGAATGCTCAACGGAAAAACAATGCATTTTATTCATAAGCATATATATAATATGAACAGCCTTTGATTTATAAACTTATACTTTGAAATATAAAGTTTTTTTTGAAAATTTATTTTAATTATCATATTTTTAATTCATGCTCTTTAAATGAAATAAGAAATTAATCCTTTGTATTTCGTTAACTGCGAAACATATATATATATATATATATATATATATATATATATATATATATATATATATATATATATTGGAGATATAGGGAGAAAAGAGAGAGGGAGATATAGGGATGTATAGAGATAGCGACAGACAGATAGATAGATAGACGGGACGGAGAGAGAGAGAGAAAGATATCACCGCTGCAGCTAGCTACAGAAATGCTATGATAGCTTGCTTATTTATATTTTAAATTCTATATTTATGTCTGGTTTAACACATATTTATATCAATCTTTCTATATGTAAACTATCATTTGCTATTAATAGTTAACATATCTGTAAAAAATATAGTCTATTAATAGTAGAAAAAGTCCAAATATTAAATGGCTTTTCATTATGTTTTATCCCTTTAATATTTCACAGTAGAAAGCCTATTAATCATTTTGAAAAGTATAAAAACTGTATTGAGTTTTTTTAGAGATTTAAAATGGAAAAAAAATTGCGAAATAATTTCTTTTTCAGGCATTTAAGAAAAGAACCAATAAGCTCTTTTTAGAAATTCATTATTTTATTCTTCATTTTCGGTATTTTACAAAATACCTTAAGTTATCAAGTGTTTTCTACTATATGTATTTGCAGTCCTTTTTTATTATAAATCTTTCATTTCACAGAAAAATGTCTCTAAAATGGTCATTTTTTATGATGCTAAAGAAAAGTCATAAAATATGGGAAAAATGCTCTCAAATTTTTACTGGAATCTTCATATTTTCATTTTTAACATTTCAACTCTTTCAAAAAAAATAAATAAATAAAAAATAAAAGTGGAGAACACAGAATTTTAAGGAAAAATATGAATTGAATGCAAAACTAAAATTACGTTTCACTTGGAAATAAAAGCTTTTCTTGGAGAGTCACAAAACTGTATTAAGTAAACTAGCACCCAAATTAGGATACGTAGCCTAAATAAATACATTCAGCTTATTTAAAGGGATTTCTTCAGTAATCTGATATGTTTTGATGTTATTTAGAAAAAAATCAACTATTAAAAAAAAGTCCTTAAATGAGTACTTTTGGAATAACTTGGTAGAGTCAAATTTCTAAATTTTCCTCCAAAATGGTGCAGCTGAAATTATATTTTATGGCAACTCTCTATCTATGCTATCAACTGTATAATGCAGGAATTTGCAGTTTAGCTACAATATAATTTTTGTACGGATCTTTATAAATGCAACCATATGTGAATGTAAACTTTTTTTTGTTTTTTTATGTTTTTCGGAGTAGGAAAGTTATAGTACGTGATCACACGACATATCGAAATTCTGAGAGTAGCTTCTACACTCCATCTTGAAACCTATTAAGACTTACATTTTCCAGGCTTAAGAATTTCCTGACATGCACTGTTCTTAAGAGTCTAATGAGATTCTGAAGATGTCTTTTATTGGACTGTTGTTTCTGAGTGACACAACATGGATCTGTTTGTAAATTCGGAAGAAATAGTTATTCACTCACATTTTCCATTATAATTTATAAGGATAACATGTTTAAACCCGCCAATTTTCTTCTCTTTTTATATTTTTCTCCATCTCATTAAAATAAAAACAGGCTGGTTGTCGAAGTAAACTCTGTACATTCATCTTTCGGGACGGGAATTCAAAATAGTGAAAGATCCAAATCGCACATTTCATTAAAGTTTCAAGATTTAAAGCAAGTTTGTATGACTTCATGCGTTTTCTAAACTGAGATGTGAAGGAGAAGTATTCATTTTAAAGACTTTTACTATTTGATGTATCAGATGGCTGTTTCGGTGGATCAAAAATTTTATCTTTACAAAATCAAAAGATAAGTGAAAGAAAAAGCATATTCACTATCTATCTATATTATATAAATATATCTATCTATCTATCTATCTATCTATATATATATAATTTTCTTTTACTTTGAAGTGAGAAATGACTTCAGAAGATTTAACGCATAGTTCGTCAACAATAATAAACAGATATTTGGTGCTATTCACCGAAAGTTACTTTTCGTAAATATTTCAAGACTGCCTGGATTTTACGAACGGCTAATACTCAATATACCTGGAAGGATGAAATATACAGGGAATAAGCTTCTACTGAATAATGTCAATTTCAGGAGGAATTTATCTATAAATGGAATACGTTTTAGTCTAAAAATGATTAAATTTATATAAGCTTTACAGTTAATACTACGGGTAGATTAACTTTTCTTACTTTGATATATATGTACTGGTTACTGACGTTTATTTGATTGCAAACTGGTTTTATAAGCATTTTCTAAGAATATCTCAGTAGCTTATATGGCCCATAGAAGTAAACGAAACGGAATTGTAATAATCTTTATAAAAGCAGATGACTTCTTCTTGTACCAAAGATCACTATGTACCAGGTGTCTAAAAAGCTGATTTATAAAAATATTTCATTTGGATTTTGTGAAATATTTTAAAACTAGCATTTTGGAATAAAATATATTTGTTCCAGTTGAAAACTACGTGTTTTTTTGTTAAATTTAGATAGTTTTAGTTTTAGAAAATAGACAAGTGTCAAAATGAGTAACTTTCTTTTTTGATAGTCCTTTATTTGTCAGTATTCTAAATTTTGTTTTTGCTTTACTATTAAGTATTTCTTAAAAGGACAAGGAACGTGTACTGAAAATTTATTTTTAATAATATTACAATGACATTTACTGAATTTTTTTGTCTGAGTTAACGCTTAACGTCTTACCACAGAATTTTATAAACTTAGTTAATAGAAAATTTAGGATGTTTTTTTAAATGTAAATACTGTTTTTGTATTACAGTGATATCATTGTGATTTGATTCGCAATTAATCAAAGGAAGTCCACTTGAAACTGCGTATTTCAACAAAGTGACAAAAAGCACTTGCGGTTTTGGCTTTGCTAAATTGGTCGTCATTTTTTACGATGGAATCTAAAAATACACAGAAATGTAATTCAAAAATGTAGTCGAACTGAAACTGCAAGGGTGCGGTGGTCCAGTTGGCATAAGCAGCTGGCCAGTGATCTGAACGTCCCTAGTTCGATGCTCGTCTCTGCAAATCCACCGCCATGTTCACTAATGGTGGCCGGAGCACATAAAATAGGTCGTTGCTACAATGTCCTCCAAGTTCTCAAATTTACTTCTGGAGGTGCGGGGTCAAGTGTTCCGGTCACGTCACTTGACTCGGTTCAAAATTACAGGATCGATGTTCTTCGAGGTCAAGTCAGACTTCAGGCCTAGTTGTACCTCACCGTAAATTGAAGCTGCTTACTACCCTTCGCCAAGGACCTAGGATTTGAGGATCTAGGTCCTTTGGACTTGGTGTAGGCTTTCCTACACCAATGGGATTGAAAACAACATAAGAGAGGCAACTGTTATGTTAAGTTAAGAGTTCCCTTAACCGAAAAAATACACATTTATTAACAGTACTTCAAACATATACAAGTTACAACACAGATAGACAAAAACTGACTAAAAAAGGAAGATCATATGTATTTAGAAACTTAATCGGGATCCCAGGAAGAGCCAATGGTATCTTTTAATAAGACATTCAATAGAAATCTTTGATAAGCAAACAAATCAGAGTGAAGAGAAATAATTGAGATCAGATGATGTCGTCTGTGATTACATTGCTAACACATACTAAGTTCAACTTTTCAACATCTCTGGTATTTTATGGGCGGAAAATATCAACTTTTGCACCAAACCGCACTTGCAGAATATGCCACTGTTCAGTGCAAATACAAAGGATTTAATACCTAATGCATAAATATTTTACTATTATATTCCAATTTAAGAGTTCCTTAATATTCAGTAGTTTGTATAATGATTCATAAGATTCACACTTCATTTCGAATTCTTAAATTCGTTATTTATTAAACTTGTAAACATGAAACGGAAAGAAGCCCACAGGCGAAAATCAGAACTAACGATATTAGTTACTATAGCAGTACATTAAGGTTTGCTAATTAAAAGTGTTATCAGCGCTTTTCGCTATTTTTTTCCTTAATTAATCTTTTTACGACTCAATCTTTTTCACCTCATGAAGTACGCAGATAAAATTATTTAATCCATAACCAATCCCCTGTGCATAATTAGAGAAACATAAAGAACACCAGGTCTTCCATAATACCGGTGAACATGATCTCAGGAGAGGTATTTATTAAGTAAAATCTATACATAAATATCATACTTTAGTATCTAGAGGTATATTATGCATATTATACACGAATGATTTCCATACTTGCTTGATTCCATTAATTAGAAATGACGTATACATCTAATGAACGCAATCAAACACGCACGCATGAAAATTAGACTTATATGCAGGCAAATTTCATACATTTAAAATAACTCAAAGCAGCCGGATAAACTTTCCTCGAATAAAACATAAATTGAGAAATATGTAAACCTATAATTGGTAGAATTAATGTTTAGTGAAAGTGAGATAGAAATAATGAAATAAGTATAAATAAAAGTAAAATTATAGATAAAGGGTAAAAATTCAATGCTTTTTATTTCTTATGATTGCAAAATGGAAAAAAAAAATATTCAGCCCTCATATAATTTATCGATTTTTCGTTCTAATCACTTCAGATTGATTTTTTTTTTTTCTGTAACCCACTTTATAATGGAAAGCGTTTACGACGGATTATTCTGTGATATAGATCATAGTTTAAAACCATCTAATATGGTCGTCTGAGACGCTTTTACCAAACCAAGAAACAGTCATAGCAAACTTCTTTACAGCCAAATGTATGTAAATGAAGAATCCGAAATCATGAGGCGAAAGGTTATCTGGCGATTTACTATGCACTGTGCTGAAATTTACTTCCTCAAACAAATGTCGATGCAAAAAATCTAAATATTTCTGCATAAAATTGTTTTTAAGTAGAATGATTGCAGAAATACCCCGATCTCGAGTCAATTTAGCTGGATTTCTGCTCATACCGGGTGCTCCAGAATGGACTCCCCCTTTTCTGGAGGTCATTGGTAAGGGAGTGGTAGGACTATAGAAGTGCGGGAAATAGCAAAATTTCGCCACATTTTCTTAGTTGATACTACACACCATAAGTTGGTCTGGTGAGCATCTCGGTTTCGCAATCGAGGCGTTCTTTAAAAAGAACGATTCTGTAACCGCGACACATAGGCATTTAGAACACACTTCGGGATATATACTGACGCCGTTCCTGATTGACAATCAATCCTGCGATGGGTTTCAAACTTGAAAGCAAGTGGGTCTGCATTACCAAGGAAACGAAGTGGTATCCCTTTGAACATTAAGGCGACAATGGACCATGAAAACCTTTTTTTTAAATTTTTCAACCAATTGCTATGAAATTTTGTATACTTATACAGTGTTATTTAGAGATGAAAATTCTAAATAAAAAAACAGAAGGTAATTCATTAAGATATTAATTAAAATCTGTTTTTAAATTACTCTATTTAAAAATGCTCCATGCGCATCAATTTAATTTCATTATCTAATTTTCTTTCTTAAGCTAGCTTTATATACAACCTCTGACAATAAAGTTCGGTGAATGAAGTCATAACGGCCTATCTGGCAACACTGGCGAAACAAAACGGTGCACCTGCGTAGCGGTAGGTGTTGACCATCTGCCTTTCTCCGTTGTTCAGTTGAGCGTCGTTTGTGTTCCGTGTAAGACTTGTTTTACAAAGTGCTTGTTTAGTGGGTTTTTCCGTGCGACAAATCGTTACCTAGAATTTATGGATGATAAAAACTTGTTGTCGTCTTGTGCAACATCACTTGGATGACGATAACAAGCAGGCACGTTTAGAGACTTCACAGGATTTTGCCGAAACGGCGGATGCGACACCAAACTTCTTGAACTGTATTGTCACTGAGGATGAGACCTGGTGTCTCAGGTACGAACCTGAAACGAAACGTCAAAGCATGGAATGGCGTTCTCCTGCATCACCTCGTCGGAAAAAGGTCAGAGCAGAAAAATCACGCATCAAAACGATGGTCATCACCTTTTTTGATAGTCAAGGCATTATCCATAAAGAATTTCTACCTGAGGGAACGACGATGAATGCTGAAGGGTACATTGAAATTTTGACCCGTTTCATGAAACGTCTACGCAGGATACGACCGCAGTACGCACAACAAGGTTCATGGTTTTTTGTTCACGACAATGCTCGCCCTCACACAGCCAATATCGTCAAACAGTTCCTGGCAAAAAAGGGGTTGGTGCAAATTGAACATCCACCATACTCGCCAGATCTCAATCCTCCAGACTTCTTCCTATTCGCACAACTCAAACTCGATTTGAAAGGAAAGAGATTTGACGATATTCCTGACATCCAACGAAACGTGACGAGGCTTTTGAACTCCATCCCAAAAGAAGACTTCTTGAAAAGTTTCCAGAGCATGTATAGCAGATGTCAGCGGTGCATAGTTATGGGAGGTGACTATTTCGAAGGACAGTAAGGTAACTTTCGTTAATATTTCATCTACATTAATGTTACAGGACTAATCACCGAACTTTATTGTCAGACCTTGTAGTTATAATAAAAGTTAGTAGCAATATTTGATTTACAGTCATATTTATAAAAACTAGAAAAGAAATCGATAAAAATAGGTCATTTTATGCAAAATTTTATCAAAAAAATTTTTTAATTGTACAAATTTTAAGTTCTTTTAAAATAGTATAATTAATTTATTACTAAGTTTTATTCTAACATATATAAATAATCATTTTAAGAAATTTTATGAAAATTCAAGAAAAATTATGACGCATGGAACATTTTGAACGTACCGGAAAGACATGAAGACTTGTTTTGAGAAAATATCATTTAAATTGTTAATTTAACGTAACATTTCCATTGTTTACGTTGGAATAAATACTTATAACCCGGTTAATAATGATCGGATCGACATACTTTTATTTTAATTTAAAGCTGTTGAGTTGCAGAATCATTTTCTGAAAGAAAGAAAAAAAATCGTTTTGGGGACATATTTTTGTCAATCTGAAGGTCCATTGTCGCTTTAAAACACCTGAAAATGCGCGACGAGTCCGTGTGTCCGTTATTAGTAAAGATGTTGCCGCGATTTTCCCAGAGACGACCAACAGAGTGATGGCAAACTTTAGATAACGGTTTCGGTGGTTTATCGCAAATAGCGAGTGCCATCTCAGAGATGTTACAAAGTGCGTCCATAAAGTAATCGAACATTTCTTATATAAATAAGAAAAATATTACTCACCTTCAAATAAATTTATCTCCTTCAAAATAATCGCCAAAGGAGTCTATACAATTTTTCCAATGTTTCTTCAAGTCATCCAAACACTGTTTATAGGCGTTGGAACCAACCGTTCTTAAAATACGCGTAACATTTTATTTGATACACTAGACGTTCAAATCTATGTCCTTTGATGGCCATCTTAATCTTCGGAAAAAGGAAAAATTCAGCTGGCGATAAGTCGGGAGAATATGGTTGAGGACTTATCACTGTAATTGAATGCTTTTCAAGATAGTGTTGTACAGAAACTGCTGTACTGGGCATAGCATTATCGTCTAAAAGAAACCATTGCCCAGAATCAAACAGTTCCTTTCTAACTCGCCTTATCCTGTTTCTTAATCTAAAAAGCATCTCCTTGTAAAAATAGATTAATTATTTGATTTTCAGGAACATATTTGTGGTGAATGAGTCCTTTGTAATGAAAAAATGCAAAATCCATGAAAGGACAAAGATTTGAAAACGTCTCAGATATTAAATCAATTGTTACGCATATTTTGCGAACGGTAAGTTCCAACGCCTATAAACAGTGTTTCGATGACTTGAAGAAACATTAGAAAAACTGTATAGACTAGTTTGGCGATTATTTTGAAGGAGATAAATTTATTTCAAGGTGAGTAATATTTTCCTTATTTATAATAAAATGTCCGGTACTTTATGGGCGCACCTTTGTATTTTAAAAATTTAGAGGAAAAAACTAGACATATCTCTTTTGAAAAATGTAAAGCTTTTTTCTGTAAATTTTTCCGTTCATTTCTTATTCACCGATCTGTTCACCAGACCAACTCATGGTGTGTACTGTCAACTAAGAAAATCTGCCCGAAATGTTGCTATTTTCCGCCTTGCCATACACCTACCACTCCCTTACCAATGACCTGCAGAAAAGCGGGAGTCTATTTTGCAGCACCCGGTATGAGGGGAAATCCAGATAAATTGACTCGAGACCGGGGTATTTCTGCAAGCATTCTACTTAAAAACAATTTTATGCAGAAATATTTAGTTTTTTTTTTTTACATCGACATTTGTTTGAGGAAGTAAATTTTGGCACAGTGCATGTTAATCGAAATATGGAAGTTCAATCTGCTGCATCCTATATAACGTCCAAAATCATAAAATTGATTTAGGAAGATATCTGCGGGCACAAAATATCAGGTACTACCGTTAAAATATAAGCTTTAAAAGAGGTAACCTCTTCAGAAAGGTAACTTAAAATTACCATTTTTCAATATTTGAGTATTACGATAATTGAAAATTTGTCGTATTCCTTCTTAACATGAACAAAATTGTCATATTTTAGAAACAGTCTGAAGCATACCAATGTTCATTAAAAATTATGCACTTCTTGGATTGGGAATTATTCACTGGTGTGATAAGGAGTTATCTTAGAATCTTAAAACGAGTGAATATTAACAGAACCTCTACCAAATAATTTGCATCATTAAACAATGATTTTACGGTAAATGAAACGCAATTATCTTCCATAACAAATATAAGGAGCAAAAAAAGAATAAAATTTATCGATAAACTTGAGTTTGAAAAACTGCTTAATGACTATCATCTACAAACGTAAGCAGAACTAAAAAAATATTATTCTTCATTCATCTCCACGAATTAAACTTATTAAAAAGTATTGGGAAACAATTAAAAATACTCTATTTATTTTTATACAAAAATAAAACCTTTCTATGAAATGAATTTGAATTTATAAGTTTCAATATGTTTAGCCCCAAAACTGCAGCGCCTAATTTTGTAATGTAATATATCCCTAGATTACTTATAAGCATTTCTTAGATGTTTATGAATTCTTCAGGGAATTTCATTGTAATTTTAATGCTACAAAATATATTAATACATATTTTAACTTCAGTTTGTTGATTTATAATTTCCTTACTCAGGTATAAAACATTTATTAAAAAATTTCCCTAAGGAGTATCAAAATCACCAGTTTTAGCTCTTTGTTATTAGCTAATTCTGTTTACTTTCTACACGGAAGAAAATATTTTCAGCAAATATTTTATAATGAAAAATAAACACATTTCCTTGATACATTAAAGAATATCATTCAATAAAGGCTAATATGATTTTGAAGCAAGTATATTTTAGTTCTGTACTTGTAAAATTCTATAGATATTTGATTAATTAGTGTTTTAAAATTTTCGCCTTATTATTCTGTACATTGAAATGGAAAAATAAATTACTGATATTTTCTTTTCCACTATGTGAAAGGAAACAATAATATACATTATTTATATAATTTTACGCAAATATATAATAGAATGCTCAATATGTAAGTATAAACAACTGTATACAAGTAGATTCATGCTGTGTCAGAGGGAATTCATATTATCACATTGTAAATTTTTTACTAACTCTCCAGAATCAAATAGATTATTTATTCATATCAAGAATATCGCTGTATAAAAGCCCGTTAGGGAACCGTATGTATAAAAAACGGTTTCATTTGAAACCTTGATATTTTAACCTCTTTCAGTTTTTCATTTTTACAAAGAAATGAACTGATAAGCAAATTATATTAATCGTATAAATTAATACATTTGGTAATAGGTATTCGACATGTATGTAATAATATGCATTATTCAAATACTTTTGTTTATGGTACAAGGCAATGTATATAATTTATATACTCTGAACTGCACATCACAGGCTGTTTTCTGTTTTGTTTCATGGATAATGTATGTACTCGCGCAGAAATTTAAAATATACTCTTTAAGAAAAAAGGAAAAAAAATATCATATTTTAAGTAGCATTTATTTTCTCAATTATTAAACTGAGTATAATAACTTAATCCAACAACACATACTGAAATGCTAAAAAAAATCGATATAGCTCACATAGATTCATGAAATTTTCATGGATTATGCAGATAGTTTACTAACATTGAAAGCTATTAATTACTTTTTATCCAACTTTTATTCTCTCAAAATCCTTTTCATAGTGGCTAAGTACAAAAAGCGATGTTAAATTGTAATCGTATAAACAGGAATAAACAGGAAATCCAACGTAAATAAAGCACAAATAGCAGTAAGGTGCAATTTTGTATACGGCCGTTTCGAAGCTGCATAGGAGCTTTTTCATCAGTGCAAAGAACTTAGTGGCAGCTCAAAAAGCCGAAAACTAAGCTCGTTATCATATAGTTTGAAATTTAATTACCAATTTTGTATATAAAACGGGTGTTAGAAAATATATATTTTTGAGTGTTTTTCTGCTTCAGTCCATATTCAACTGTAAATGGCAATAGCCTTGTGAATATTGGTTAAAGCACTGTGTCAGGCCATTCAACTCTCCCTCTCACCAGAAAATCAACAGTCAGGCTCAAGCTCTCTCCATAAACATATAAACCTATATCAGGAAATCCCCATTGTGTCATCGCATGCTCAGGAATATAATAAGTGGCAACATCAAGACTGGAATTTTGAATGAGTTCGACATCGAAAAGGCACATGTCGAAGCAGTAACCAGGATGTTCTGTGTTAACCCGAACAAGCAACAACTGACAAGAGTTCGGAAAAGAACAAGGGATTTTAACCATAACTCTTTAAGCTCAAAATCCCTAGTGTTCAAGATAACATCTATCATCATTTAAAAATATTGAAATCAAAAACTCTACACAGCTTTGTGTGCTTCATGCTATGTAGCGCTGAAAGTGACAATCTATTAGTAAATATCTGAATTCAATATGACTTCTTCAGAATGAAGCAGTGTATAGTTTATTATGTTCTCAAATTTTCCAAGAACCGTCTGTGTCACACGGTACGCACCTTGTACAGAATGTCGTTCGCACTTTATGGAAACGATTTTGTAATTTATTTTTGGAGTTTGCATTTTGATATAAAAATTTGGCAACTTCAGAATAATCGTCTGCTATTATTTTCTTTTCATTGGAATGCAAAATAAAAGATTTATTTTGTAAATTTCTTCTAAATTTGAAAAAGGACTCGACGGTTACGTAACTGCGTTTTCCGAGCAGAAATATTCGTATCAACAAATTATAAATCCTTGTAAAAATCACGGTTATGGTATTTAAAAAAAGGGTATTTATAATATATTAAATTTGAAAGGGAAAAAACGTCTAACTGAAAGTAAAAATGAAAACATGACCACGAAAACGTATCCTAAGACTGTTCGAACGCAGGTAAATATGAAGAAAGTGAGGTCTCTGATCCTAAAAGAAAATCCGCCAGCTCAAAGATCCATTGAATCGAAACTAGGAATGTCTTCTGAGACTGGAAGTAAAATCATTCATAATGATTTGAAGTTAAAAAAGATGTTTAAACCTAATGTTTATCTGCATTTGCAAAACATATTGCTGAAAGAGAAACAAACTGTAGAAAATATATATATATATATATATATATATATATATATATATATATATATATATATATATATATATATATATATATATATATATATATATATATATATATATATAAAACGCGTAGGTATGCGGCACAAAAATCGACAGTATTTCTACACTCTGAATGGCAACGGTTGCAACTACCCGATGTAAACATTAGTGGCCTTCCGCAATTTGCAATCGCGTGTCAACATGGATATACGCACTGAAATCAGGAATACTCGAAAGCGAGCTGCACAATCAAGTGAAAATTGGTCTCAAGAAAGAAAGCGAAGATGAAATAATTCATTAAGATAGAGGCGTGAAAGAGAGAGCCTACATGATTACGAGGTTAGGCTTAAATGTCACCGGCATAGCAACCGAGAGCCAGTAGTTAATTTTGTACACTTTTTGCAGTACTTGCTGAATTTTTAATTCATTTTATAAGTGAAGAAATTTTCACAACAATTTATTATTTGATATGATTAAGTGTAGATATCTGAATTGTGAACAAGAGTACATACGGAGAGTGATGTAATATTTTAGTACTTGTAATTTACCACACAATATTTTAGTACTTGCTGAATTTACTCCATTTCTTTAAGTGAAAAAAATTTTCCAGAACAATTTCTTATTTCATGTAATGATAAAATGTAGAAAATAGTACATAGAGAGAGGGATGTAATTTTTAAATTCATTGCTGTTGGGTTTCTCAGTCTTATCTTTAACTCTGTTCTGAAGTAATGAAAATTCCCATTTTTTTATCACGATATTTTAGAATCAGCCTTATAGAGAATACGCCTTAACAACGTATATTTATGACGACAGGAAATGGTAACATTCCTTACATATGTTACTTTCAATTCAGTTGTTTTGCGAAAGAAAATATAAAACTAAAAGCGACCATGCCGGTCTCGCAGTGGCTAGTTCTATGGAAAACACCTAGATGCTGAAAAATGGAAATTTTTGGTAATACTCGTTGAGGAATGGGTGTATTTAAGTGACTGTAATAAAAAACGATAAATTTTCTATTGCTCATCTTACGGGAATGACCGTACGAAATGGCTTCGTCCCTGTACAGAAAAGTTCCCAAAGGGATTCATAATAGTTTCAGGTTTTTGTTACAACAGCAAATTTAAAAAAAGTCTCAGGTAAAGCCAAAATTAATTTACTCTACTATCAGCAGAATATTTTAGAACCAATTTTCGAAGAAGGAATACCAGCCTTACACGGAAAGGACATTGATGAAGTTGAACTTTATATGGACAAAGCCTCTAGTCTTATGTCTAAATCAACTGCCGTTTATTTAGCAAAGAAAGAACTGAAACAGGAATAAAGTGTATCCCATTTAATGAAACAACTGTAAAATCACCTGGCGCTTCTCCAATGGACTTTTGAGCTTTATTAAAACGAGACTTAGGAAAACAGCATCCAAGAACACTGAACGGATTTTGGAAAACGATCCAAGAGGAATGGGGTAAAATTGACATGACAGTACTAAGAAAAAGTTTACTTTCATGGAAAATTCGAGCTAAAACTATTGTCAACAACCATGGCTATCAGATAGAAGCAAATCGCCTAAAAAATACGGCGTTTATACATAAAACTTAACTATCAAAATCGTTTCCATAAAGTGAGAATAACTAGGTATAACTAGGACGATTTCCAAAAGTCTCACACTGAAACATGGGTAGACTGAAATCCTAAGCGCCCTAACAGATGGGGTGGTAGTGCATAGAGTTAGCTACAGTGAAAGTTCTTTGAAATGTTGCTGTTTACTACAGTGGAAAATTTCCTGTAGTTAGAATGGGAAAATAAATTAGAAATTAGCTAAAATATTATTTTAACCTGGAATAGCCTTGCTTTCACCAATTAATTTCGGAACTTTACTACTCAAGTCTCGCTTAGCACTTCAGTTTATTAAGCTTTTAGCACACGCCGTCTAAAACCATTCGCTTTTGTAAATCAATGAAAATTAAGTAATAAAACTTTATTTTTATTGGTATAGAACTTACTTTACCATGTGAGAGATAGATACTTTCGACCATAGCCATTTTCGGACTTTGTGAAGCTTAATACATTTGTTTCGCTACTTAAATAAGTATTCCTTTCTCCTTTCTTTTAAAAATTAAAGTTGTATTTTGTAGTCTAGTTTCTACTATCTGAGAAGTTATTCTTGCTAATAACTGTTCTTTGTAAATGCTTAAATTGAGATTTCGATATATTACCATTCAATTTACGGCATCGTGTTAAACAAAAGAAAAATTATACTTCCTAAGAACTAGGTTGATGGGCATATTTTTGTTTTCTAAATTTTCAATATTTTTTGTCACTTTCGCGCATAAACCCAAATGTTTTCGATATCTCATTAAGTTACCAGTAATATATATGTCCCTGAAACTGTCGCATAAAACTAAGTAGAATTGATACTTCCCCCTTTCAGGAATCCAATTTATTTAAAATTTTTAAAACTGAAGAGAGTTTGTTAATATTACATTAACAGAAGTTTCTCAAAAGATTTTTATCTTACAAAATTAATGTAAGCCGGGCAGTGAAGTTATTTTACAAACTTTTTAATTCTCATGACAGCGAAATGCTCGAAACAGTAGTCTTCGAAGTTTTTAATATTCAGCTGTAAAGTATAGCAAAATCTTACGAAGGTGGATCAAGAATCTAATGTCACCCGTATCAGTGAGTATGATATTTGACGTGTTGTTTATTTATACATTTTTCTGAAAGCTTCAGAAGAGTACATTATTTACATTTTGATAACGTGTAGACAGCTTTTCAGAAGTTAAGCGTTTGTTGTAATTTTTTAAAATTTGTTAATGAAACAGCTTTTAATAAAATACACCTTCAAATGGTGGTTATTACTTCACAAAGTACCAAAGATGTACATAGAATGTAGATAGCCCCTTAACACTGTACGTGCAAGCCACATAAATTGATCTTATCCTTGCTTTAATATTGCATCGTAATGGAAGTACGGAATTATTTTTCCCAAGACCTCACAGGTTGCACGACACACAGCTGCGTGCTTATCAGGGTATTTTGCCAGTTCCCATCGAACGAACTCGTGTGCGGATTCCGAGTGCATTAAAAAACGATACCACGAAATGCCGCCAGAATTTTTTATTTGAAAGTTAAGCCCAGGCATATCGGGTTCTCAAGCAAGCGTCACCCATCTGATCGTAAAACTGTAGTTCTTGGCAATAGCTCCTTGCGAGTTTGACACTGGAACGCCGTAAAAAAGGGCGGAATTATTTTACGATAGAAGAGCTGTCGACCACTAATCTGCCGGCCCCCGGTTTTGGAAAACAACTTCTAAGAAGATGGCCGCCACCGAAGTTTTCAAGCACAAGGTACAGCGAGAGAGACTGTGTTTTCTAGAGATTGTCATGTAACATCCAGCTAGGCAGACGTGTTTTTGGAAGCTCCTGTTGAGACCATGGGTCTGGGAGCGTACGTTGTGAATCTGCCCTTACATTAATTGAATAAGTTGTAGTTGTTTAATGCTTATTTTTTTGTAAATAAATTCCCTTGTTAATTTTTCTGTTTAAAGAATTGGCCTTGTCATTATAATTAGGACTCTGTCTTTCTTGGTCATGAATTCAGTAATAGTAATTTTAAAACGACCTCAGAGACTTGCGTTAACAACATATCGTGATACCACAATATGTTCGGTATTTTTCCCTATCAAGAGTGAAGTAAGTTTGTTTCGTAGTAGCGTTTCTAACAGAAATTTCCCAAATACTACGGCATTAGTGGGGACCAGAAAAGTAATACAGAATGTATCTGCTCCTCATAATGTTACATGCAAGCCACGCATACATGACACAATCTTTGCTTTAATGCACTTGAAATTTCCCCCTTTTGATGGGTAAAGCATTTTTTTTTTGTAGAACTCTTTCGAATAGAAATTTTTCCAAAGGTTTTCACTTTATAATGGACCAGGATAGTATATGGATTGCATATACGCCTCTAAAATGGGTATAAGTTAATCATGTAAATTTGACCTTGCTTTAATGTGCTCGAATTTTTTTCTTTATTCAACACTGAGGTAAGTTTGTTAATAGACCTAATTTTAATAGAGAATTTCTCAGGGACATTCTACATACAAAATTAATGTTAGCTGGATGATAATGATGCTTTAAAGCAGATTTCATTTACCACAATGGAACGTCGTTTAAAAAGTTAGAGGTGACAGTCTATATATATATATATATATAAAACAGTTCCGTGAATGACTGACTGACTGACAGATAACGCATAGACCAAACCCCTGGACCTAAACAGCTGAAATTTTGCATGGTGATTCTTCTTATAGTGTAGAGGTGCACTAAGAAAGATTTTTGAAATATTCTTCTTAGATTTTTTAAATTAAATTTTTAAGCCGTTTTTAAAAACATCAAGTTTGCATTTAAAATAATAAATTGAGGGTTATAAATTTTATATCATAAGAAAGATAATAAAAATTCCTTTAAAATAAAATCTTTTTCAAATCTTTACCTCCATTTTCTGATTTTTTTGTGAATTTTTAAAGATTAATTTTTAGATTTAATTCATTAAATGCTGATTATGTGGGTTTTTTTATTTTTGTGATGCTTTAAATTAATATTTCATCACGTGCATATCTACGAAATAAATTGACAAAATATATTAAAATACGGTAGAAGATAAAATTTAACCACTAGAATAATTGAGATGGAAGTTTTTTTTAAGAATTTAATTCAAATTAGTATGTTTTACGGATATTAAACATACAAATTAATTCCATACATCAACCGCTGTATATAATTTTAATATTTCCTTCCACATTATTTTGTCTATAAAAATATCCGTTACGATATTTTAACAATATATATATATATATATATATATATATATATATATATATATATATATTTGCATTAATTGCATACAATGACCGTTGTATTTAATTTGAATGTACTCCGTAGCGAAGCATGGGTATTTAGCTAGAGTTCCATATTATTTTAAGTCTTGTGGTCTCAGTTTTAAACTAAAGCATAACTCTACATCGTATGGTTATCCATTTAATTAAATTACACAAATAAGTTAATCACAATTAACAAATTCACTATTCTCACATTTACCTTAAAAATCTTAGATGGTAAATCAATTACGTTTCAGGAACGTGAGCTTCATAATTTACAAAACCTTCTTCTAAACAGATAATTTTGAAGACCCGTTGCATGCTACAGCCCAATTAAGCAACCCCAGAATTAATTAATAGTCCCGAATCACGGGTCATATATGTTGATATTCGAAGAATATTGCAATTACTTGCGTTTTAGAAACCCAAATACTATTCAGTTACATCACATATAGACTACCGAGGGATAATTATGATCAATGTAGACTAAATTATGTGTTTATCAACTCCACGATCTCATTACACAGAGATAATTCGTCCCGGTAATTAATACTCATAATTCTACGCAAGTTTCAAATTGGTAAGTAAGAAAGTATTTATTTTGGGGAAATAATAAATTTTTACTTTAACACGATCAGAACATATTCTGAGGTACCTGCTTGTTTACTTGATTTCTAAGCAGCAGCAATTAAGAAAATGACGAGGGTTATTTTACTTGCTAGTTGAACTTCCCGATTATAAATATTATCTGCAACAGCAGACAGAATCAATAAAAATGTTATAATACATACATATATATATATACATATACACATATATATATATATATATATATATATATATATATATATATATATATATATATATATATATATATATATATATATATATGTATACATATGCATTATATATATATATATATATATATATACTTAGCTCATCCAGAATGTAAGTAGCATTTGCGCATATTTCTCGCGCATCTGACAGCACGAGGCTGCCGCATGCGTAGTTACATACTTCAACTCGAGAACGAATTAGCCTAGCCATTTAGTCTGATTACGTTAACGTTTGAAGTCATTGTTTGCTGGTAATCATGTTTAAAACAATGGATCGGCCCGCCAGCTGTGAAATAAGAGCCGTTATCAAGGTTTTGAATGCCAGAAATGTTTGACCTTGTGAAATTTATCGTCTCACTAAGAAGAATCATGTGCACCGTCTTTTGGGACTGGCAAGGAATTTTGTTAGTGGACTGGATGGAAAGAGAAACAACAGCTTACTGTGAGACATTGAAAAAGTTATGAAGCGCCATACAGAACAAAAATATTGGACTACTGACTTCTGGTACTGTGTTCGTGCATGAATGATAACGCGAGACCGCATACCGCACGCGTAACGACGCCGCTGGTTGATTCATTTTGCTGGGAACAATTCTGTCACCCTCCTTATAGTCCGGACCTAGATCCATCCGACTTCCATTTGTTTTCTCATCTCAATAAATTACTTGCCGGCCAGCACTTTGCAAGTGATAATGAGATCAACGTAAACGTTCAGAACTATTCGAGGTCGCAGACGGCCGAAATCTACGAAGCGGGTATGTTTCAATTAGTGCCAAGATATGACACATGCCCTAATTCGCATGGTAAATATGTCGAAAAGGGATTTAAGGTGTGTAGATGTTTATGTAAGAAAATGCAAATGAAAAAAAAAGTGCTAATCTTTTTTAATACTCAAATGGTACTTACTTTCTGGATGAGATGACGTTCCATGACGGTATATATGTTGCTACATTCCCGTAGAGGAAAGGGGAATGTGTAGTATGAAACTATGTCAGTTGTAAAAATATATTCTTTTAAGTTTAAAAGAAACATTCCTTGTCTGAATCTCTAGTTACCATAAGACGGAGGGGGGGGGGTTACATTGTGACTGCAGGGTGACTTTGTGACACATAGTAATTTTTGGCTGTCTCCGATGCCAGTGTCCGAAGCTTCTGCCCACCATTTTGTCTTCGCTGGCCAGTGTATTGTTCAATCCTGTTGTCAAGCTATTGACTCAAACTTCGGAAACTTTGTGTGCTAAAGGCTAACAACTTATCCAACTACCACAGGAAATTATTTTTTATTATCAATAGGTTGGTTAGATTTTGAGCAATATATCTTGTGTGTAGTGATATTTCCAAAAGATATGAGAACATAGCCTAATTATCGAAAGGTGACAGGGTTACTTTGTGACACATTGACACTGTCACTAAGTTACCAATGAGTCGCGACCTACCTCCTCCAGCCACTTGATGTCGCATTTTTCCGCCATCTAAAATACAACTGGAGAGAAAGAAGCATTGACTATTTGGAAGAAAACTACGCGAAGGAGCAGAATGTGCAGAAAGACGAATTTTCTCATCTTCTCAAAGAACTGATGGCTGCCCTGGGCACCCGAGGTCTCTTTGATGTCAAAGGTATAGATAAAGCTGTCCAATATTTGTAATAGGTATATATAATTGTGTATCAAGCTTTTGATAAGCGTTTTTCTGTCTAACTTTGTGTCAATTAATGTTTACTCTTGGACAAAATCTCATATGTCACAATGTTGCCCCTCCGAGTGGGGCAAATTCGTGATACATTTTAACATTAATTCCTCAGTGGGAATCAAATATCCAGGTTAGCGCAATGCATAACTACGCAAGGAAAGGATGTGCCAATGTTTTGCAATTGCTCGTTTTGGACTTCTTTAAAAACTGATCGGTTGGCACAGGGAAAACTTAAAATCCGTGACAAAGTTACCCCATCCTATGGTATGTGTTTTGTTCGACAACTATTGCGCATCGGAGAGATGCACATGAGCTTCACTGACTTTGATTGTTATATGTTAGGGTTTATAAGGTTTTTCTATACTTTAGCTGGCACCCAATGAGGAGCACGACTTAATGGTTGATTATTTTGATTTATTCTAAGACAGAAAATTGTATTTTTGAGGACGAAAGGAAAGGGATTTAGAATGGGTTTTACGACCTGTCTGAATAAAACTGTACAAGAACTTTTGAAATAAATTCCATAATTTAAAGAACTCTTGGTTTTGTATTTGTAATAACTTTTTCATGTGCATTTGTCTGAAAATAACTATACATATAAAAGTACATGTAAAATTCGAATTTTTGCCTATTAGATTTAAAATTCAAAATTGGAAATATGTTTCGTTCTTTATATATCCAGTGAGCCTATAGCTTTATTTGCATTTTTTTCTTTGCCTACAGTAAAATGTTGAAAATAGTTATGTTTTAAAACAATTTTGACAACATTTTTAATCACTTTAAGTAGAAAATATCTATTTTTTTACTTTTCTTTCAATAAAATTTACAGAACTTTCACTTTAAATCAAAATTTCCGGCGTCAGTTTTATTTAAATAGCAACAAAAGTGACTTTCAAATCTTTAGGGCAACTCCAGAAAAGAAAGTTTTGAAATATTCTTTTAAATCATAGAAAAAATCCTTTAAAACTCTAAACAGTAACTCGAGGAAAGAACTTGGGATGGATATTTCTTTAAGTAATTCTTGTGCACTTTACTCCTGAAACATCGTAAATTATGAATTTAGAGAACAACAGTACAAATACTATCTAATGTAACCCTGTTATATTAAATATTGATTACTTATTTATTGAGAGGATAACTAAATAATTACTCAATATCAACATGCATGCAACCGAATTGCTGGTCATCTTGTATTAGATTGTTATATCTGCGTTTGCTGTGTAAAGAGTGTCAAGTCCAAAAAACAGCTTTTGTAAAGTCAATTTTTTTAAGTTTAATTTTTAATTTTTTTAAAGAAAATTTCTCCATATTTATTTATTTTTTTTAGTAAAGAGTGTCAAGTCCTTGAATGGGACATAACCCCTATAACACTCACATGTTAGTGTTTTGTTTCACATATCCCAAATTTTCCCTGGTGAGTAAAAATATTTAGGTGTGGAATTCGACTTAGCTTTCTGTACCCTGCAGTAACCATTGATATTTCAAACATGACTGGTTTGATAGCTTTTTTTAGCCCATTTTGGACGTAACACCCTTAGCACAGAAAATACGTATATAATATGAATGCTTCGTGCAAGATAATCCGAAGCATGAGAAGGCAAATACTAAATATTTGGCAATGATTTACATTGCACTAAATAAGACAGAATTCATCAAGTAACGCAAAATTGTATTTTTAACTTAATAGCTTATTGTAGGTGGTCAATCAACGATAAATATGAAGGAAACATAGATTCAAAATGTGGATAATGAATATAACTTTAGGGAAATGTAGTTTCTATCGTGCGAAGAGAAAACCTCCAACAATTTTATGACTATTAATAAATCAAAATCCTAGAATTTTACGTAAATTAAAATCTTATTTTCATTTTCAAGAAGCATCAAATTTACTTGTTACTATTTCTGAATTCATGCCATTTATTTACACTGCCTTTCTTTTTATAATTCTAATTCGGTAATATATTTACAGCTAAAAATATTTACGTTCAAGTTTATTGTCCAGGAACTCATGTACCTTGTTTCTTTCCAGAACTCAAACTATTTCATCATATTTCGTCCTCCAATGTGAGAGATACATTGTCCTTACGACATTGGCACATCTACACAGCGAATTCGTCGGTTACTTTATTGTGGGAACACCATGTAGGTGAACATATCCTACCCCCTATCAGGAGACAGTACGGAAGCGTCCGAGATTCTATTCCGAGCCCACATCCTGATGTTTAACCACTATATGATGTGGGGGGCTCTTTCACAAATATACTTGAGGCTGTTGCATACAATTGAGATATTTTATGAGTTTTGATTCCTTTCAGAACTAAAGCCTATTTTTAACCATGTTTTTATTAACTTGCTTTCTTGTTTGTTTGTCCCTTACAAATCTTTCAATCGATTTTTAACTAACCTCCTGACTAGCTAGACACTTGAAACTTTTAGAATAGCTCAGAACACGATGACAATGCATTTTTAAAATACTTTTAGCCACATTTAAGCAGAATTAAGTTAATTTTCAGTTATTTTCAGTTAATTTTGTTTTTAGACTGGTGCAGCCCTCTATCGGCCGGGACGAGAATGAAAAGTTAAACGCAAGTTAACTTCCAATTAACTTCATTTTCTGTCAAGTTAATGGGATAATTCATCAAAAAAATTTAAAAAGTATTTATTAATACATAGAATTGTCAAGTTTAAATGATTCAACAAAAAATTTAAAAACATGGTATATAAAAAATTCTTTTTATCTTGTAATTATTAATTTTTCCTCTTCTATATATTTTTTTTTCTGTGATAACGGTTGTTCCAAAACCTTCTACTTACGCCTTAAATGCTCAGGAAATCATATTTGATATGACTGTATTCAGAACAATAATCATATATACTCATAAAATGTATATCAAATTCAGCTTTTACTTTTTTTAATCCACAGGTAAAAAGCCTATTCCTGCTACCCCTCGCAAGAACATGACTTGGTGACATTTTTATGGAACCACCCAGTTTGTAGATCTACGCTCGCCAGGTGAAAACACAGAAACAATCATGACTTAATCAAGGATCCATAGTGGAGGATTTGACGCTAACCACCCCATGACACCATTATGGATTATATGAATCACTTATCAACAGTTAATCTGATGTAAATGGGTTCGAGGCTCTATAGCAATCCTTACCTACATTAAAATGAACCTGCTTCTATTAACCCATTTAAGTAACTATCTCTTGTATGCTGAAAATGTATTCCATGGTGCACCAATCCTTTCATAAAATTATACTTAATGGCGTAAAATAAACATCATTCCAGAATCCAAGAACAGAAAGATTCAATGAGCAAAGAAACAAATCCTATTAGCAGGACAAATGAATTGACATTGAGGATTATGGGTAAAGGATTTTATCAAGCCTTCTAACACTTTACACATGTGTTTACACACACACACACATGTATATATATATATATATATATATATATATATATATATATATATATATATATATATATATATATATATATATATACACACATTAAAACACTTTCTCCTGACCCTGATGACAATTTAAATTTTTGGGAGAGATTAATTCTTGAAAGGATGTCTGAAACGAGATTGGGAAAAAATTTTCTACGCTATTTCTTCTGAAAGCATTACTGTCAAAAATTATAAGAGAAAGAGTTAGTTCCTGATTATGATTACTAAAATTGAAAGGTTCGGTTCATGGAAGGAAACAAAATCAGACGGAGAAAGATTTTAACAGAATAAAACTCAATGAATGAAAAAAGATTAGAAAACGGATTTTAAAAGTGGCATTTAGGAATGACTTTTAGGTATGCAACATGAGTAATATATATATATATATATATATATATATATATATATATATATATATATATATATGTGTGTGTGTGTGTGTGTGTGTGTCAGTTAGTTAGTTATATACAACAATATGTGTTAGTGTAAGAGCGCAGACTAAGAAACAGTTCAAGATTTGAAATAGGAACAGAATAATGCCCGAAAGAGTATTCCTGTTAATTGATATTTCTGAGAGCAGGTGTTAATGATAATTCAAAAAATGACACCACAACTCTAACGGCGGTCAGATCTCACTTTTTAAAGCCTTGAAAAATAATCTGCATTAAAGACAAAAAACTTAATGTTGATAAATTTCATGATATACATTTTCCATTCCATAAATACGACATTGATAACAGAGACAGATGAACAACAACAGCAAAACATAAGAGAATTCGGCTCGAAAGTTAAAATTCACCCGTGGTTAGGAATTTTAATGTCGGATAATTTCAAGCAGACTTTATTACAAGGGTAAAAAGTCTCAAATTAGAACCTTTTGGGATTTAATGAGTCAGAGAAAATACTTAACGAATGTTTGGTTAGTTAAAACTATTTAAATATGCGCCACGTTAATTAATTTTAGATCAGATTTTTGCTTATATAATTTTAAAAAATGTATTTTTTTTACTCTGATGCTAAAAACACGTAATTAATTATCGTAATATGTTGCGAAATTCCTCTAAGCAATCACCTAATTTTGTGTTCTTAGGTTAGTTTTATATGCACTTAATTTAGACACATTTTGATCGGTTATTTTAGATTTGATTATTAAATATTAGGTCACTAGTCTAAAATGCTACCAGTCACTAACTTTTCATTGCATGTAAAATTAATGTATGTTAATTAATTAATGTCATGCTTCAATGCATGTGAAAGTTAATTAAAATAATTGTCAAAATTATTATTATCAAATTTGTAATAAAATATAAAAATAACTAATTTATGCTAATTTCTTACAAGTAGTGTGTATAATATTTAATGCTAGGCGTTTGGTCACACTTCCCTGATAAGAAGGAATATGTATTGACGGGTTTCCATCTGCTATTATCGTAAGATATTTATATTTTAACTAGCTGAATATCCGTGCATCACTACGGAGTACATTAAAATTAAATACATCGGTGAATGTATGTAATTAATGCCAAATATATATATATATATATATATATATATATATATATATATATATATATATATATATATATATATATATATTTACACTCATGGACAAAAAAATTAGCGCACCTAGAAATAATTGCGGGATCGTAACGAAACTTGCAATGAAGGTACATGTCAGGGAGATATGCAAATGATTAGAAATGCAGCGTGATTGCGCATTACGTATAGCCGGTAGAGGGCGTTGAACATCGTACTCTGTGGAGTATGAAACAGGTAACCAAAGCTTGTTTGAGTGTGCTGAATCATTTACAAAGGAAGAGCTGAGATAGACATGCCATTACGTCGTGTTCGAAGACAATATAAGCAGTTGTCGCAGTTTGAGAGGGGGAGAATCGTCGGGATGATGGAAGCTGGGTGGTCAGCTAGGCGAGAAGCTCGTCAATTAGGCCGTTTTCATTGTGTTGTGAGGAGGTGTTGGGACCAGTGGACCCGAGAGATATCATGTAAACGAAGACCAGGCTCAGGACGCCCTCGACAGACCAGTCGTCGAGAAGACCGCCACATCGTAAGAAATGCACGCGTACAGCCAACTGCTTCATCGGCCGCCATCCAGGCACAGGTAGCACCTTCACTAGGGACATCTGTGTCTTCTCGAACCATACGAAGGTGCCTGGCTGAAGGACAGTTGGTATCGCGGCGCCCATTACTTGTGCTGCCCTTGACGCCCACCCATCGACGCCTCCGTTTGGAGTTTTGCCGCGCATGAGAAAATTCGGCTTTAGCGACGAATCCAGATTCAATCTCGGCAGTGATGACAATCGTGTTCGTGTGTGGAGAGCCCGTGGTGAACGCTTCAATCCTGCCTTTGCTGTACAGCGACACATCGCTTCCACAGCTGGTGTGATGGTATGGGGTGCCATTGCCTACAATACACGGTCACCCCTAGTATTGTTCCGTGGCACCATGACAGCCTAGCGGTATGTTCATGAAATCCTGCAACCACATGTATTGGCACTCATGCAACGGCTCCCAGGAGCCATTTTTCAACAAGACAATGCTCGGCCTCATACGGCAAGGGTATCACAAGACTGTCTCCGCACTGTTACTACCCTTCCCTGGCCTGCCCGATTCCCCGATTTGTCTCCAATCGAGCATATGTGGGATCATTTGGGACGACGAGTTGGGCATCCCACGAGTTTGAACGAACTAGAGGCAAGGTTACAGCAAATATGGAACGAAATGTCTCAAGACATCATATAGAACTTTTATGACTCAATGCCCGATCGTATCGCATCGTGCATTCGCGCTAGAGGGGGTCCAACGGAGTATTAACTCCTCCGTTCTTTTGCCTTTTTCTCTGAAATAAATTATCCTTTTTATTTGATTTTCTTATCATTGACTTATATGAAAGTAGTCATTACGTATGTAAAATTTCGTTTCATTTTGAAGACTCCTTCTTGGTGCGCTAATTTTTTTGTCCATGAGTGTATATATTTAGAAAAAAATCATAACGGATATTTTTTTAGACAAAATAATGTAGAAGAAAATATTCAAATTAAATCTAATATAACATACTAAAGAATATAGTACAGTTTGAGGAAATTTTTTTATACTGTATTTTAAAATTTTTTTGGATAATGTCCAACCGTATGCAGCATTAGAAAGAAAACCAAAATATTATTTTGATCAATTTCTTTCATTGTTATGCACGTGGCCGAAAATTAATTTGAAGTATCACAAAAAGAAAATAAACCACGTGATCAGCATTTAATAAATTAAATTCTAAATATTAATTTTTAAAAATTCACCAAAAATCAGAAAAGGGAGATAAAGATATTCAAAATAGATTTCATTTTAAAGGATTTTTTATGATTTTTCTCGTGATATAAATTTTATAACTCTCAATTTATTATTTTAAATGCAAACTTTAAAGAATGTTACGATAACAGCTTAAAAATTTAATTTTTAAAAAATCTAAGAAGAATTTTTGAAAAATCTTTCCTACTTCACCCTTACACTATCAGAAGAATCACAATGCAAAATTTCAGCCCTTTAGGTCCAGCGGTTTGGTCTGTGCATCATCAGTCAGTCAGTCAGTCAGTTACGTAACTTTTTTATATATATAGATTATAAATGACATAAAAGAAAATAAGCAATATCAAATAGATCCTACTTCAATAAATGCTGATTTTTAACAAGTAGTGTGTATAGCAAATACTATACAATTTTATAGATCTTAAGGGGGAATTGGTTAAAGTATTTTTAATGCACCTGAATAAGTTTCTCGTCTACAATAGATGAAGGGATATTGTCTTAACTAAAATAATTTCGTCTGTGTACGTTTAATCATTTCGTCTTTTTACTTTGGCTGAATAGTTACCAGCAGAGTTTTCTCCGATGATTTAATTATTCTCTCACTGTTACCCAAAGAAATTAATCACGGAAGACATTAACGGCTCTTACACTAAGTCCTTATCTCAACTTCCGAGATTATATGTTTCATAAAATCTCGGATAAAATCTAGGAAATTACAAAGAGAAATATTAACAAACTATATCTATTGTCAAAGAATCGGTAAATAATATTGGACGGATCTTTTAACATTGTTTTAGAATGAGAATTAGCATGTGTTAGACAACAGCGTTGCAAAAACAACTGAAATTTTACTCTTAATACATCGAATTTCCTTTGATTATCAGTTTAAAGGGAAAGCGAAAATGAAAAGTTCCCTCTGCGTTGATAAATATTCCCTCAAATTGTCTGAAACCCTTATGTGCTATTGTCCTGACAGAGAAACGCATCGTTGAAGCGCTGGAAATATTAATTTCTTAAGACAACAAACTGAGAGCTCGTGGTTGCAGTCATGACTTATGACTTCATGAAATTAACAAAGTGTCTCTGGTTCCTTTGAAGCGTCTGAAAACACGACACGAGAATGAAATCTCCTGTATGATTAAGTTTCAGGCTGTTTTCTAATAAGCTATGAGTTCTGGTGAATTAGTTTTTTTTTAATGTGACAGCTGTGAGCATAGTAGTATTGTTGAACAGAATATAAGAAATCGCATTAACAGCTTTCGACCTATGCCAAAAATGAAAACCACAATCTATAAATTTAAGTTGCTAAGCCGATTTTTTGGGCAGTCCGTGAGAGAAAACAATTGCGCCAATTCACTTCATTTTGGTTTTAAACGAAATATTTTAATCCATAGATACATCAAATTTGGTTTTTGAAGCCGAAAATTATATTAATAAGCGTTAATTCACAATTAAAAACTGCTTTCTGCGCATGCTCAGTGACATGTTTAAATTTGGCTTTAGATTCTTTCAAAACACGAGGCCGCACAGACACGTTAATTTGTTTACTCCGAGGAATCTCTCTAGCTCTCTCTCTGTGCCATTTTTACTTTTAATTTCGTTTAGGAAATATAGAATTAAATATGTTGGAATTATTTATTTTTCATTTTGAGTAAACACATTTATTTTTATTGGGATTAATAGTACATTTTTAAAATGTATATATTTTTTCTTAATAATATGATTTCCAACATTTGACAATGATGTGTTGAGTATAGTTTGTGTATTAGTACATTTATTTACTATCAAGCCGTCATTTGTTTATGGGTACAAACAAGTTAAAGAGTACTTGGCAAGTTGAAACAGTATCTGATAATTGACAATATTACCTTCAAGCCGGCTAAACAGTTTAGGGGACGGGAGATATAATATTTTACTTTTCTTTCATTAACACACACTTTGTAATTATTTTTGCTCCAAATATATGTAAACATAAATATCTTAATACATATAAAAATAATTGGCCCCTTTATAGATTTTTAGAAAAAAAATTAAACTTCACAATTTTAACCATTTTTATTTTTCACATGTCTGCCAAACAAATGGCTTTAATTATAAAGCATGTTTCATTTTTGTATTCTTGAAAGGTTTTGAAAATAATTTTCTTCCTGTTTTCACAATTTTTTTTAATAAAATGTTTAATCAGAAGAGAAAATATGGCATTTTTAACAGAGAAATTTTTTTATGAGAAAATATCATCAGAGTTTTCTTCCTAAATCCAAAATCCTCAAGATAGTTTAATAAAAATAGAAAATCGAAAGCTCAAGAAAGTTTCATAAAGATAACTCACAGGTATTTTTAGAAATATTCCTTTAATAATGGCAAAGCATGCAAAATTCCATTCAAAGATGAAAAGGCATAAAATATAGAAAAACAGTAGGGTGTGTATAGACAGTATTAAAATGCTGTATTCATCAAAATATTTCTTGTTGAACCATGTGGTTAGTGTGATTTTGTTCCTGAAGTTCTATAATGTGTTTTAAGGTAAGTAAATAAAAACGTTCTTCCTAAGACAATTTTGTGTCACGGACTCCATTAAGGAAACATTTGTAAGCTACAGGTGGCCGTCTGAGTAGTCAAGTGACACAATGCACCTGAGACACATTTGTCTGATCATGTTGCCAACATGGCACCCCTCCCTACATTTATATCGAAATCACTGGCACCATGCTGGCTTATTTCTAAAAATCGGAGAAAATAACCGACTTCCACTGATCAATGATCTCTCTGACAAGTACGGTTTTATCATATTTATATGAATATATCTCAGTATGACGCAGGCTATATATGTATTATATATGGTTAAGAAAGTTTCATAAAGATAACATTATCTTCCTGTTTTTTCTACCCATTCTTACAGTTTTCTTCTTAATTAACTAAAAAAGCTTTACAACTTTAACAGGCCTATATGTACTGAAATGTGGTTGTAAAGTGATGTAGAATTGTTTCCGTTTAATATTATTTACCTCTATTTCCCTATTAACGGCAACAATTCTGCAACAAATTTAAGGGTTAATGTTGCTGTTTCAACTGATTTCAGATCCTAAATATGTAAAACTTTGACTACAACCTTCTCGAACATCAATAAACCTAAGAAACATGTAAAAAACATTTCTAAATATGTATAATACATTTCTGCCTAACAAACGCAATTCGTTTCAAGAAATATGATTGTGACAAATTAACATAAATTTCAAAGCTTTACTTTCCTGCCAAATACTTATTTTCGTCAATATTTTCCAAGCAAGTAATGTCACATACTTTCGTAATATGTTTTATTAATAAGCATTTCAAAATTTTACGCGCCTCGCAAAAATTATTATCCATTAAGTTCGTCCGCGTTAATTGAGTGTGATGTATTGCACCTCTGAACGTCATTGTAATTATATACGTTTTAAAATAAATGCTTTACAGATGCCTTACGCGCAAGTCATTTTGTTAAGGCAATCTTTGGGGAGTTTTAGCGACATTTCGAGACCATCAAAAGTAATTAAAGGGAAATGGTTTTAGAGTTTATAAATATTCATAATTTCGTTACGGAGGAGGAAAAATTCAGTTATGCCGGATTAATGCCAGAATGCTAACTTAAACGGGCATTATTTTTGGTAAATTCTTAAATTTTGCATTTATAATGATGAAATACTTAGAAATGGAGACATCATGAATAGTGATATAACTGTTTCGAGGAATGCTCGTCTTTATAAATAAGTTTGTTATATTCCTAATAGCTAGTTTGAGCATAAGAATCTAATGCGTTTTCAAGGGCTAAAAGTTTAGACGAGAGGGAATAATTGGACTGTTTCAATAAATATACATCAAGTGGTTCACTAAACTTTAAACCTCTTGATATTTGTTCATTCTCACTATGTTCGTCTCACTTTGTTCGTTCACATTAATTGGATACATTGACTGTTGTATTTAATGTGAATGTACTCCTTAGCAAACTACGGGTATTCAGCTAGTTTATATATATAATAGTATATATTATCATAAGATGCGTTAAAAATTAGCGCAATCCGTATATACTAGGAAATCAGTAGCAACACCACAGTGTTCAGTTAAACATATTATTCCTACGTTGTTTAATTTAAATATCATTGTTTTAAACTATACTGATACATTTCACTTACTAAATATAAAATTTTTACCACGTTTGGGTTTAGATGTCCATACAATCTGTGATTTACGTAAATAGTCTTCCTCTTTAATTTAAAGCCATTATTGTGGACATAATCGGTTTTATTCTACGTGAGTAGGCGTTTGTACTGGCACAAAAACATAAACTGTGGTTAAGTCTCATGAAATGAAATGGAAGGTGAAAGCAGCATATAAACCCTGTTACATTGAGAACGGAAGATTAAATTTGATTAAATATTATCGGTTTGAAAGCTCGTATTCAGAATTTAATAAATATTTGACTATGCTAATTAAGTTTTGTGTAACGTGCCAAGGTATGTAACACTAGAAATAAGTAGATCAGTGGTCCCAACCCGGAGGTGGGGGAAGGAAACAACCTAGGGTGGCATGAATCATAATCAGGGGGAGCTCGGATGAATAGCGAAAAATATGTGTAAAACATATTTTCAAAAGACCCGTGAAAAGGAAAATTAAATTTAGTGATTAAGTATAAAAAATTTAACTTTTTTATTATTATCATCTCATGATTGCAACAGTATCAACCATTTCATTAATTTTACTTTTTTTCTATGTAATCACTTTTAAAGTAAATATTTGTTTTGTATGGGTTATTACGTTGCATGCGTTGTTTTTATTTATCTTCACATTCTGATCTTTCACAAATTATGCAGGTACGTTTCCGGCATAAGGCGGGTCGTTTGGTCTAAAAGCCATCCGGGGTGGTGTGGGGGAAGATATACAATTGAGAATCACAGATATAGATGAAAACTGATTTTGTTAAAGTTTTTCCAAAGCATTCATTGCATATGTCAGTTAAAGATTTTTAGTAGATCGTGTTATTGCATTTTATATTATTTATCTTGCGACTTATTGAAAAGGGTGACAATTACATTCTATCAGAATTTCTTTTATGGCTTACCTAGTCGACGATTAATTTCAGTTTGGCGCGCAAAAATCTTGACAGCTGTTCGATGAAAGTAAAGTATACGGATAGTAATATCAGTAGTTTAGCTCAAGAACAGGTTGTGTAGTGTTCAGACAAAAAACTTTAGATTAGTCTGCCGTGAGGGCTAGTTAAAAATCTGACGAGTATCGGCTATTGAAAATCACGTGATAGTATGCAGCAAAGTTAGATAAATAAAGATCTGTTCACAAAGCGTCAGTCAGCGTCAACTTCACTCGTATTGAAATAAATTTAACCAATTGCAAACCTCCAAACGATTAGCCACGAAATTTTTATGATATGTGATTGGTTTAAAATATATCAATATGTGGGACGCTGGGGGATTCTATGTGAACAGGCCCTTAAGACGCCATTTAGACGGGAGAAATAAACCCTATACTGCCAGAGTTTTATCTTGAAAGACCCATTCATTAAATCGGGCGATACCTGGTGCTTTTATGCCCTGATGTTCTGGGTAAACTTGGCAAAAGCATAATGTTAATGATCTAGCAGTACTTCATTTATGTATGGTAAAGAAGCAGCGACGTGCTTCGATGGTAGAAAGAGCTGAGGAACCTTTCGATTAACATTATTCAAACAGCCTTGTCTTCGATTACCGATTTAAATAAATATATATATATATATATATATATATATATATATATATATATATATATATATATATATATATATATATATATATACACTCAAGAGCCAAAACATTATGACCACGCCTACATTTTGCAATGAATTCGCCTCGATGACGTGGAAGGAACGTGATCAGGTGGAAGTAGTATTTAACTGCTTCTGGAGAGTCTGAAGAATCATTCTTTCACTTACTTCTGTGTGTGATGGGAAAGGCTGCGGATCTAAGCGACTTTGATAGACGGCAGATTCTAATGGCTCGAAGGCTCGGAACAAGTATTTCCGAAACTGCACGACTCGTGGGTTGTTCGCGACCTACAGTTGTTAGTACTTATGCAAAGTGGATGAATGACGGTGAAACTAGCAGTAGACGACATGGTGTTGGACGTCCATACCCTATCAAAGAAAAAGGTCGTCGGAGACTGTCTCGCATGGTGAAGCAAAACCGGAGCCAAACAGTGGCTCAGCTGACCGCCCAATACAATGCAGGGCCAAGTTGAATAGTATCGCAGCACACAGTTCAGCGGACACTGTTGGATATGGGGCTACGCAGCAAACGTCCCACTCGTGTGCCTTTGCTGACCAAGCGTCATCGCCAACTGCGCCTGCGCTGGGCCAGGGAACATCGCGATTGGTCCATGGATCAGTGGGAGAGAGTTGCCTGGTCAGATGAATCACGGTTTGTCATTCATCACGCCAATGGCCGTGTCAGGATACGCCGTCTTCCAGGCGAACTGTTGCTCCCTCAATGTACAGTAGGTCATACATAGGCCGGTGGTGGCTGTATTATGCTTTGGGGGACGTTCTCTTGGGCGTCTCTCAGACCCGTGGTTGTGGTAGAGCAGACCATGAATGCCACAGGGTATCTGAACATCATTGCGGACCAGTTGCACCCTTACATGGCCTCTGTTTTTCCAGCTGGAAATGGAATGATCCAACAGGGCAACGCCCCGTGTCACAAGGCTAAAATTGTGTTGGAGTGGTTCCAGGAACATGATGCTGAATTCCAGTTAATGCCCTGGCCGCCTAACTCACCGGATCTCAATCCGATAGAACACATTTGGGATGTCATGGGACGGCAGCTCAGAGTTCAAAGACCACCAAATCTCAATATCTCGGATTTGCGTGGCCGTTGCTTAAACATCTGCTACAATCTGTCTCCGGCCATCTACCAAGGACTTGTGTCATCCATGCCAAGGCGGGTTGAAGCTGTGTTGCGCGCCAAAGGTGGGCAAACTCGTTATTGACAGGTGGCCATAATGTTTTGGCTCTTGAGTGTATATATATATATATATATATATATATATATATATATATATATATATATATATATATATATATATATATACACTAGCTGAAAACCCGTACTTCGCTACGGAGTACATTCAAATTAAATACAACGGTCAATGTATGCAATTCATGCCATATATATATATATATATATATATATATATATATATATATATATATAGTATATGATAAATACGACGATCAATGTATACAATTGATGTAAAATATATATATATATATATATATATATATATATATATATATATATATATATATATATATATATATATATATATATATATATATATACATATATATATATATATATATTTATAAGAAAATCGTAAAGGATAATTTTGTAGACAAAATAATGTCGAAGAAAATATACAAATTAAATCTAATATAAAGAATACTAAAGAATATAATACAGCTAATATAGTACAGTTTGTAAAACATATCTTTTACTGTATTTTAATATTTTTTTGGATAATGTCCAATCGTCTGCCGCATTTGCAAGGAAAAACAATATTTTTTGTTTATTTAGTTGTTATGGACGTGACGATAAATGTATTTAATGTACCAAACAAAGAAATCACTTGATCAGCATTTAATAAATTAAATTCTAAAAATTAATCTTTAAAAATTCACCAAAAAGCAGGAAATGGAGGTAAAGATTCGCAAAAAATTTCAATTTAAAGGAAATTTTATGATCTTTCTCGAGATATAAATTTTATAACCCTCAAAGTATTATTTTAAATGCAAACGTAAAAAAAGTAAAAAAAAGCTTAAAAATGTTATTTTAAAAAATCTAAGAAGAATTTTTGAAAAATCTTTCTTAGTGCACCCCTACACTACAAGAAGAATCACCATGCAAAATTTCAGCCCTTTAGGTCCAGCGGTTTGGTCTGTTCGTTGTATGTTAGTCAGTGAATGACAAAGTTACGGAACTGTTTTATATATATAGATTACTTTGGAGATAAATAGTTTTCCATAGGTATCAGCGTTAACTTACAACTCGAAGTAGAATCGTGAAAATTATTAAATTAAATTTAATCAGATTTCTTAGGTGATAGATAGTTATGGTAATGGGGCTAAAAATGTTGAGAACGTCTAAAAAATAGGTGACATTTTGCTGGATGAGGGTAGGAGGATGAGGGTAGGATAGGTAGGAGCTTACAGTTATATGGATTGAATCAAACTTTTTTTTAAATGTTTTATAGAATGATTGTTGGGAGAGTTATAACAATGTTAGGATTAACCCATTCATCCAGAACAAAATATAAATAATTAAATAAATAGTGCATAATTAAATATTTCATTTTATTATTCTAAATATTATGAAATTCTTACATTCCAAAGTATTGTTTTCTGACCTGCCATTGACACCATACATCTCCTTTTTTGAATAAAATATAGCAAAATAACATTATAATGATGTTAAATTTGTAACAAATAACGTGATTCATATACTAGTAGAAACATAATAAAGCAATTTTTATTCAAATTATGCACGGGTTATTGTCATACAGTGTATTTTTAATTACATCTTATAGGCTTATAAAAGCCGAATTGAATTATGAGTTAGTTCATTACAAATTGAGTAGTGCCCGATGTCGTCTGAAAGAGGAACCATTTGCGAGAGCAAAACTTTACAGTAAATTTCCCCCCCCCCCCCATAGTCGGTGAAAAGTAAAAAAAAAAAAATTAAAAACAAATACATAATTATGAAGTGAAAAATTTAAAGAAACATTCTTGAGATATGGCAACTATGCCTGGAAAAAAAAGAGTAATAGTTAATGTTATTTCTTGAAAAGCGAAATACCCTATATTAAGATATTCAGTTCTACCTCTCAAAATAAACCGTCATTTTATTTCCATTTTGAAATTAGATTGAGTTTTCTTCATAACCCATGAATAATGGGTAACCTGAAGTATCACACGTGATCTAGTTCCTTAATGATATCGTACCAGTTATTTATTGCATTTGCACGTAAACAACATAAAATAAACTTCTAAAGTAATAAATTCCCAAATTTTGCTTGATACTTTTATATATTGGACATACTAAAGCTCTTTCAGATGAATAGAACTCAAACATTACTCAGAATATTTTAAGCGCAGTATTTATTCCTGACATTGCAGCTAACTGCGCATTCTGAATGAATACAATAATCGTGAATGAATGCATTTACAATTTATTACCCCAAACAGGATTTTCTTATACCTTCCATATGTCTCTTTCGATCAACTATCATAAATCTACCTTCGGTGATTACGTCACTGACGCAGCTAAAAATAACAACTGGTTAAAATTATGGTTTGTCTGGGATAACAGACATCGCCTATCAGACAAGTCAGAGGTACGACATAAGGTAAAACTTTTCAGGTTGTTGTGTTTTTGAAAGCAAAATAAAACAGGGTGACACAACCTATCTTCCTAAGATAAAATCATAAATATTCGACTTATGTTAAATTAAATAATATCTTAATTCAGATCCAGAGCTCTATTTTTTAAACGATTTAATTTACTGAAATTTCGATGTCGAATGCAAGAAAAGTCAAACGTAGTTTTTTGCAACGAATCGTGCACTAAATTTTCGGACATTTTTCATAAGAAAAACAGAGGGAAAAAGGGGGTTTTTTATGTTTGGATTTATTATAAACTTGACATTGAATTAAAATTTGCAACACAAAATTTAGAGAATGCAGAATGTGTAACAACTAAATTCACATTTAAGTCAGTAAAATTAATCTGTTTATAATAAAATTTCGCTATGTGAGATGAGGCTTTGATTGTCAAGCATTAAACTCGTCTTAACCACATGCTGACAGTTTCTCTTTAAAAACTCATCCGTAGCCCATCTAGCGTAAATTATTAATTAAGAGTGACACTGAAATCACGTCGGATCAAGTGAAATTTTTGTTTAAGCAGATAAATGTAATGATGGATTCCTCAGAATGTCATTCAATATGGAACTTAAATTCGTGAAAATATTGTTAAGCTTGTCACTAAAATTATGAAATATAAATGTAAAGTTTACTACTAAAAAATGCTGTTTTATTACTTCTACAATATTTCACTTCATATGTAAATTTTAAGGGCAGTCATCACCTTTAAATATAAAAAAAATTGATTTTTTTGCATGTTTAGAATATTTGAAAATTTCTGAATCATTTGAAACAAATCACGTTAAAATATTACAATTAGAACATTCAAAAATATGATTGTTAGCGATGTAATCACAGACGATCTCAATTCTTTCCATTCTCTATGCTTTGTTCTCGTATCAACGATTTCGATTGGATTCCTTACTAACTATTGGATTCTTACCAACTATTCCTTCCAACTATTGGATTCCTTCAGCGTGCGCGCCCGTGTACAAAGTGCAACATTTTCATAATTTTGAATGGTTTGTTTTTACATGTCAGGTTTGAGTGTTCTAAGCAGATTCTATTTATAGATACATCTTTTCTAATGCAGGTATGATTTGTTTTTACCCTTGTATTCCTTTCCATTCATTGTTAGCCGTGATTTAACTGTTGTAAATCAGCGATTATACTGGACTACAGTACAACAAAAGGAGTTGATGTGTAGGCGATCAAATGTGCAGCTATTACACGGTATCTCACATTTCACGAAAATGGACAATCTGATTGTTTTTTAGGTTTTTGAACATAATAGGAATCCATTTGCAAGTTGTCCTTAGATCCAATAAGCCGGACAATTTTGAAATCAGGCAATTGTATCTCCATTCTTTGATTTTTAATTATAAATATATCTCAATATTATAAGCATTTTATACCTTGTCATAAAACGCAGAAAATTATTATTTTCAATTTGAAAAAAAATTATTACAAAAGCAATAATCAAGGCTAAAAGAGACGTTGCACTTTGTTGCACTTGTTTGCATTTTAAAATTTCTCTTAGATTGTAGGTCATTTTGAAGACAACTGTCATATGTATCATATGTGTGAAGGAAATTAAAATAGTAGCATTAGGATTTTGTCAGAGTGACAGGCGTTTTAGCTAAATTCATTATAAGTAATGGGATTGTATATAAGGAATGATGTATATAAGGACTTTGGATATATATAAGGAATATATTTATTCTCTTAGATTGTAGGTCATTTTGAAAACAACTGTCATATGTATCATATGTGTGAAGGAAATTAAAATAGTAGCATTAGGATTTTGTCAGAGTGACAGGCGTTTTAGCTAAATTTCATTAAAAATTACTTCAAATTAACTAATTTATAAAACAGTATGCTATTTACAGGTAGTTTTTATTCTCTTTTTTAATTTGTAAGTACTATTTTAACATAAAAGAAAAAAAAATTCTTTAAAAAACAATTAAAAAAATTGACTCCGAACATAGACAGTCACCTTAATGCAGTTGTCTCTCTTATTCTAACAATGATACGAAAGTAGCGAAGAAGTACTTAGTAGTTCCGATATTAAATATACCAATGTGGGAACTTTAAATGCATTTTTCTCGTAATGATGATTTTCATACTTGCGGGCACTGTTTATATGAAACTACTACAGATATTTCTTTCACATTTTCAGGGTAAGTTGATAATAATGCTACCAAAAATATGCATTTATTTCTTTTCAATTATTTTTCTAATATCTTATGGAATTTGACTTGTAATTTTAATGTGCTTTTTCAGTTTATTAAAATACGATTGTCTTGGAGAAATATTCTTTGGTGTTTGAAGATTAAAATAGGTGTAGAATTATACCTATTGTTTTTAGATCAGAAAAAGGCAGAAATTATTATTGAAACTTTATTGGCGTTGTTCTAAGTCTGCGTGCAGTGTATCAGTTTAAATCTTGAAACTTTCAGGAAAAGCAATAAATTTGTGTTTCATAAATAAAATTATTATTTATTTGTAAAACAATTTATCCAAGGATCATAATTGATAAAGTTTATACAAGTAATACTGAAAATTTCATGTATAATAGATGATAAAAAAAAGTTATAGAATTTCGAACAAACACCTTTTCTACTTGTGTAGAGGTGAGGACTCCCCTTAAGATTAGAATCAGAATTTCTTGTTCCTCGATTTCGTTTACGAATACAGTTTATATAACTTGAAAGTTCCAGGGATTCAGCTCCATATTACCCTTTATATGGAATTAATCCTTTTTTTCTATTTTTCAAGAAAGTATCCTTTCTAGAGAGTATGAAATCCCTAACTTCTGTAGACGAAATAAATAGTCATCTGACGTCTACATGTATAACCAAAATAACAGACAGCATAATCGAAAATTCTCTCATTTCCATACATAAATATTCATGAAGTTCTCAAATGTTGAATACATTCCCTATTCCAAATTTTGCCGCAGAGTGGTAATCCTGCCTCTTTTCTCGTAAGAATTCTTAACAATTTAATAATTCATAAACTTGTGAAAGAAAAATCTTAAGCATAACTGTATGTTTGTAAGCACCTGGAGGGAAAGCCTTAAATTACTCGGGTTGACACGTTACATTATTCAGCACTTACAAGGCTGTTGAAGGTTTTCTTTCTTATATATAGATAATATAAGTAGATATTTGAATATAACTGAGCTCTACACAAGTAAAATTTATAGTAAATTTTTATTTTGCATACAGTAAACATTCTCATATGTTTCGATATATATTCCAAGAAGCAAACATTCCACATATGGATGCAAACTATTTCAAAAGTAAATTTATATGTTATTTTAGTAACTTCGAAATACACTGAAGTGCCACTGAATTAGGGATACCTACCTAGTAACGAGTTGGGCCTCTTCTGGCCTTGATAACGGCTGCCACACGACGAGGCATAGATTCAACAAGTTTCTGGAAACGTTCCACGGCAATGGCTTGCAAAATATTGACTAAAGCTGTCCATAATTCAGTAAGGTTTTTTGGTGCTGTGTGATGGCCTTTCACGCCTTGTTCCAAAACATCCCAAAGATGCTCAATAGGATTTAAGTCTGGGCTTCTAGGTGGCCAATTCATGACAGAGAAGTCAGAGGAATGCTCATCCAACCAGCCAGTAGCCAACCGGGACTTGTGAGAGGTACAGTTGTCTTGCTGGAAAACTCCATTACCGTGCAGATAACAGAACAGCATAAACGGATGGAGGTGATCACCCTGCAACTTTACGTACCGAATTGCATTGAGGGAGGTTGGTACACGCACCAAAGATCCCAAACTGTGCCACGATAAAACACCCCAGACCATGATTGAGCCACCATGCCCTTGAACAGTTCCAGCCAAGCATGCAGGATCCATGGCTTCATGAGCCTGACGCCATATTCTCAGCCTCCCGTCGGCGTTAAGTAGTAGGAATCGAGACTCATCACTCCATGCTACTCGTTTCCAGTCCTCTACACTCCAGTCTCTGTGTTCTCTTGCCCAGGCAAGACGTGCAGCCCGATGGCGAGTATAGAGCAATGATACTCTCGTAGGTCGACGGTCCCCGGAACCCATACGGTGAAGCGAGCGTTGCACAGTCCGTTTACTGACTGTACGACTGGCACCGTCATTAAACTGGGTGGTAATTTGAGCTAATGTTTGGCTTCGCTGGCTACGTACAATACGCCTGAGCCGTCTCTCACCACGCACTGTCAAGGCTAATTGTCCTTTGCAGTTTGCCCGATCGCTAGTTTTTTTTTCCACCATCCATGTATTCTTGGTATACTTTTGACACTGTCGACCTTGAAAATTCTAGCTGTCTGACGATTTTGGAAATTGAATGGCCCATGCGTCGCGCACCTACGATTTGTCCGCGATCAAAGGCGTCTAAATCAGGCAGTTTACCCATACTGACAATTCCAACAACTAATTCAGAACAACCACAGTACGCGATATATATGCAATTACCACAGCGCCCTCACTTGCGCATACATGATGCACAGCGCTACACAATTTGCATAGGCTTTACTATCCCTAATTCAGTGGCACTTCAGTGTAACTCCTCTTTATACACAGGTAAACTATAATGGTTAAAATATTAATATTTTTTAAATAAATAAAGTCATAGTTATTACATTTCTTAAAAAATACTTTTGTACAATGCAGAAAAGAATGTTGATAATAATGTTATTAAATTATTTATGCAATGAGATAAACTACTTAGGGAAATTGTAAACTAATTGAATATTTCATAGTAATTAAATTAAATATATCTTTATAGGTATTTGCAATGATACTTAGTTTCAAAAGTTATACCGTCCGAATTGCCTGGAGTAATAAAACCAGGGCACGATACAGAACCTAAATATAGTTAATATTTTATACTATATATGTATTATAAGTTTTTTGTTTTTTAAGCAGGTTTTTATAAATCCGCGTTCCAATCGCTTTTCTTGCAAAACCATTTTTCAAAAAGCTTAGGTAATCATACCTGAGGCGAATACTTTAGATGAACACCAGGTTATAACAATTACGGATAGTGATGAAAGCAGTGAGTTCGAATAAATAAGACGCAGAAATTTCTAAGAATTTCGATGAATTATATTTTGCTAGAACTTGAAAATTTCAAAGCAATCCATGACTTAAAATTTAATTTTCCCTTTAGATGTGTTTTATAATGATTTTTTTCCAGAAATGTACGTTTATTTAAATCAAAATAACTCTTCATATAAAACATACACAAACATTTAAATATTTTACTAAAAAACTATATTTGAACTACATATTTCTACAGATTAAAAATGTTTAAAAAATTCAAGACTAAAAAATTTAATTTTCCATTTAGACATTTATTGTTATGAATTTGTCTCCTAAATGCTTTTTTAATAAAAGCAACTATTCTTTTAAAACATACACAAACATTTAAATATTTTACTAAAAAATGTTTTACACTTAAGTCATGCAACAATTTTGTGTGTCTACTGTATACTTTTTCAATTATCATAACTTTTTCACTATTGTTCATATGAAATGTTTAACATCGGCGTTCATTAAAATATTAATTCTGAATTTTTGAACCATTTACAAAACAAGTAATAAAAAGACAAAATTTTTTAAAGTCAATTCCTACTTATGTCAACGAAGAAAAATTTGAGTGTGAACTAATAGTAGGAATTGAAAAAAAAGATTACCTGCCAGAACCTTGCCTACTGTGCGAGATTAGGAGCGGGGAAAAGAGAGAGAAAAAGTTTGTCAGGTTGGGGATTCGATCCCGAAACCTACAGGACGGGAGGAGCCCGCGCTACTGCAGTGCTACCGTTTACATTGTAACAACAGAGGAATTACTATTCAAGAGCAAGAGACGCTCTAGGTCTAAAACTAAAATCGATTAATTAAATTTAATTAATGAATTAATATTTGAAAAAACTAGATTAACATCAAGTGTCATCCACTATAAGTTTAAAAAAATGTATTTGAACTTGAGTGGATGAATAAAAAGTACTTTTATTAACGATTGAAAATTTGAACAAGATATATATAGGGAGAGTGTGAACTAATAGTAGGAATTGAAAAAGAGATTCAAGGAATATATAATCAGAAGTTTTCCTATAAATTAAAGATCGAGAATGCAGTTTAATGAAAATAATATGGAAGAACTCTACACGATATTTCAAATAGATGGGGAGCAAATGGTCTTTCTGTACAGAATTTTACAGAGATCAAACCACGAAAAATCCATTCAGAAATAAATTGGCTTAAAGTACAAATATACAGTAAGGTACGCAAATAAATAAATGTACTGCAAGGAATTGCTGTATGTGCTAATGTAATCACAGCAGAAGGATATTGTTTTGCGAAAGTGTTGAAAATCCTTTCTTTTAAATCTATTTTCGAGAATTTTGGGTATCCAACTCATTTAAGCAAAGTGCGCTTAAATTAATAATGAATTCGTTTATATGCACACTAAAATTAACATGTTTCTCTCCTCATCTATAAGCATTATGCTTCACCATAAATCACTTTTAAAGACCAAAATAAAGTTAGTTCTTAATGGAACTTCGTTTACAGAGAAAATTCTCTTCAGAAGTTTACGTGCATATTACAAAAATAAGAAATTTCATCGAGAACTGCCTATCCCCTAAGTATCCAGAAAAATTCCAAACATTTCTCTGCGTAGGTAGTCTTATCTGCTAAGTTCCACATATGGTCGATAAAAGGAAGTACACCGGATGAACGACAGTTGTTATACGACTTCCGATGATCAATGGAGTTTGAGTGTGCAAGAATTCCATATTCTTCTAGTTTCAAGATACGACGACTTCCAAGTAATCGATCAATAGCGAAGCCTTTGTAAAGCACGTCATCTTTCTGGCAAGTTTGAGCGATGCATCCAACGATAAGATCCCGCTATTATTCAGTACCGTCGTAAAGCTTGAGTCATTCTCCTTAATTTTGCCTTATGGCTCGGACTCTACCGCAGTTGTAAATCACCCGTCTTATGCATAATTAAAGTATTGTTGGATTAATTATGCTGATAACGCTTTTATTAAAGAATATATATTTATTAAAAATTAAAAATTTTAGCCATCAATTTTGCTCTTCGCTTAAGTTTCCCTGCAAAGGAATTTCCTTGGGTTGGACTTGAAAGTGTTTTACAAGGAGAAAATTTGGATTACACCAGTTACCTTCCAACGTTCAATCAATTTTAGCTTCTATTTAATCTTTAACTCCTTTAAAAGCGGCGGAAGTATCAGATCGTATAATTGAAGTATCTTCATCAGAGGTAAGTCAGATTTCCACAAAGAACTCTATATCTAATAATAATGAATCCGCATTATTGACCGAAATTAAAGCACTTCGTAAAGAAGTTGCTGCTTTGCGAAAATCGAGAAGCTCATCTCGAAACCGGAACTCCTTTCATTTTCGGAATCGTAAGAACACTGTTTCATCTTCTCCTCATAGAGATTCAAAAATTTGTTTTTATCACAGAAGATTTAAATCGAGCGCAAGAAAATGTGTCCATCCCTGTAACTATCAGGAAAATGCCAACGGGCAAGAGTAACGGCGAATTATGTCTTGCCGCCAACAAACTGTCGTCTCTTTATCTGTGACAGAACAACAAATATTTCTTTTCTCATCGATACAGGAAGTGATTGCTCAGTCATTCCTGCTACTAAAAATTAAAAGAAGCTCACACCGATTCAGACTTTTACAGCTGCTAATAATTCTTCAATTAAGGTTTTGGGGAAAAAATTGTTAACTTTGGATTTTGCTCTTCGTCGAAAGTTCGTGTTTCCATTTTCCATTTGCGATGTTTCGAATGCAATAGTAGGTGCTGACTTTCTGTACTATTTTAATTTGAAACCTGACGTTAGAAATCGTTGTTTAAAGGATATTAATACTAAGTTAAATTGCCATGGTATTTTTAAACATTCTGAAATTGTTTCTATTAAAACTGTTTATGGTGATAATTTTTATATTAAATTGTTAAACGAATTTCCTCAAATAACAAAGCCTATGTGCACTAACCAAATTATTAAACATAATGTTTTCCACCATATCGGAACTTTTGGCTCACCAGCTTTCGCTTAACCTCGTCGTCTCGAACCGGATAGGTTAAAAATAACGAAAACTGAATTTCAACATATGATAGATTTAGGCCATATGCGCTCATCTAAAGTAATTTTTCTTCTCCTTTACATTTAGTGCCCAAGAAAGGCAGTTTGGACTGGCGTCCGGTACACGATTATCGCGCTTTAAATTCTCAAACAATTAAGTACAAATATCCTATTCCTAACATCATGGATTTTACCAGTGCATTGCATGGCACCAAAATATTTTCTCATATCGATTTAATTAAAGCATATCATCAGATTCCTATCGCGCCTGAACATATACATAAAACCGCGATTATAACTTCCTTTGGCTTATTTGAAAGCACGCGAATGCAGTTTGGTCTCTTGAATGCTTCTAGTACATTTCAAAGGTTCATTGATGAAGTCGTCAGGGATCTGAATGGTGTATATGCCTTCATTGATGACATATTAATTGCACCTTGTTCTCATTAAGAGCATGGACAGCATCTAAGAGCGCTTTTCAATAGATTAGATTATTATGGTTTAACTATTAATCCTTATAAATGTTCTTTTGGTCAAGATCATTTAAATTTTTTAGAATTTAAAATTTCTGAAAAAGGCTTAGAACCTTTGACTGATTGTGTTGATGCAATTTTAAAATCTTGTTGATGCAATTTTCCAAACCAGATTCAATTACTCAATTACTTAGATTTTTAGGATTATATAATTTTTATAGACGTTTCATTCCTAAAGCGGCTCATATTTTGTCACCTCTAAATAAATTTTTAGAAGGGAAACGAAATAAAAACAAATCAACTAGATCATCTAAAAAGCCATATCCACCTTTAAATTGGTCTGATGAAGCTAATAAATCATTTTCTGGCGCAAAACATTTAAAATATCCCATACCTGGTGCTCAATTAAGCCTATGGACTGATGCATCAGATGCTGCAATTGGCAGTTCACAAATGCAATTTCGTGACAATAAATAGGAACCAATAGCTTTATTTTCCACTAAGTTAAGTAAAAGTCAAATAAAAAACATTCGATCAACATACCATCAACATACGATCGCGAATTATTGGCAATATATGCTTCAATAAAAAAATTTCGTCATATGCTTGATGGCAGAATTTTTTCCATTTTCGCAGATCAAAAACCTCTTATTTACGCGTTCAAACAAAAACCAGATAAATGCTCACCGCGTCAATTAAGACACCTAGATTACATATCTCAATTTTCAACAGATATTCGCCATGTAAAAGGTAGAGAGAACATTATTGCAGATACTCTTTCAAGATACTATTTCAGATACTCTTTCAAGGATTGAGATAGATACGATTTCTAAACCTCCATCTTTAGATTTAAAAAAAAACTTGAGCAAGAACAACAAAACGATTCGGAACTAAAGCAAATATTAAATTCATATGATGCATCTTTGAAATTACAAAAACATTACTTTCCCCTAGAAGATGTAAATTTAATATGTGATTTTTCAACAAAACAATCGTGACCATTTATTCCACAATCTTTTAGACAAACTATTTTTGATAATTTACATTTTTTATCTCACCCTGGCGCATTTTCAACCACAAATCTAATTTCAAAACGTTTTGTCTGGCCTAACATTAAGGTGGATATCAAAAATAAAGTTCGTTCTTGTGACAAATGTCAACGATCAAAAGTATTTAAACACACCAAAGCTCCACTCAGCACATTTGCTCAACCGGGTGCTCGATTTTCCCACATCCATTTAGATTTCATTGGTCCCCTTCCGATTTCTGATGTTAAACAATATTGCCTTACAATAATTGATAGATTTATCAGAAAGCCTGAAATAATTCCCACGACTGGCATGACAGCCGAAACAACCGCTCAAGCACTTATGCACGGCTGGATATCCCGTTTTGGTACACCTATAACAATAACGACTGATCAGGGACGGAAATTCGAGTCAAATCTTTTCCTTGAATTAACACAAATTTTGGGCTGTCATCGTATCCATTCCAATTTTTATCATCCTCAAAGTAACCTTATGATAGAAAGATTTCACAGGCAACTTAAAAGTTCAATAATAGCCCATGAAAATAACAAATGGATGGAAATGTTACCCGTAGTTTTATTAGGCATTCGAACAGATTTAAAAGTAGACATCAATGCAGCTTGTGCACAACTGGTTTACGACACATCATTACGATTACCTTCAGATCTCTTAAGCAGAGATTCTTTATCTCCACCAGTAACACAAAAATTATGTAACAAATTTAATGTCTATGAGGAGAAAATTAAACCCAATAGCTGCATCAACATACGGTAACAATAATTTCTATGTGAACCCAAATTTAAAATCATGTTCTCATGTTTTTTTAAGAAGTGACAAAATTCGTCCTCCATTAAAGGCTCCATACACCGGACCTTATTTGGTAATAGAACGTTCTCATAAAACATTTGTACTTGAAGTTAATGGTAAAAACACGACCGTATCAATTGATCAGATTAAACCTGCTTTCCAAATTTCTGAAAAAGTAAAGCCCAATCCAATACCATTCATTACGAATCAGTTATCACAAACAAATGAGCAGAAACCCACTATAACCAGATCTAGTCGGCGTGTACATTTTCCTAAATATCTAGTGAAAGAATATATCATATAAGTCATTGATTTTATGAGTGATTTGTTTATTGCATGTCATTTGTATTTTGCATTTGAATTTTGTATGATATCTGTATTTTCCTTTCAACTTGCATTTTTCTTTTATCCTCATGTATTTCTTTCAACTGTTCATTGCATTTTTGTTTTAAAATTTCCAAGTATCGTGACTCTGTCACTGGGGGGGATACTCTGTAGTGTCTGCGATGTTACGACCAGCAGCAGAGTGTCTGATATTTTGACGAACGACCACCAGATCGCGCCTACGTCGGTCAATGATATTCATTCCCTCCCAGCGCTCAAGGAGAGCGAAAAAGAGACTCTCTCTCTCTTTCGTTTGTACGACAGCGGACGCTGCGTATTATTTTCTATGTTAAGTTCTGTTAAATAAATATAGTTTTTAATGTGTGAAGATATAGTCAGTTATCCTCGCAGAACACGCTACACTTTCACTAAAGATTTTTTAGAACAAGTTCACTGATCAGTACTGAATCTTTAGTCTTCAAAATGGGTAACAAAAGAACCTATAACGAACTACCGATCCTTGCTACAAATAACATTCTACCATGTCGTACCATGGCCAGAATAGTGACACAACTAAACAATGCAGCATTTAAGAAGAAAACTATACAGCTTGAACTAGCATTGCAATAAAACTGACACAACTGACCTAAGGTGGACAAATTGCGAGATGTGTCGCTTTTCGTGTACGATATGGGACACTTCCTACATATTTTTCAATGACATAACCTCAGAATTGCCATTTTCTGACTTGTGTCACTTTTCTTGCTGGGGTACGATATTATAATACTCCAAAGAATCTTAAAAGCATTCTCCAAAGCATCTTCCCAGGCCATCTTTGACCTCAGAAAAAAATAAATAAGTAAAAATATATAAGGTAATACCGGTTAGCATCGCCAGCAATGGCTTTTATAAAACTCGATACTGAGACAGTTTTGCCACAGGGTTAAAAAATAATCCTAGACTGATACAAAATGTTCCTATATATTAATGGTGTTAGCCGGGAAATACTGAGAACCAATAGGAAAAACTGGGTCATCTACGTTCCATGGACCACGCCCTCCAACGTAGGTTTGCATAGTATATGACTAAATGAGAGAAATGTGAAAGCTGATTGGTTGGTGTTTGGATCCGGGATTTCTAACAAAACTGCTTAGTTGATTCTCGAAAGGATTACTTCACATTTTTTTCTGACGATAAAACAAGTAAAGAGTAAGATGTTTAAGTATAGGGTGATAAGTGACTGTGCTCCGAGGGAGCTACAAAATTAAAAGAAAGATAATAATTTTTGTGGTTTATTGAACTACCGAAGTAGTTCAATAAGCAATAAAAAATAAAAATCATAATTCATTTTTGAAGTATAGAAGTAGTACAATAAGGAATTTTTATATCATTTTATAATTTTTTATATTTATGTTTTTTTAATTATTTTTTTAATAAAAAAAATACTAAGCTAGAGTGAAAAAAACTTCCAAATGCGGAATTAAAAAAAATAATTACTGGTGACTGGTCCAGTGCACTATCCGGTTCACTTTGGAATGAACCGTCGTATCTAACACGAATAGCAGTACAAAAATAAGGGAACTTGAAGATGACAAAGAGCGAGGTCATCCTCGTATGTGGTCCCAGGTTGTTGTCGAATACGCCGGAGGTGTAAATGTTTTGCAGCTGTGGCTCCTCCCACAAGGGCGTTAAACATTTCATTTTGTCATCTCTTCCTCGGAGTTATGTGCGAATCACTAGAGAGAGTGAAATGCGTCAACGATAGGAAAGTTCAGCTAGTCGCGGTAAAACAATGATATGCAGTTATCCTGCATGGAATTACGTTAGAATACGTTAGAAATTACGTTAGATACGGTAGAAATTTCATGATACTGAATCACTGAATCACTGAAAATAACATTTTCATCAAAGTATAAATCCTGAACGAATCACCGCATCAGTTAGATGAAGATTCATTTTGGTCTAAGGCTAAATCTCTTATTCTGAGAGTTTTACTCCGAACTGAAAACTGCTATTAGAACTTTCGAAAATATTTCTTGCCAAATTTATTCCTCATTTTTTACTTTTCGTAACTTTTATATTTATTGTAAGTCATTATTTTTATGGTTTCTAGAGAGTGAAATAAAAACACTCAGTTTCTGATGTGTGGTTTTCCAATTTGAAAAATATTTGTCTACTTTCCTTTGAAAAATAAACTATTTACAAGACTGTGTATTAAAAGTAACGATAAATATAAAATTTCGGTATTTAAATATAAAGTTTAGTCTCTACCACCTTTTTTGCATGTTTACTGTTCACTTCTTCAGTCTGAAAAAACTTATTAGATACTATAAAAAATCATTAAAGAAATACTTTTGGCAAAATGAAAGAAAATGCTTATTATATTTCCCATGATAAAAATAATTACAATTTAATATTAAAATATACTACTGTGTGAAAACAGTTAATAACTAAGAAAATATAAAACATTAAAATGTAAATCTGAAATGTAATCATAAAGGAAAAATAAAAAAATAATAATTTCAATCAAATAACTTTTTGCAATAAGAAATAACAAACCTATAGTAGGTCGAATGAACATTCTTTTTTTTAAATGGCAATAAATCTACTGCACTTTTCATAAAGACAAATAATTCAAAACGTATGAAATTTTTTCTAATCTTTTTATGTCAATGACTTGTAAATAACTTTCTACGGGGAAGATTGTTATTTTTGTACAAAATATCCATAAACACTAAAAAATATGTATTCAGAAAGACACAAAAAAGGCCTGAAAATTTAAAGTATTTTTGGATTGCAGGTATTTTTAAATCACAACATTAAAAGAAACACTCCAAGTAATTTTAATTCCAGACAATAAAAAATTCAATTTTACATTAGAATAAAAAGTATGTTAATGTTGTGAATGCAAAAATTATAATCTATAAAAAATTCCCCATATATGTTTATCGAATTTTGTGAGTTTTAAATATTTATTATTACTTTTATGAGGCTCCTTTTTTTTTGTAATCACTTCTTCAGTCCACTAAATTGTATGATACAAATATTTACACAAAATTTTAACAGTTTTATATATCGATCAAAAAAAGAAAAAATACTGTTAAATGTCTATGGTGGAATTATAAATTATAGGATATTACAACTTTATCCGACTTCCAATCAAGTGTTATTATTTAAATATAGAATGAAACACATTTAAATTTTAAATATAATTGTGTCCAAATAAAAAATAAAATTTTGCATTTGAAATTTGCTAAACTTTTGTGGTAAGAATTCGATGGTAACTCAGTTGGTAACTCAAAATCGAAAATATATATGTATAAATATTTTTTAAAATATATGCAAATAAATGCAATGCATGGAAAAATCAGTCCTAAAAGTTCTATGTCTCAATAGTGTATTAACTATTTACTCCTATGAGGAAACTTTAGATTTCTCAACTGATTTTCTTTTATCGATAAAAGTAATGTAAGTATTTAAACGAATAAAACACAAATTATACGGTAAAAATATTGTATACAAATACGTATTGGAATTTCTAATATATTGTGTTCTAGAAATGATCAAAATGATGTCTACTTCTCCCAGTATATAAAGCATTTTCAGAATGAAATCAAAATTTGAAAATGTAATATAGCCTTACATAAATGTTGTTGTTGTTGTTTCTAATGTCACCTGGCTGGTATTCGAGGCCAGGTCCATATAGCCCTGTAAGGACTTTGCCTTAAAATAAGACTCACAGCCTTTAATCGTTACATAATGATTTATTGGCATTTCTCGGATAAATATTGGCTAATTTACAGAAGATTGAACATTATTTAAAAATCGTGGGTTCAGGATGTCGCGATGAGTTGACTGAACTCTCTGTTCTGGCGAGGCACGCGTCAGTTCCTGGGACCTCCTATTCAGGATCACCTATCACCTCGGAAATTAACGGACAACTGCTCACTCCCGCTCGATTGTCGGCTATATCTTCTATTATTTCCTTCTGGGGGGGAGGAGTGTCATACTCTCTTATCGATAAAAGTAAGTCTCTCTCGTCTTCTCTTTACAGTTCATCGTCCAAGTACTCCCGCGGTTCTAGCCGGTCTGCCAGGCAATTGTCAGTGGATTCTCTTTGTCCGAAAAGGGGGAAGATTTCTAAAGATGTCTACCTCCGGAACGTCCAGTCGGCGCCAGAGTGTCTGCACCTTTGTGTTGACAAGGCGACTGTTCACTGATCAATTAAGTCAATTATAAGCGGGATTCTTCCGGGTGGATTCTAGGGAATTTACGCGTGGGAAAAAGTCATTACAGTCCTTTGAGGGGCACCGTTTGCACAGTGCAAACGCCTAAATCTAACCTTTCTTCAATTGCATTCAATGTAATCCAGTTAAATGAGCAGATGACTATTACTGCTATCTGTTATCAGTTTAAGAAGTAAAAACATATTACAACCTTTAATTGGAAAAAATTCAAGATTCTTTAGGTTAAAAAAATCGGGAAAAAATCTGCCCGTGGAAACGATAGAGGTTGTTGTCCCTGAAAGGGATAGGCTAGCGAGCTGAGTGGTGCGACACCGGTGTATAATTGCACCTCAAGGGTCGAAGTCCGAGTTACCCAAGTGTCACTTCAACTTTGACCGATCACCCTCAGAGTCGACATATGGGGGATCGTACCCTCTCCCACTCTCTCTCACCTTATAGACTTTCCGGCCTACGGATTTAACATGCCCATATCCGGCAAAAGCACGGAGGTATTTAATGACGAGTTGCTGCTAGGCTAAATTCAATATGCGGAAATGGAGAAAAACTAATATTCACTACGTAGTGATAACTTTCTAATACATCTGCTATTCATTTTGATCAAAAAGCTTTAAGTAATTACTAAATATTAGTTAACATAATTTTGATTCTTTTCTATGGGTAATTATGAGCTCTGTGATATACAAAATATTGCAGGTGAAATTAATTTTACAGTTTTAACGTTGAGGCAACCATCTCTTATCTGAGCTTTTGTAGTGTGCATATGTTCATTATTCATTTCTCACCGCTCTCTCTCCCCAACACGTGAACAGCATATGTATAATGCAGTGACAGAATTAATTCTACATCTCTGTGAATCAGAGCTTTACACACATAACATTCGGAGAAATCACTCATTAGCTCTCGTAAAATAAGCACCATCTTATGAGTCGGAAGATTATTCGTGACTTTTGGCAGTAAATTTTCTTTCTTAAAACAGATTGGGAGCCAAATGGAATCACACGATCTATTATAATCGGAGTTAGCTGCCAAAGTATTTCCAAAATTCAATCCATCACCTTTCCGAGACGGAGCTTAAGAAAGATAAACATTTCTAAATTGTAGTAAATAACATGTAATCCTTTCATCAATAACATTAACTTTTCGGGGTGGCGGACAAATTTTCGGAAACTATTGTGATTTAAATCACAGCCGGAATTCATCATGTTATGAATTCTACTTGACAAAGTCGACCTCAATTTGTGCGATCCGTGTTAAGTTTTCATCTTACTGCTAAGGATATGAGAGTACAAAAAGGATTTGGTTTTAACTTCCGGAAATTCCGCTCGATAATTTCGTCTGAGCTTCCAAAGTTGTTCGAAGGGTAAGTTTTGTTGGACAAATGCTTAAATTGTTAGCTTTGGCTCATTTTGTGGTCTCAGGGGGATCATAAAATTATTCTGTCGTTTGTCAGCGAGTAGGAAATTTGTTTGACAGTATCTAATGCGTATTCGGAACAAACAGGAGATGAAAAACCTCAAATATAAAATTCCCATTAGCCTTGTTATAATAAATTATTTATTTATATAGAAATTATTTTTTGAAATAAGTCATCTATGTTTTAATTTAAAATTTCGGAGAACTAAAAACTGATAACAAAGTTTAGTATTAGTCGCTCAGTGTGCGTGTGTGATGAAGCGTGATAGTAATTTCCATTATTTGAGATTCATTACCCAGGTAAATGTTTATTGAATTTATTTTTTAAGTACAGGGTGGTCATAAAAACTTACGTTCTATAGACCTCTAGCGGCTGTACCGTTCAACCGATAGAAATGAGATTTCAGATACAGTTATTCAGAGATATGAGCTTGGGTTCTGTGAACGGCAACAAAGTGGCGCCCACTGTTGCGATTGCATGTATAGAAACTCGAAATTTTCAAATGGCAACGCCAACTTTTTCCGTCGCAAAATACTCAGCACATGCGATAACCCTAAAAAGCGTTGGAACGGTACGTGTATCACAAAAAATCGGGCGCGTTATGCACGCACAAAAAAGGCTCTGCGAACGGTCAACAAAAACACGATGATGGCACCCATGTGGAAAATGTGTAATCCGAATAAAAGTTTCCTTTTGTCCGATCTGTGTTGTCATCAGTGATTGGTGTCTTGGCTCTGTCATATGCAAATTTCCTCCGACCGCCCCGATCGTGTTTTTGTAGGCCGTTCGCAGAGTTTTTTTTTTCTGCTTGCATAACTCGCTCATTTTTTGGGATACACGTACCGTTCCAACGCTCTTTAGGGTTTTCGCATGCGCTGAGCATTTTTCGACGGGAAAAATTGGGCGTTGCTATTTGAAAATTTCGAATTACTGTACCTGTAACCGTAACCATGAGCGCCACTTTGTTTCCGTTCAGAAAATTCCTAGCTCATACCTCTGGATAACTATATCCGAAATCTCATATCGATCGGTTGTACGGAACGACCGCTAGAGGTTCATATATTGGCAAAGTGTTTTATGACCACCTTGTATTTTGCTTGTACTATATCGACTCAGGCATAACTTGATGTGTGAGAAACTAACATGGAAGGCCCATCATTTCCTTCTAGTTTCGGACTTGAAAGTTTTTTTTTTTTTTTTTAAGGGAACAAGGGACCTTTAATCTCGTTCTTCTTTAATTTTCAATATTTTACTCTATATACCTCATGAGTTTGATTAATATTCTTTTCTACTACATTGACGATTCTTAGAATTCACAAATAAGTATTTTGTTGAGCAATAAGACCTGTTTATCAAAAAGTTCTTCAAAAATGCTAGAATTTTTCAAAATATTTATACATTTTCTTCTGATATCTTCCAAATTTCTCAGAATTGTTAATTGAAGTGTTCGTCACAAAACTGTGTATAATTCTGTGAAATCACAAGAATGTTTCAAATTTATAGACCATGAAATAAAGAAAACACATAAAAAATAACAGGTAGAATAAAAAAATTATTTAAGACTTTAGATTTATACAAAAAAATATATTAAATGCACATTTATATTTATATACATATGGTAAACTTATAAAACAAAATTTAAGAAATTTAATTAATATAGAATGAGCATAGATCAGTTTGAAAAAGTTAGCATTTTTGAATTTTTTTTTCAAAAACAGACATTATTCTGCCAAAAATTCGTTACTTTGAATTCTAAATGTTTTCGGTTTAGTAAAATAGAAAATTAATTATTCTCATTTTGTATGTAGAGTTAAAAATTGAAAATTTAAAAAATTCGAATTTCAAGGTCCCTCGTCCCCTTAAATGTGGAGGCACTTGTCGCTAGACATTTGCCCGAATGTGAATTACCTGGCAGACAGCGCCTTGCAGACACCAGAACAGTGGTTGGCAACATCGACTGCGGACGGCCGCCCTAACACACACCGCAAGACTACTGGCCATTCATTTAGGGTGGCACCATATAGGTGGCCAGTATTGCCCCCTACAAGTCGATCCCGTAATTTAGAAAAAGTTGTCAAGTTAGCAGGAATTACCCTACCCGGAATTTTTTTTTTAAACTAGATATGGAAAAGGAAAAATTGGTTGGCTATTGTTAAATTACATGATGTAAAGGGATCAGAAATCAAAGAGTAGAAATTATTCCTCATAATTTTAAGATAAATGATTCGCAGCCTAATATGCGAATGCACTTTTAGAGCTGAAAGCTTTGTATGCTTGACTGCACGTTGGAATATAACTGAAGATAAGAAACTTAAAACCAACAGATGCAGAAATATAATAATGAAAAAGTCTTAAAATTGTTTTATATTTAGTAATTACAAGCATGCAAAATAGATAAATAGTAATTTTTCTTGCTTGTTACTAATGTTGTTGTTGCTTATGCCACTTGATAGACAGCAACATTAGATCAAGTCACAAATGCTATGGGCGATGAAGGTGCGGCCCCTGTTTTGATGGCACCACAAGGGTTGGAGTCTAATTTCGCCAAAGGGCCAGTCCCGTAATTTTGAACAGAGTCAAGTGACGAGACCGGGACATTTGACCCTGCACCTCCAGAGGTAAATATGAGACCTTGGAGGACATTGCAACCGCGTCAGATTTTACGTGCACCATCCGCCATTAGTGTACACGGCGATGGATTTGCAGTGACGGGCATCGAACCAGAGACGTTTAGATCACTTGCCCGCTGTCCTTGCCAACTGGGTCATTGCGCCCGTGCGGACTTGAAAGTAATCAGTGATATATTTTTATATTTTTTATAACAGCATATTTCTAAAATGTGAGGCTATGCATACGATAATATTGTACATTCACTCGAAGGAAAAAAAATTAAATCTCAAATGATTTTAATACCCTTCATGTAGATGGATCCCTAAACAGTAAGTGCTTTCTAACAAAAAATCTTATTTCAAACAGTCCCACATAAGTTTTAACTAGTAATAATCGATGTTTGTACGTATTAAAGAGTTGAAAAGATATCAATCTCTTACTTTAGTCATGAAGATTTATAAATAATAGAATGCAAATATAGGTTTTATTGCACTAAAAACTTATAACATTATAATTGAAAAGGAAAAACATAACTCAATTTAAAATTATTCCCTAAATAGTGATATTTAAAAAAAATGAAAGATAAATGTAATTTTTAATAGTTACAAAAGAGTTTTTAAGTTAATTAAATTTAAAAACACTTTCGTCCTTTTTAAAATTGTCTACTTTAAAAAAAAAATTGAGTTGTGTACTGAGGGTTCAATGTCTACGACTTCAATATAAACTTATCTAGATAAAACATATGCTAAACCTTTGGAAGGTATCTAAATAAAACTAGAGGTCATTTCTTCCTTTCTTAAGAATATAAATTAAGACTTAAAGACGTCAATATCCAGTGACATTTAACATGATTGAATTAGATGATATACTATATCTTCCATGTACTATAGAAGGTATACCTAGTACTAAACCTAATTACTTAAGACGTGTAGTGATTTAAGAATTTTTCAATATAACCTCTGCAAATATATGGATGAGTACGTATGAGCTGATTACTTGACGCACCACGCGGAAAAATGTATGAGGCAATCAATTTTCATCAAATCATGACGCAATTTATGTTCTCAAAACAGTCTCCAAAATTTCCATTTCCTTTATTTGCATTATATAAGAAAACCAATTATAAGAAATGCTCATTTGTTTGTTTTAGTTCAGAAGGGGGCGGGGGAATGGATGGTTTCAGGATTTTCCTTTTTCAATTTACCATGCAATCAGTTACCCTGTCATCTTTCATATTTAATTTAGCATAGTTACTAGAAAGACAAACTATTTCTTAAAATATTTGAATAACATATGCATCCTGGAAAAAACTTTTTTAAAATAAATTACATCGTATGATACGCTCATTTTTCTGTGAAATATGTCTGAATATTTTGAATAACTTTTCTTGAGGGCATTGAGAATATTATTTCTCAGTAAACAAAAGTTTTGTTTTAGTAATAACTACACTAAAATTTCCATGAAGGTTATAAATATTTCAGAATATATCATTTTTTTCATATTCATACACATTCCTGATTTCTGTGTTGTATGCAAATTAAAGTAGTAACTGCATATTATAAATCAGATATTTCCTAAAAATTTATACCATTTCTTGAAAAACTAATTTTCCATCTGTCTGTCAGGTAGTCTGATTATGCGAATTTCTTTAGGTTATCCATCAATTTACGATTCCTAAAAATAGAGCGTTGTATGTAATTATTTATACCCTATCCAAATAAAACGATAATGAAATCAATATGAGCTGTAAGAAAAGCAGTTCTTTGAATTCAACTGCAGCTAATTTTGACAAATGCACACTATACGTATATCTGTGGCATTATGGCAGATGTCGATAAGTCATTTTTTTCATGTTGTCGGCAAATAAAAAAAAGTAACTTTTGTTGTGAAATATTAATATTAATATTTGTTGTGAAATTTTCAATCCAAATATTATTTAGTTAATACTCATATTCAACCTCAAGCCTAAGGCTGGTCTTCAATGAACATTTTCAGTTAGGGACTAAAATCTTCAATACCGGACTAAGTATTACCTCTTTTATACATAAAAGCATTTGCCAATACGAATAACTTAGTATTATTTCATAATTCCACTATAAGCTTTTGCCACATTAAAGAATAAATTTTAAGTGTTACATATCAACTTAAAACATGAAATTGAATTTTTCGGACGTATCAACATCTGCCATAATGCCACAGATATACAAAATGAAAGTATAGAGCCACCTTTCAGTTCACTTAGCGATGAAAAAAACAACTTTTTTTCTTGAATTATTTGAATACCGTTAGAATCTGGGGGGGGGGAATTAATATTTTTAGTATTAAATAACATTTAATTCTATATACGGGAATATTTAATTGTATGCGCTTTCTTGTCTGAAATATATTTAAATATTATAAGAACTTTACTTATAATTTTTGCCTTCGCTACAAACTAAATGCAAAGTACCTATGTTGAGACATTTCATGAAATGTACATAGTTGTTTTTCCAGATGTAGCGTTTTAGCTATCATTTAGATAGTCTGTTGAGTAGAGTTATGATAGTCTGTCAACATTACTTATCGATTGTATCTAAACTCGGGCTTTCAATCAGATCATAATTTATGATTAGTGAATTTCTAAGAAAGCCTTTGCATAGCTTCTCCAGAAGAAAGGAGAATGACCTAAGGAGACCTAAATATGAAAAGTTTTTAATTAGCTTAAACACCTTTCTTCGCAAGTGCAGATTGTGGATAAAAAGGCATTCGAAATAAATGTCTTTGCAGCAAACTTCTTCTCACTACCAGTATAAATCAGAAATGGCTGAACTGAATGAACAACAAAGTATCTTTCCTTTTAAAAATATGGCTATTTCATAACAAGCATTGCAGTCGATTTACTACCTTCAATTCTCGCTCATCTGTCCAGTTGTTCTCGATTAGGATATAAGATATTCACAATTTTAACAATAAATTTCTACTTTTTAAAAATTATTATTACATCAGATAATTTAAAGCACCACCATCAACGTATTATATTAAATAGCATATTTTAGAAATAAATGTACGAGTTTATTAAAGAGACCGGCTAGAGAGCAACGAGTAAATTGATCAAAGATGAATAGCAGAATAAAATTACCAAACCTTGATTTTCGCCTCCTATACGTAAACGAAGAGCTATGTACAAAATTGCTCTCAGATTAAGGGGAAACTATACCAATACACTGAAACTTATATTCACAAAGTAATTTCAGTGATATTCATATGTAGGTAATTAATCGTTCTTTAAAGGAAGATAGTCCATCAATCACGTGTATTTTAACACTAAATTCATCAGATTTATAAACAATAACCTATTCATCCTGGTTAAAGAATACCGGTCAAAAAATATTTTCTTTTTTATTAATAAACGCTTATTGGCCGTTGCTATGCAAATTTTAAGTTAAAAAAAGAATGCTTTCATGTAATATGAATAAAGAAGTCGGAACACTTCAATAAATTATGATGAAATTTTGTGTAAAAAACTAAAAACAGTGTGAAATGAGAAGCCTATTAAATCAGGATCACAAGTATACAATTAACCAAATATGAAAACTGATTTATAATGCTCTGACCAAATTTTTACATGTCTTCTTTTATATAGCTTTCAGATAAACGGATATAAACAAGGTAAGATACAGACTTAAATGTCTTACATTATTTCTTTAATGTAACATCCTTTTCAGAATTTACGAACTCAAATACACCCGCATGTCCCTAGAGGTTACATGCTCTCTTGCCAAAGGTCTTGAGCCTATACAAATTTAAAACTAATATACAGTATCTATAAACAAAAAGGGATAGAAAAATAAATCATAGGTCTATTGTAGAATACAGCAGTGAAATTCTACGTTGATTAATCTTTAAAAACATGTTTGGATCATGACGGGCTTAAAAGCAATATAGTAACTGCAGATATATATATGTACTAGTGTAACAATGTTCTTTAATGTTATTTTATTATTATTTGATATTTCTTTGTGTTAAGAACCTAAATTCTTTTTATGTAAAGGAATCTGATTTCATCCTGATTTGAGGGTAAAGGGCTAGGTATTATGTAGACCTTACAGTGTATTTCGATGCCTTCAAGATGGCGTCTTTTTTGTGCCCTGGGTAGCGTCCTCCAGGAATGTTTGCTGTTCCAAGAACTTTTGGGGTGTCTGGGGGTTCATTGCCTTTTTAATCGCTACTCCCTACCCCTTGTTTTCAAAAATCGTTTAGTCGGGGATTAAGGGATTAGCGTTCTGGCAAATCCAGAACGCCGAAACTGAAAATTTGCATGTAGCTCTCTCTGTGGGCGATAGCGGAAACTACAGGAATAAAAAAGGGATGCACGACTGCCCCGGGACCCCGGGAGAGCAAAATTTTTTGAATCCACACGCCCGAACCATAACCTGGCGGATGCTGATGAACGAGAGCTATAGACTCCTGCTAGCCCGATGATAGGACCTGCCGAAGAAAGTTGAACGTGCTGAAGAAAGAGTTGTTCCAAGTCATATCTTCCAGACCAGTGTTCCTCTTCAAAAATATATAAAGAAAGATAAAACGTCAGGCCAGGGTTTTCCCGGCAACAAGCGATGATAACAAGCTCCCCTCGAAGATGCGGTGGTGTTCGATGAACCCCGGGATCCACTTTCAAGCCCACACGGAGGATCTTCTGCGCCATTCCCCACTAAGCCCCCAACTTTGAGAAGACGCTCTGAAACAGTTAAGCCTCCTCTTGTCATTTCATTACCTAGATCTTTATTATTTTTATTAACTCTCAAATGAGGCATCAGGAGATCAGATTCCATAGGAGATGTTTTTCATTAGCATAAATAATTTACCTAGGGTTAAAATTATATAATCATTATTGACTTTTTATAATTATTTGTTTAGTTATTTTGTTTGTGCGCTTTGAGAACTTGCTTTATTTTATTATTTGTCTTGTTATTTTGATCATGCGTTTTGAGAATTTGCTCTCTTCAGAGCTGTGGAATCTGACAGTAATTTCCTAAATGTTGTAAAATGTGTGTAAAAACCTTATTATAAATAAATATTGATGGGCCCATTTAAACAAATGCTCCTGTGAAATTATTTCACACAACCAAGATGCATGCATGACCAAACCTTTTCTTGGAACAGTATGGGAAGTGTGAGTACATTTTATATTATTTATAATGTGTGTTGACGGTATTCATAAGTGGTGACTAATATCGGATTAAGAACCTGGTAACACAATGCTTTGTTTTCATTTAATTATTTGGTCAGTCCCACTGAACTACCGGGCAACACTACACTATTGAAGCTTAAAATGTACAGTTTTATATATACGTAAGCAACAAGTTCACGTAAAAATATCCAATTACCGATATAAAGAAAGGCATACTTGTACGTTCTATTAATATAATGTATATATCCCAAAGAATCGTAAATTATTAATACGCGATTATTAGAATTATATGATTAGTATTATAAAACTTTTCCTTAAAAGGATTTATGATTACTTACATTTGTAATTCTAAATACCATTTGTTATCAGATTTGAATTTTTATCTCTCCAGTTGTTCTCGATTAGGATATAAGATATTCACAATTTTAACAATAAATTTCTACCCTTTAAAAATTCTTATTACAGTATCTATAAACAAAAAGGGATAGAAAAAATAAATTATAGGTCTATTGAAGCTTAAAATGCACATGTTTATATTAATGAATGAAATAATGTACTTTTTTTCGCTAGTGGGGGACGTAAAATTATCAAATCGTAAACATTCAATAAAACTGAAGAAAGCAAACGAAACTAAAAACTGAAGAGCTAATCGAAAGGAATAAAACAAATCGTTACATCTGAAAAAGGGAAATTTACAAGATTTTTAGCTCACAGCTGAGTAGATTTTTTTCCCTCTCGAAAATCCCCAAAAAGGATTTTCCATCCCCCCTCCACGCGAATGAGCGATAGATATTCAATTACTGCTTTTAATGTACTACACCTGAGAAAATTTCTACTCTGCTGCAGATGGTCACTGAATCCACATTCATCTATCAGAGTCAAATACCGACTACACTGCTTCAATGGGCACTGAATTTATTCTGGAATATTTGAGAGGAATTAGTCTCAGATACGTTCTGTGTCAACTATTTCTTTGATCATGTTACGAGTACATAGATATGCAGATGGATTGATGCCATTTAGGATATGTCTATTTGTATAACTGTGAATCAGATGTAATGACAAAGGTTTGGTAGTCACGTATCAGTTGGGGAAAAGATTTTTTTTAGTAATCTGCTTTAATATATTAAGATTTCTTCCGTAGATAATGGGGGGAAATTTTATGAAGTCGCACTGTTTTTTTTTTGACACTTTGACCAGAGACATTTGCCTTTTTTTTCACAGAAGATTTTACTGGCTACTTTGCTATGAGAGCAACTTTTTTCGGCGTAGTATATGCGAATGTTTGACGACAAGTGCCTCCGCATTGGAAATATATATATATATATATATATATATATATATATATATATATATATATATATATATATATATATCCGCGATACTCTATATTTAGAATCAGCCGCACGATGTTTTTTCAGTTATGTCATCAATAACACAAAGTTCACAGTTTGTTATTGATGTACGAACATATGAATGTAAAAGAAAAAATCTAAGAAGTTACTTTGAATGGAACATTAAGTTAAATTGCTTATAATTTCAAAGCATTTGGGTGAACGGAACTTGCTTTGAAGAATCATTCAAATAAAATCTAAGCTCTAGTCATCTTGAATGTTGATGACATACGCCGAACGCTTCTGATTGGTTGAGGGAACTTACGCCGCTTTTACAGTCATAGATAAGAAAAAATTCCATAATGAAAACAACATTCTTACAAGAAGACTTTTTTTATTAAATTTCATTTCAATAGGTAGGTTTCAAAGAGTTTTCTTCACTCTTTAGCGTGTGACATTTTAAAGTGTGCTTTGACGGATTTCGTGTAGCTATTACACAAGGCATCAAATTTTTATATATTCGGCATGCGTGTGTACATATAATGATGAAAATGAAGACTAATGCATAAAATACTCTAAATTTCCTTAAAATTTTTACATTTTGTTTAAGTTCTAGACTTCTAAACTTTATTGTTTGAGTTTTCAACAATGACATGAAGTGTAAGTAGATTGTTCAGTTATTATGACGAGAAATTACTTAAACAAGCAATAATCTTGATCTGGAATTTGTTATGGAGAATTTGGATATATTATATGCGAAGCACCATTGCTTTACTTGATATTCATTTATAGTCCATAAATGCCACCCGCCAATTTCCAAAAGATGAAGGCCCTATTTTAATAGTGGGCCAACTCCACTTTAAAAAAATGGAGTTAGTCCCATTCTCATGTAAATACGAGTCACTTCTACCTTATTTTAAAACTGGTACACCTCCAGCTTATTTCTGCTGCCAAAAGAGGGCATTATAAATCAGACTTAAGCAGTCATTTCTTAGCACTCATTAGACTTTAAGGCTCCGTATCTCAAAATGAGCAAAAATTGACTTGACCCACTATTCAAATAAGGCCTTCATATATATACACTGCTCAAAAAAATTAGGGGAGCAAGCAAAGAATTTAAGAAAACCGTGCGAGACAGCCACGTATTGGCATAAAATGGACAGTACACGAGTATCAATGCGCAATACAGAAAAATAGACGTAAAAAAATTTGTAATTAAGCTTTAATTCTTTGAAAATATGAAAAAAACATGAAAAGATGATTTAGGGCAACAATTTGGTTACATGTAAACGATAAATAAAAAGTATTGTTTAGAAATGATGCAAGATTTTTAATATGGCATGTGGTCTCCTCGAACAGCTAAGACTGCTGCACACCTGTTTTCCATGGATGCGATGATGTTATCGGTAAGACTTTAGGGAATACTATTCCACTCCTCAAGAAGTGTAATCTCCAAGTTTCGAAGAGTAAAATGAGGCCTTGGTCTCGCAGTAATGCGTCGTCCGAGCATGTCCCAAACATGCTCGATTGGATTCAGGTCAGGAGATCACGCTGGTCATTACATAAGCTGTTTTGTTTCAGCTTCAAGCATGTTCTCCACAAGACGAGCTGTATGCGGTCTGGCATTATCATGCTGGAAAACAAAGGAATCTCCAATGGCTGCAGCGAAAGGTATGACATGAGGTCTCAGTATTTCGTCTGCATACCTTCGGGCCGTCAAAGTACCACTCCGAATGATATGGGGGTCCGTACGTCCACCTATGTTGATTCCACCCCATGCCATAAAACCAGATAATCTGTATTGTGACCGTTCACGAACGAATGTGGGGTTATCTCGAGTGCCTCTTTCCCTCCATACCAAAACACGTCGGGTGTGACACTCCAGACTGAATCGGGACTCGTCTGTAAACAGCACTTGGCTCCAATCATGTTGCTCCCAATCTCTATGTTCAGCAGCCCATCTTCTTCGGGCCGCACGGTGGCGTGAGGTCAATGGAATGCAGACCATTGGCCTACGTGCATTGAGACCTCCCTGATGAAGCCTATTACGTACTGTTTGGCTGGACACCCTTCGTCCTGTTGCCAAGAGCAACTGTCTTTGCAGCTGAGTAGCATTGTCTGTTCTGTTTCGACGAGCTGTTAACAGTATATACCGGTCATCACTTCCTGTAGTGGCGCGTGGCCGACCTTGCCCTGGTCGACGTCTAACATTCACTGTTTCTTGGAATCGATTCCACAGCCTTGCAACGACACTTCTGGCGACTCCAACAGCATCCGCGACACTACGTTGTGTTTGCCCGGATTCAAGTCTGCCTATAATACGCCATGTCATGGATTCCGGTCAATCACGTTGTTGAGACATTTTCAAGTCACCTTTTCTCAAAAAGACTAACTGGGCAATCGAATTTCACAGTTAAGGCAGTGAAACAGACGTTTCTGCAACATCCCAATTTCCGCTCTTATGTTCTTTTTCTGGTTTTTGACGTCTTTTCTGGTTTTTGACGTGAACTTTGATTTGCATATGAAGTTTTCTTCTTCTGTTTTCCGCTAGACTTTAAATTATGGATGATTTATTTTATGTTACTTATCGGTGTAAGTATTTGCATAATTTCGTTAAAACCATGTGCTCCCCTAATTGTTTTGAGCAGTGTATATATGGGAACACTTTACACTTCAGTCCACATTTGTTATTTAATTTTTTTTTCTCATATTCATAAAAATTATGCTGATTTTGGGTACTTCAGGTTGTAAGCGTTAACCGGTAATTTTATTAATTTTTCGTGAAATATTTTCATGTTTTTTAGACAATTGAGAATTGAAATCCATTAAAAACTATAGTACAATTCTATGTTGTACCTTGATTTATTTCTTGAGAACTATATATATCAACAGTTCTCTCAATCTCTCCTTTTTTAATGTAGTTTTCATCTTTACTTCGGAAGTGTTCATGGGAATTATTCTCGCCAGGGGAACGAATAAAAAAGAAATACGAGGGATAGTCCGAAAATAAGATTCCCCTGGCGACTATGAACAGAAGTGTGTATGGAAGACAAAAAAACTTAATGAGACATTGAAGATAAGACGTAATTTTATTTTTCCACATAAGAACCAAGTATGTTGAGACATTTGTCACACCACTTTATAAGTTTCAAAAAGCCCTGCAGGAAAAAATCAGGGTTCTGCATACGGAGGAAGCTTTGAACGGCTTGTGTGACTTCAGCATTGTTTCCAAAGCACCATCCGCCGATATTCTTCTTTAAAGCAGAATTGTTGCTGGACTTTTTGGAGATTGGAACCATCAATGCTACGCTGTACCGTCACACCCTGTCGAAATTGAAGGATGCTATTCGGAAAAAGCGGCCTGGACGTCTCACATCTGGCATTCCGTTGTTGGAGGACAATGCAAGACCCCACTCGGCGACAGCAACGCAAAACCATATTGCAGCTCTTGGTTGGTAGCGCTTTGACCTCCCGCCATACAGTCCTGATCTCGCAACCAGTGACTTCCATCTGTTTCCGGCTTTGAAGAAGAATCTCGGCTGAAGGCGCTTTGAAAGCAATGCTGAAGTCACACTAGCCGTTAAACGCTTCTTCCGTATGCAGAGTCCTGATTTTTTCCTGCAGGGTTTTTGAAGCTTATAAAGTGGTATGACAAATGTTTCAACGTACTTGGTTCTTCTGTGGAAAAATAAAGTTACGTCTTATCTTTAATGTCTCATTATATTTTTTACCTTTCATACACACCTATGTCCACAGTCGCCAGGGGAAACTTATTTTCGGACTCTCCCTCGTATTAATAATTTTGAATTAAATAGCAGGGTGTTGTACCTTGGACCAAGGATCAAGGTAATAGAGAATTCTCGGTCAGAGATTCATGTTTTCACTCCAAACACTTGTTCATTTCTCCTATTTGGATGTTACGTTAAAGTCATGATTTTGCGACTTATATGTTTATAAAGGATGATTAACTTAAGTAGACATTCGTATTGTATTAAAATACTATTAAGATATCTAGAGAAAATAATATATATATATATATATATATATATATATATATATATATATATATATATATATATATATATATATATATATAACTCATACACAGGAATGATATATTTCCTTTTTTGCATCTTAAAATGTTTGCCGGATGTTACAGCTATCCACAAATTTTACATACATTATTTTATATAAAATGGACATTTAGTTCGTGGTCTTTTCAAAAAGAATAGCAATAAATACGGCTATCTAGACAAAAGTATTTATCATATTCAAATTGACGGGAATTTTTCAAATTCATGAATGTGTATTTCCTCTAAAGGTATGCAAGAGAAGCTCATGAGCAATCCATCACTATATCTAACAACACCATAATAAATTACATTTTTCCCTCGTCTTTCAGTCATGTTTGACAGATTTTCTAGCTTTTCCCCGCTTGTAGATGGAGAGTTTTCTAACATTGTCACGTCGAATTTGGGATATATTAAACCACGTAACTATATTCGTTTCGAAACCTATTTATCTCGTTATATATTTAGGTGAAAGCTTCTTTTTCTTTTTTCTTGCTCTACAGGTGAGACGAAAGTGTTTCTCAATTTTGAAATCAGTTTTTGCTTTATGTTTCTGTATCGGTTTAAGGTATTAAGATATTGGAATAAAATGCTCCCTTCAGCTTTCGGTAAGCATTAATGTAAATTGTAATTGATCCTGGCATTTCAAAATATGAATAAAAAATGTTACAGATATATCTTTCTTTAGTAGAAAATACTTCAGATAGAGCATTTAAAATTTGAATACTAGGATCTTTCAGCACAGTTTGGAGGTATTTTTTTCTTTCTCTGTACCGTTTTAAAAAGACATAAGAGTTTGCCTCGATCAGCTGTGACGTGAGTGCTTAGTTTCATGTTTGATCTGGTCAGAATGTGCGATTTGTTGGATTAAATATTATGCACTGATACACATTTATGATGATACAAATAAAATATACAGTTTGTCTACATGACTATTATAATTGTCTCATAGTTTGTTGTTTGACAGCGCTATTTTTTTTAAACGAAGGCTAATTAGACCGGACCTACTGCTTAATGCCGATTCATAAGGCAACAAACATCCAAGGCAATAATAGCACTCGAACCCACAGATTCTGGTACTGATGCCAATGCTCTAGCCTTTCGGCCTTCACCTGGCTCAAAAATTGCCTCACAGATATCTGTTCTGTATATCTGTAGATGTATATATATACAGTCGAACCCCGGTATAACGAACTTCAAGGGACCAAAGGTTTTGTTCGCTTTATCCGGTAGTTCGCTATAAATGAATCGTTAAGAAAAATGCTAGAGTTTACAAAATGTATAACTCATTAGTTGTAATGAGTATTCTATATTTATGTATTAAAAATGATAAAATCTATTAAAAATGATCATTAATGAATTAAATCGACTAAAATCGATTATGGAAAACTGACACAATGCTAATTACATTACGTACAATAGAAAAACTAAGGGACCAAAATTTTTATTCGTTATAGCCGTGAGTTCCTTATATACCGGGTTCGGTATAACGGGGTTCGACTGTATAGAGTCTTAGTTATATATTATCAATATCTAGGGAATGTTGCCAAACAAAGAAGTTTAATTGGTCTTTTATCTGATTGCATAGCAGAAAAAGATAAGTGTGTAATGAAAGTAATAGTTTACTAAATAAAAGTAACTAACATACACACAAAAAACATCTTTAATCAGTTAATGTATGCCTTTTTTGTGTATGTTTATTATTTATTTTTATTATCTGTTTATAGCAAATTTACCTGATAATGTTTTTTGTAGATTTTAATAAAATCCCTTGTGAGATCAACTATATTCTCATGGGTTTTAATGAAAATATATAAAATATGCTTTAAATACAGGAAACGCAGGTACAATTTATCAGATTTTTCAAATATTTCTCCAGAATCTAGGCAATCCTTCGGTTTATATAGTGTCTAATTTTGACCCAGCATACCCACAGAACAAAATATATCATTAATTTCATAACATATCGTTCAGTAATACTTTTTCTTTTACCAATAACTCTTTATAAATGACTAGACTTTTATTTAGACAATAGAGATGATGGAGGGAAAATATATAACCCGTTGACAAAAACATACTATGCTAAACAATATTAATAAACTCTACTGACAAAGGCTTACTATTTCTGAGTGAAAGATATAACATGCAGGATTATAATTCATATGCAGGCCACGCTCTTGGAATTTACAACCACAAACATACAAAATACATTAATTAATATTTATAAATAAAATTAGAAGTTCTACTCTCCCATGATTCAAATCTGATAAGGAAATATCTCATTTAAATCAAGAAAACAAATTTAGAGCCAAAAAATTAGAAAAACTTTGAATTATTATTCGAAAAACTAATTATTTGTAGAATGTATATGTGTAAGAATAATGAAATTTTTGGCGATGGTTTAATTAAAATAATTGCCTGCACACTCATTAAATAATAACCATATATCTCCCATGAAAACAGAAGCACTAACATATGGAGTAATAAATACATCATCATATGCAAAAAGTTTATGAAACACTACCTATGAGACATTAAGATTAAAATTATGCTTCCTAATTTTTTACAAAACCATAATGTACGTAAATATTTCTAACTATGTAACAATAAATAATTTTTACACTCATCAACTTTAAAAAAAAAAACTTAAAAGTGAACGAAAACCGTAAAATTGCTTTTGCTTGAAGAAAATCAAAATTAAAATTAATGGTTATTGCTTTAGATAAACACACTGATTCACACACAGAAAATTATAAAAAGATGAATCGGGCAATTACTTACATCTAAATGTTTTAAACTAATTTAACTGCACTACCCTTTCTATTCAGACCATTAATTAAATTTGTTACTTACTTTAATTACCTTTTGAAATACGAAAACGTATGATTTATCGGGAACAATTCTTGAATAAAAATATTCCAGCACTGCTTTTCCATGATGAAATTTCATTAATAACTCTCTCAAAATAAATTATAAAAATGTTACTTTTTTGCCCATTTTGTTTCCTAGATATTAAATTTATTAATTTACTGACGATAATCTTTTAAATGGTTCTTTTACGGCCTCCGTGTACGCTTAATAGATTATAAGTTAAAATCATGGTGATTCATCTGAAAATTTCTTATAATGTACTTAGATAAATTTCTCGATACCAAAATAAGTATCAACAATTTATTTATCCAAAAAACACGAAACGCATGCTAATCCAACTAATTAACTCCGATGAAAATTTTCCAAAATCAGTTTAAATATTGCAAATATTTGCTGTGATCACTGAACCAGTTATAGAATTTGAGAATGTTTAACGAATATTTTTGGACAATATGCTTTATTTTATAATAGTGGACAAAGCCAGGTCATATTTCTGAAACTTTAGAACTCTGGCACAAATTCTCAGTGTTATAGATGCAAGTGTCATGTGTGGAGTTTATTATATGTTGATAATGATATGATGAGTGTATTTATTATATATATATATATATAAACCGCACAAAATTCTCAAACTCTCTCAGAAAGCGTAATGTACATATAACAAAGTTATATGGTCATTCATCATGCATCAATTACATTTAATTTGTTTCCTCGGGAACTGCTGAAATTCGTTCTTCTTTCCTCGACACGTGTTTCTGCCACAAATCTAACAATTTCCTTAATAGGAGAAATCCTCTAGGGTTTCTGGTCTAGTCAGGTGAGTAAATGGTTCCAAGGTTTCCTATGTACAATTTCCGTGCAATGCTGTTTCCTTATTGACATGATGTCTTGCCGGTGTGTGCTACGGAGTAAGATTTACAGTGGTGTGTAAGCTTCCTTTTGCAGAAACAAATTTTTGAAACATTAAGTTGTTTTTGCTTCCATTTTTGCTTCAGAAGGTGAATATAGTTTAAACAATGCTTCTATCATTACACGAAAGCGATAAACTTGCTTCGAATGCCTTTGCAATAAACATGTAACAAATATTGTGACGTCACAGAGCAAAGAATATTCTTGGTCTCAAAAATTCAAGTCAACTTTACCAGATTAAAATAATACCAGATAAGATTAAAAAAACGATTGTACAAACATTGAATTATGAATGAGTCACTAGAACACACATTTCCCATAAAAAACGTAACATATATATCACAGAGAATTTTTTTCTCTGATTTTTCCTTTTCTTTTCACTGTTAACCTACTAATGGAGGTACCTAAAATCATTTTTCTATGTTTCGAAAGTATAAAGACGTGACCTACAGAAAAGACAAAATGACCTTACTTTGCTTTATACCATTCCTCTGAGAGCAGATAACGCAGAAATATCTGATTGTCAATAAAATTGGTTTGAGTCCTGGGTGTTTCTTACATGTGTGGCCGACCCTTAGTACCAAACCCTTGGTATCGATTTTGAAATAACAGTCACCCCCGTGCTGCTTGATATTTGTTACCATTTATTGTTAAACATTGGGATTGGAGATAAACTTGGAAAGTAGACGTGCTGTTCCAAAAGACAGCTGTCGTGACATTAAATGCAGGAAGGGAGACTAAATCTTCTTTGGTATTAAAATTGGTTTGATGCGAGGGATTTTCTACTTTTTATCTCAGTCTAATCAAGAATAGAAACAAGATACTACGAATGCTTTGAAATGCATATGGAAATGGCATATGAATGACACTGGCTAGGAGAATTCATTCCTCTGTGTGATTTTTAAGGTGAAACTTTCAATTCTCCCTTAACAACTTTTTTTATAAGATAAGGTTACATATTTCATGCAGATAAATTGATAATATATTTGAGCTTCCTTAACTATCGATCAGCTAATGGAAACTCCCATTATGACATTATATTGAGGAAATGTCCTTAATTGCATCACTGTTCAGTGTCACGAGGTGATAAACGTGACAATTATAAAAAATAAAAATACTTAATACAGAAAGAAATGTTTATTCTGCCGTATTTATGATTTAGTACTATATTTTGTATTTCATGATCATCAATCAATGCCTATTTTTACGTGACTTCGATCCCCGTGTATCTTTTAATGTCATTTTATCGTAAAAAATGCTACTTCAAAAAATAGTTTGCTGTAAGAAAGTTTCATTTCCAATTTCGATTATAAGTTCACCTCCAATCTCATTTTATCTCAATGTCTTATCTCCGTAATTTTAAATCAAAACCAAGGCAGGGAATCTTACAACTAGTTTAGCTGTTTCATTGATCAGGGTCTATTGTCGCTTTTGATTTTATTTGAAGAAAACGAAATACACTGTTGGGTATTATTTACGTTTGGATTTCATGCTGTTAATAACATTATTATTTGCTATTGTTTTCAAGTTGTGACTAGGTATATTTGTGAGCATAAATCTCATTTCTGTTTGCAGAGTAGAAGAATCATAGGGATAATTATAGCTATGACATTGTTTTAATAACTATCTTATTATAATAATTTTCTTATAAGAAATCATAATGCATGCTGTAGTAATTAACAGCATATTAACGAAATTTATACGCAGAAGGGAATATTGTAGTCGAAGTGATAAAGTCAATCATTAGCCTGTACAAAGATTTCTTTAAAAGCTTTTCGGTGTTAAGGAATTTATCAGGTGCAAAACAAGATTGCTGACAAGAAAAAAGAAATCTGTTAAATACAAATATATTAATAATATAACATGTGGAACTTATTTTAGTTATACAGTTATTCTCCCTGTATAGCAACACTTCCAAAATATATATGTACTTTTAACTTTTTCGTTGATTTTCTCTCTCTGTCTAGCTTTCCTTACTCTTTTAAACTCTTTATTTTAAGAGCTTATTTTAAGACCTTATTTTTAGAGCATATTTTATCGATTTTTTTTTTTTTCAAATTGAGGAAATTTTTCCAAAGCGTAATCTCAGTAAATTGCAATAAACATTGAAACGAGGGTTGATGCGAAATTAAATTTAAATTTATATAAATAAATTTTCCTTTTTTAGCTATCGGAGAGATTCTTCCTTACCTTATAGGAGTATGCCGGAATGATTTTCGATTGACAGGTTTGCTTCACCATCTCTTCAATTTTCATTTTATATATTTGTTTTGTATTTTCTTCTTTTTTGTGTATCTTATAATAAAACAGAATTTATTTTCCGCAGAATTCTACAAATTTATTTCTGGAATCTTTCTGTCGATCGAAATTATTTGCCTTGTTCAAATTATAATCTTGATCTTAAGAAATAAAGAAATGTAAAGAATTGATTTGCTCTCAAATACGTTTTTTAAAAAGATGAGAATTATGTTTTATCAGATATTTATAACTCAGCATAAAACAAACACCAAATGTTTGGACATTAAAATCAACATTTCCAAGTATATTACTTTACTACTGCTCTTGTAAATTAAGAATTAAAAGATCACATAACAATATGTTTTATCATGCTTTAAATGCACCCATCATTTTTTTAAAAATTTCATTATATACTATTTTTAAGCACTTTTTTCTCCGAGTCATATTTATGTTTTTACACGTATCTTTCTTATGGAAACATTCTTAACATTTTATGAATGAAATTTCACAAATGTTTTAGGATTTCTGTAGCTTATCACCATGAAAATAGACATTGCAGTTTTTATGTGATTTTATGTGCATTATCAGTATTGCTTAACGCAAAATTATTTTCTGTACTGCCTAGAACAATCACAGAACGTAAAAAAATAATGAAAATGACATGTCATTATAACTTTTAGTAGCACTATAGGAAAATTATTTTAAGTGATTAATATCAATCACAATTTTTTTTTTAATTTACGCAAACACCTATTTAGGGATTATCTATGCAAACTTTTTACATACTTCGGTAGAGTTCTTCCCTTTCGTACATTCTTGGGTGACTATAAAGCAATATAACTATTCTTATCATATAAAAAAGATTATGATTCTCATCATAAAAAAAATTCCCCACACCCGTGAAGTATTTAAAAAATACTTTATTCTTTGATTTTCCAAAAAATCTATTTCTTAAAAAGACATCCTTTTTTACCTGAGAATGTAACTCCTTAAAAAAAACAAATTTTAGTTTTAAATTTTGTCTTTTATCTATTTGTTATTATTACATGTATCCTAAAACTTGGAAAAGGATATATAAATTTAGCTGTTACATTAAAATATTTTTTTCTAGACGGGAAACTGAGAAAAATGAGTGAAAATTTTAAATTTCTGCAAAAAGTGATAACTCAAAAACAAACAAATATATTACAATTTTTATAAATTGGAGAATTAATATAATTTCTTTAACATGGAATAGAGTATTTTCAGGATTATGCTGTGTTTATTTCAGAGTCTGTAGTATTAAAAGTATTGATATACAGAAAAATCCCTTAAAATTCATTGTCGCTTGCACTTCACACGTATGTGAACGAAAAAGCAATTAATCTGCAATCATGAGCGTAGTCTGTTCCCTTCATAAACATTTAGATATAAAGTATGCAAAATTTTAAGGCATTTGGGAAAAAAGTTCGTTATTGGGACGCAGTAAACAGGAGAATTATTTTCAATAGTTTTGTTGTCGTTCCTATGGAGTTCCCCATAGGGAAGGAGCTAGACCGAGTGACCTATGAAAGGTACAAACAATATTAAAAAAAGGCCCGGCATTCAGCCGTGTCCCCATTTTTATATCGGGAAAATACAGAAAAGGTGATGCAAAGGTTATTCCCTATGACGTTATGTTACGCCATGGACTAGGGCGTGTCCAATTATTCTAATTGGCTCAGTCTCCCTAGACAGAGGTTGTCCAAAGTCTGTAAGGATCTTTCTCTGTCTACAGGGGAACGAAGGGATTAAGTACTGCAATTTTTATGAGAATTATATCATCTTTAGAAATTGAATGAATTATGTTTTACACGAACACGGAGAAGTCAGATTATTAATATAAAAATTATTTTTTTAATATATATATATATATATATATATATATATATATATATATATATATATATATATATATATATTCTTGGGAAACGTGGCATTCCACCCCGTAAGGAACAGATTAAAGATATACGAGGGGAAAATTGTATCTTTAGAAAGAGCTAGATATAACTTTATAACATATTTCTTACTTTAAAAATAACTATTTACGTACTAAAATCCACCAGATCTGTAGATTGAAACAGAATAAGAAAAATAAATGATTAGGCTTTAATTTTATTGCAAAAAATAAATATTTTGACTGAAAATGCCATTTTAAAGGTGTACGGAACCTTATTTACTCAAAAGAAAATAAAAATTCTTATAACCCCGTAAGATTATATTCATATAGATATTTTTTTAATCAAAGGCTCCATAAAAGAAATGAAGCCTATCCAAAAATGGATTTTATGATAACCTGATAACCTATCAATTATAAAGAAAATTACTTTGAAGACATATGAGCTACTTCAAACCACTATAACATCGAATTCAGACGATCCATCAAATGAAAAGATGTAATATGTCGTGCTTATGAGAGGACGACAAATATAATCTCGAACACAAATAGAACTTTTAGAAAGGCATAAGTCTTTACGGCCACGTATTTTTTTAGCTAAAATTACAGGGCATATATGTGTTAATATAAATGTAAATAACATTTATATTAATTTATAATAATTACATTATTAAATTATGGAATTACTAGCTGAATACCCGTGATTCGCTACGAAGTACATTCAAATTAAATTCAACGGTCAATGTATGCAATTAATTCGTAAGTTCCAAACAACATAATATTTTGAATTAAATTCTTAAAATACTTTCATCTCAATTAGTCTAGTGCTTAAATTTTGTCTTTTAACATATTTCAATATTTTTTGTCAATTTATTTCGTTGTTATGGCAGTGACGCAAAATTAATTTAAAGTATCACAAAAAGAAAAGAATCTACGTGATCAGCATTTAATAAATTAAATTCTGAAAATTAATCTTTAAAATTTAACCAAAATCAGAAAATGGAGGTAAAGTTTCGAATCAGATTTCATCTTAAAGGAATGTTTATGATATTTCACGTGATATAAATTTTATAACCCTCAGATAATTATTTGAATTGAAAAATTTAAATATTATAAAAACAGCTTAAAAATCCAAAAAGAATTTTTCAAATATATTTCTTATTGCACCCCTACACTGTAAGAAGAATCGACATGCAAAATTTCAGCTCTTTAGGTCCAGCGGTTCGGTCTGTGCGTTTTCTGTCAGTCAGTCACTGAACTATTTTATATATATATAGATTATAATTACATTTATAATAATTACAATTATTAAATTTATAATAATTCATTTCAGGCATAATATTAATAGATATTTATAAAATTTTGATGAAACTCACTAAATGCACAGTTTGAAGAACTATGAATATCCTTTATTGTATCTTTGTAATATTTCTACAAATTTTTATACAGTAATTAACTATTAGCATTTATATTTTAAAAATAATGTTCTATAAAAACACTTGGTATATACTTAGCTACAACAATCCGGATAATAAAAACTTTTTCATTTACCCTTAATGGAAACATTCTATGCTCTGTAAAATCATGCGAAATTTCTCAGTCCTTTTAAAGAAAACGTCTCTAATAGTAAATGAAATTCATTTTTTTTCTCCATATCTATAACTTTAAAAAAAAGCTAGGAAGAAAAGAGATTTTAGAAAAGTTTTAGTTAACTGAGGATATCAAATATCCCAGCGTGAAAACTGCGTTTCTAAAATGAGTTCCCTATCTTCAAAGTATAGTTTAAAAAGATTATATAAAGTGTTTTAATTAGAGTCAGGTATTTCATTCATTTCTAGCATAATTGTACCTTGATATAAATAGAAACAGGGAAGGAAAGGATCTCACGTGAAGAGAAGATTCTTTATTCCGCTATGTGAAATCGTGTAAATGATATGTTGTGAGTAAAAAAAGAGTTTTCCTTCTTTCTCTATCGGTATCATTATTGAGGATTGATGCAGAGTTGTAAAAATCATGGATCGGGTTTAAACAATTAATTTCTTATTTTGTTATTTATAATATTTTATATCAAGGGTATATTTAAATCACTCTTTTATCGGTATCATTAGGTAGGATTAATGCAGGGCTGCAAAACTCCTGCATCGGTTTTAAACAATTAATTTCTTATTTTGTTATTTATAATATTTCATATCAAGGGTATTTTTAAAACACTATTTTATCGGTAACATTAGGAAGGATTGATGCAGGGCTGTAAAAATCATGGATCGGTTTTAAACAATTAATTACATATTTTGTGATTTTTAATATTTTATATCAAGGGTATCTTTAAACCACTCTTTCATTGGTTGGTCATGTAACTAACCAATAAAACGCTTTAACTTATAAACAAAAATACTTAAAATAATGTGTGGTTACTTTAAGAGGTATAACTGTAAATAGATTGGCAAAAGGTTTAGAAAATGATGCCAGGCTTTCATCGCCAAGAAGGGCTGATTAGATCCATTTACAGATCGAGGGGCCTTTGTTTTCTTAGACATTGGTTCTTATTCTAGCAAATGGTAAAAAAGAAGATAATGATTAAATTTTTGCAACTATATGGAATATTAATTATTTCAAATAAATGTCCTTTTAGAATATATATCGTTAAGAACAAAAATAAGGAACAACACAATTCGATAATTGGAAAATGGGATTTGTCGATAGAGGCAATAAAACTTAATAATCCATAGCCTTTAAAATGACTATACTTATTAACTAGAATTTTTTTCTGATTTTTTGTTCTATTTTGGGTTATAAGAAGCTTTAATTAAAATCTATAGAAACTAAAATACTAAATGTGCTCAACGTAAAAATATGAACAAAATACCACTGCATGACATTGAATTCTGAGAGTTTTAAAATATAGTTTTGCACTAAAAGTTTTGTTAATGAGTAATTTTATCCGGTTTTTAATGACACATAAAACTTTATACGTTCGTTAATATTAGAAACTTTTCTATTTAGTTCATTAATAAATTTTTAACAACTTTTTATGGAGGTAATACATATGCTACTATGCATTTATTGTACGTATTAAATAACAGAGTTTATTGTTAAATAGACTTAAAAAAAAGATATCAAACTTGGACAGAAAGCTTTAATGCCCGAAAAGTATCAAAATTTCTATTCATAAAAACATACGTAATATATATATATATTTTAATTTTAACAGAAACATAAATATAACTGGTGAAAAATATGACTCTTCGAATGTAGTGATCAATTGAATTTTACGGCTTCAGGTAATATTCTTACGAATTCATCACAGCTGAATATTTTCGATAATTTATAATTTAAAATTTTCTGATTA